>OX381685.1:13600000-14200000 GCA_947462355.1 Caradrina kadenii | reverse complement strand
ATATACAAAGTGCATTTTCATCAAATTGCAAATATAATAATAATAATAAAACATTTGTTTTTTTGTTGTTGTTTATGTTAGACAATATTTCAGAGGGTCTTTCAAAGTGCAGAATCACCGCGTTGCGAATGCGGTAGGTAACGTCGCGCAACATGTTACAGTTTGCCTCGAGCTTCTTTCGCTTGATATTTTAACAGAATACACAGGCTGCTTATATTCAATGCGCTAAGCAAATGTTCTACAATAAGGAGGCCACTCGCGCGTCGCGTCCGCCACAAAGGCGCGCGTTACATTATAAATCATTTCACATTTGTGCTATAATTTATGTATTGGATGACATACAACAGCACTGAGAATGAAACTCTTTCTAAACACGCAAATCCTGTGAACACGACAGTGTTGTTGTTTGGTGTTTAAAAGTTTTTAAATCGGTACAGAGAGATTTGTTTTAAACCTCGTTGGAATGCGAACAAGCCGACGACGGTCCACCTGATGTTAAATAGTGACCTCCGCCTATAGACATCTGCAATACCAGAGGCCTTGCAAATGCGTTGCCACCCCGGAGACAAAGTTGAAATGTGCCTGAGTCTGTAATTACACCGGCACCCATACCCTTTAAACCGGAACACAGCAATGCTGCTTTGCGGCAGAAATGGGTATGGTGGTAGTACTTCCCCGGACTTCGAGTTTCCTCACAAAGAGCTCTACTACTACTAGAGTTTTAGTAAGTTCAAGTTAAAGGTTATTGTCTTCGACCATAAAGTATTTATTGAAAGTCAGAGTTTCAAATGCAATACCGCTTAAAATCGGTCACTTAGTTTGGGAGCAACAAAGCTATAGCCAAACAGACAGACACAACATTCACATTCGAAGGTAATAACAACAACAATGCAGTCGGTTACGGTAATAACAACATTATAGCATTTATACAAATGTAATCACAGCATAAGTAGGTACTTACCTAACAAGAATGCAAACATACCTGCTTTACTTAGATATCTTCACATTACAAGTCATTATAGTAAATACTTTGTGAAATTGCAAATGAATGAATCATTACAACTAAGAAATATTATGTTTGCAACATGTAACATATTAACCGCACACTTTGAAAGTAGTTTGCTCGGAATCATATACTAAATTGAAGTCTTTTTCATCCTAAAATAATTAAAACTATGTAAATTATAGTCATCTCTCCGCTAAACGGTGGAAGCCGATGAAAGTTAAACGTAAGTCGAGATAATAAGGCTTCTAAAACGTAATTGTAAATAAAATGTATCGCTAAACACAAAATGGAAAAAAAATAACCCAATATTTCAGTACAGAGAAGAAAAAAATAAATTTGAAGTGCATCAGCATGCATGTCACACTGTAGCATCACATGATCCTATCACAATTGCTCAGTGATCCAATCAGCTGTGCCCCCCTCGGGACGTAGCCCCGCGCGTCCCCCCCCCTCCTACTACATCTTCCTAGGCACTTGACACTTCTAGAACTGGGCAAGTTGTAAAATCTGGCCGAGATTTGAGAGTCGGTTGTGTAATGTCATTGACTCAGCCAAATGGCCACTGGAATTGGCCACTCGAACGCTTAGTCGAGTCGATTCCAGATACAATGTTTACGTTACGTTAGCAGTAACTAAAAATAATTTTCAATTATGTTGATTCAATGTTAAGTAAGTACTGAGTATTTTATTGGTAGATCGTAAGAGATAGTCTGACTAGAAGCAGTAAACAGTAGATCTTGGGCCTAATCAAGAATTAACTTGACCTAGACGATCGCTCACGACTGCCTCAACAGTCAGCAGAAGGCGGTTGTTTTGGACACTTTTACATAAGAAGGTTCTGAAGAAGAAGAAGATTCCGAGAAATGTTTAAAAGCAGTTAAACGTACAAGAATATACAATATTGAACAAATTAGTAGTGTTTTTACGAGGACACGGAAAATCTACTTGTAATCCACATTAAAATGAAATAAGTGAAAATAAATATAATAATTCTAAATAGTTCACCTACTCACAGACACACACACACACACACTCACACACACACACTCACACACACACACTCACACACACTTACCCACACACAAATACACTTCTCACACACAAATATACATCTCACACGCAATCCCTATTAATTAAACTAGAGTTATATACTTGCCTACTTATAATTTTACCAAAAATGTACTTACCAAGTTAAAAGTTTCATCTGCCTGGCACCTTTTATTATATAATGAATACTCGAGGGGAAAGGAGCTGATAGCCGAAATACAGGCTTTGCCTAGTTCGGTTACAGACGCTAATCTCAAAACTTTATTTAATACTGTTGCCATATTACCATTGTAAAGTAGTACTAAGTTTTTGGAAATAAAACATTTATTATTTATTATTATTATTTTATTATGTTCCGTTTTCATAGAATTGAACGCGATTTTTTTACTGCAAGAATCTCAAAATCCCTGTTTGCTCGAAAATCTGGCATCCCTGAACATTTTTCTGGATTAGTTTTTTTACAAGAGCTAAACATGTTGTTATTGCTGGCGTATACAATTACCTTACGATTTCAAGCGAAAAGTGCTTTTGATTGGAGGGGTATAGGCTTCCACGAGCATGACTACTTAACGACAGTACCACCTGCTTTATTCTCACGCAAATCGTTAAGTCGACCGACAAGAAGGTCACCATTTTATTAGTGGAATTCCTTTATCTTTACCTAGGTCCTTTAATTTTTGTACTATAATGTTTTTGAACCTACACACATACCATCACGCCTATATTCCCCGAAGGGTTAGGCAGAGGTGTAACAAAGTACACCCACAGTTCGCCGGTATGTTTAGGTCCCATGTAATAGGGGACGAGCCTATTGCCATTAAAATTATCATTGCATTATTGTTTTGTAACCTATAACTACAATAGCTTACGCACGCGACTTCGTCCGCGTTAAAGTTGTCTTACAGGGAGAGGGGCCAGGTTCGCGACGTCCAAATGAACATTTTGGAAGCCTTTTTTAATGAGCTCTCTGAATTTCTTGTAGTTTAGGAGCTAGACGTTTTTTAAACAAAATCGGGTTTTTTTTCTGGAATAAAACTTACCAATGTCAACGTGCTATTCCATACTATAATATATTTCTAGGCAAAATTTTATCTAGTTACATTCAGCCGTTCTGGGATCCATCCATCCAAATCGCATTTAAAATAGTAAAGAAGATTAATTCTGTCCCACTTTGTCCTAATCGAAAAAGAGAATTTGGAACAAAAAGAATAAAAGGAGACCGCTTCAGTTACCGTATGTCCGAAGAAAAATGGTATCACGATCACGTTGTAAGGTGTTACTTACACTTTCATTCCGAAACTTTCTCTAATTGCTTCGCACATCAATCAATTGAATCTATCATCAATAGCACGGTTGATTGGCGTTACGAATGAACTAAATCTGTGCCTAAGAAGTAAGGAGGAACTTGTCAGAAGTTCACCAGTAGCTTGCTTAAATGATTTCGTTTCACTATTGGAATCATGGACTTGGAAAGTTAGGTCAAAGTGAAATGTTCCTAGTACCATCCGGAATTGAAATCTACGTGCACTGAATGATTGCAGTAGCTGGTAAAATTTTGGACCCGTAAAACCTCTAATATCATATTATAAGTAATCTTCTGCCTCGGTAGCCTATTGGTCCTAAGCGCGACTGCTACGCTAGAGGTCTTGGGTTCGATTCCCAGGTCGAGCAAAGTGTTATTGGGGTTTTCTATGAAAATCTCAGTAGCAGCTCGGAGTTAGGATTTGTGCCCGGTTAATGGCAGTAGGCTCGCCCCCTATTACATGGAACCTAAAAACATACCGGCGAACTGTGGGTGTACATTGTTACACCTCTGCCTAACCCTTCGGGGAATACAGGCGTGATGGTATGTTATGTAAGTAATCTTCATTACATAGTACAACATAGTCGCTTCCCGCCGTCTGTACGCTTAGATCTTTTAATCTGCGCAACGGATTTTAATACGGTTTTCATCAATGGACAGCATGATTCAAGAGGAAGGTATAATACGCATAGAACATCACGCTACCACCAACGGGAGCAGAGCAGTAACCAAAGAAATAATTGAACGCGGGTGACACCGCGGGGTACTTATATAGCTCGTACTTATTATACTACTAAGTAGCGTTTGCCCGCGGCTTCGCCCGCCTGGAAGTCAAAAGCCTTCTTACTTTGGCCATGTCATAGCTGTAGTTTCATAAACTATTTTCAAACAGCTTCTTATGTCAAGCAGTTTTCGAAAATTTTACGTATTCCAGTAGTAAATGACCTTTCGCTTTTTAACCGACGAAATAAAACGGTGGAGGTCATCAATTCGACACGTATATGTATATATTTTTTTTGAATGTTTGATCACGCATAACTTTTTACAGCGTAATCAGATTTTGATAATTCTTTTATTGGAAATGGTTTAATACACTGAAGGTAGTCTCATATAAATTTGGAAAAAAAATCCTATCCTAAGGGTGGGAAAATAGGGGTGATTTATTGTATCCTCACAGATTTCGATGCTGAGTTGTTTATGTATGTGTATTAAGTATGTAGTAACAATATAAAACAAAATATTTTTAAAAACAAAAGTCGTTTTGTTAAAATGTTTTTATTTTATATACATCGGCTAGATTTACGTCATGTGTATGTACAACTCAAAACGAATTATCCTTCGTTTATGTAAGGTATGCCAGCTTATGAGAAAAAGTAAACCAGCATAGTGTGTAGCTACATGAGCGGTGTGGCCGGGCTGCAGTACCCTAGTGGCCGTGAGCTAGGAGCGCCGGAAGACGGGCAGACGGAGAAAGCGGCTTCTATTAGCGATGCACTGCTAACTGATCGATGTGTTTCATATTTCTATTTTAACTCGTCCACGTGTTGGCTTTAGTCAAAAATTGTGGTAAAATTTTTAGCTGTTACAATTTTTTTATTTTAAAGTCATATTTATTTATATAATTTACATAAAACAGCGATTTGCCATTTCCATTTAACGCCATTCATACCCTCAACTAACAATACTTCAGACATACTGACAAGATCCGAGAGATCAATTGAATCGATGAGCAAACAAACAGGTAGCCCACCTGATGATAATTATATTATGTACTCAAATAATTTGAAAAAAAATTGCCACTTTCGCTTCGCTTCGAAATATTCCCAAAATGGGCCACTCTAAAATCCCCTCAGCTCAGAGCAACTCAAGTTGTATATTTTCTGATGTTTCTATTGCGGCTAAGTGTCAATTAACCATTTTTAAAAACAGCCTTTATATTCTACTTTTTGATCATTTTCAAGATACTATATAGCACAATATTTATTTATTGTAAAAACATGAGTATGCATCAATTTGTGCGAGGTCTTAGAACAAACAGATAGTTTTGCATGTGTTGCCATATAATGGCGTACAATGTATCACATTTTTGGTTTAGAGTAAACCAAAAATATTCGGTTCGAATCATATCTCGGGAACTTTCCAGAATGGGTCTCAAATTCGCCAGTACCAAAGAAATAAACTATTTCAATTGGAAACCGCACCGGTTTCAATTGTTTATCTACTGTTAGTACTTAATTTATTTAAATCCAAGCAGGCGATGTCCTGAATTATTTGAGAGGTCATAACCGACCTCTAACCGGGTCACACTTTAGACTTCGTTGGCTCTGGTATAATCCACTTATAACTAGTTCATCAACACTATAACGTCCAGTTGTATTACCACAAGGAATCAGTATTAGTAGTAGTTGTAGAGCTCTTTGTGAAGGAGCTCTTCCGGGGAAGTACTACCACCATACCTATTTCTGTTGCAAAACAGCATTGCTGTGTTCCAGTTTGAAGGGGTTTGGGTGCTGGTGAAATTACAGGCACATGAGATATTTAAACTTTGTCTCTGGGATGACAACGCATTTGAAAGGCCTCTGGTATTGCAGATGTCTATAGACAGCAGTGACCACTGAACATAAGGTGGGACGTGGGTCAGATTACCATCCAACGATGTTTAAAAAGAATCGTCATTACATTCTTCACCGATATAGCGATAGCCAAAATAAATTTAGAAAGTATATGTATATGAAATAGATAAACGAGGAAGCTCATAGGGCATAAAAAAAAAACTCGTGTGCATCATTTTCAAATGGGAGAACTGTCCAAAAGGCTGGCAGCATTGCGAAGTGGTTTTTCAATGTTGATTCTTTGACCCAAGGATATACCAGCTCTCTGGCAGCCCTTTGGTCACGTGAAAAGTAATACAATTTAATTAGGAATCGATACAGTAAAGAAAGAAAAAGGCGAACCAGTAACTGAATTCACGTCTTATTTCTGTCCAACACCAGTTCAATGGCGTGACGGCCATTTGAAATCGGAAGCGACTCCTGTTTCGTAGTCAATTCACGTCAAATGAGCACCTGCATGAGTGACGGACGCACAGAATTTATCATACCTACTAGAGTACTAGCTTCTGCCCGCGACTTCGTGCGCGTGGCTTATTCACCCGCGTTAAGTTACGGCTTTGGATACTGCTCCGCTCCCGATCTGATTGAAAGTTCTAGACTACAGTTAGTGTCCCAAAGTACGCAAAGATATGATTTTGCTTTTTTTTATTATATTTTTCTTTCCACTTTAATCATCTTAAATCTTACTCTGCTAAAGATTGCTCTCGGTCGCACACTATTTCATTGTTTGTTGAAATGTTAAGTTATCGAGTCGTCTTCATTTCCAATATTTATAAATACGTGAACGCTTGTTTAATATTTCGCCGTAATCTCTTAATTTGTTATATTTTGTACATAATGTAGTATGTTTGTTTTCATACAGGTACATCATTATTCATGTGTAATAATGTGAGTGTGTATGATCCTGTATACAAAATATTATAAAACAGTAAGTTTGAAGTTTCTTGCTCATTCTTCTTTATACGAAACCACATTTTGGAAGAGGCTATTATATTCAATAACTTTTTTCTTGATATGACATTCAAAGGTGCCTTTTAATGGACTAATAGAAATGAATGATTTGACTTTGACTTTGGTAAATAAAACCCTTCAAATTGAATAAATATTACGTGCAGAACGGATGTCTACAATGTAAAACCGATCGAATTTACGTTATGTAGTCACTATTGCTACGCCTTCCATGTGCAAACGTGTAGCAGGTGTTCCTGGGTACTACCACCCCCTGACACGACGCCTAGCACAGCATGTCTGGCGCGCCCTGGCCCGTCAGCTCTGATACGATCATGGATGACGAGCTAATCTAACTAGCCATGGATCGGGATATTTTTAGCTTTCCAAAGTCGGTAAATATGTATTCTCCAGACCGTCTCCGGCCACGGTGGCTAATCTTTATTCAGACTAGCCAAGTACGCAGGAGATAATTATTATAGTGCACGAGTGTGTGCACAAACACAGGTGGGAGTCCACCTGTGTTTGTGCACACACTCGTGCACTCTTCCTTAACTCTCATAGTCCGATGCGACGGCAATCCGACACAACCGGGGAGAGATCAGGTGCCGGACCAACGGCTTTACGTGCTTTTCGAGACACTGGGGTGTCACACCACCAACTTCCAAACTCCTGGCTGTTACTGAGAATTTCCTAATGGAAAAATCCAATAACACTTTTTTGCCTTACCTGGGAATCGAACCCAGGACCCCACGCTTAAGTTCTTAACCGTCTTTACAAAAAGTATTAGTGGTATATTTTTTTATGTATGTGCGTATAAACTTATTCATCTCTAGTTATATTGACTAAAATGGTTAATAAGTTCAGTTATTTAAAAAATCTGTCTGGACGGCAGCTGCGAAGCACTCTGTGACAAACCGCATCTGACACTAAACAAAACATCGACTCGTGGTAACTAACTTCTGCCAGTAACTTATACCGACGTTTCCAATGGCACTCGGCAATAGTTTAGTTTACAATTAGTGTAAGATTTCTGTAATCCGATCAATACTTCCAGATAACCTCTTACAAACAAACAATTCTCTTCTTTTTTAGTTTAGATAGTTATAAGAAACTACACATAAAGCAAGGTCGATAGCAAGATGTCATCGAAGCTTCTCTCTTGTCTGTAGTTTGGAAGCATCAACAGGCTATCCAGGTACTTTCCAAGATGAGCAGATTCTTATTAATATATCGTTTCTTCTAGAGGATCAAAACCCCTCCTCGTGCTGCCCACTCCCTCTAATACATGGCGTGATGTAGGTACAATTGCGTGGCAACGTGTCGCAGCTCCCGTGTCATATAAAGCGTATCGTCTATTGTGTATTGTGCTCAGTGAGCGACAAACAACACCTCACAATATAACCTCCGCTTGTAAGAGATTTCGATCCTCAATGCCGACCATTAACTAACCGATATTTGGTTTGAATGAGTTGGGATTACAGAACTTGTTATTTTTAATAGGTTCTTGCTCTATTAAAGGTTTGGTTGTAGTTAAGTTTGTACTCTATATCTTTGTATATCTGTGTTGGTTTGCACACACTCAAGAATATCTTCAAACCAATGTCTAGCTGTACAACTTTTGTAATAAATTTTTTAAAAGAATATGTATGGAGTTTCTTGTCCGTTCTTCTCCATACAAACCTACCTTTTGGAATGGGCAACTAGATTCAATATTTTTAATTTAACATGTAATTGACGTTCAAAAGTGTCTTTTAATGGTCTAATTGAAATAAATTATTTGACTTTGACTTTGATTGATTCAAAATCAAATTAAATCCTACTAATATTATAAATGCGAAAGTTTGTGAGGATGGAAGGATATATGTTTGTTACTCTTTCACGCTTAAACGGCTAAACGGATCTGGTTGAACTTTGGCAAAGAGATAGATTATAGTCTGGAAAAGCACATAGGGTACTTTTTATCCCGTGGGCTCACCACCTATGACTTAAACATAAGTTTCGCATAACCCTTTAAGTAAACTAGCGTGCACTTTACTAGGAATCCTGTCGACTTTTCTATTCCAATTTCATTTATTTCACACACATGTTAATATAGAAAGTAATTACAATTCCGTCTCAACACCTACTTAGTATTATGTAAATCGTATACCATGTAGGTATGTGTGTTGATATGGATGATGAAACGCAGAGAAAGTGAAAGCCAAGTTATGGAGCACAACATGTTGCAAAAAATATTTGAAAGAACAAGTTGACGACTTCACGTAACTTTAATAATGTTTCTTTTGGCAAATATTTGTTAGGTAATATGATTTGAACTTGGGTCACGACTGTTGGGTCGTGAGGCCCTGGGTTCGATTTCCGTTCTATTGTAAGTGCACCTTGTTTGTGCTCACACTTGTGCACTATAATATCTGTTGTGTAGGTACTTGAATAGTATACATTTAAGGATGGAATTATTCTTTACTTATTATTAACTTCGGTCACACAGAATTAGTGGGAGTCAACAACAATATCATAACTGCAACATTCTTTTAAGTCTGCCGGGGCTGCGGGTTGTTCGTAAGAGACACCGCGCTCCCGGAACGCAAAGGGCACAAGGAGGAACATGGGTGGGTTTTAGTCAGTAAAAGTCTGACACCCGCTCCCAGTGCGGGGAACCAATTTGATGATTTCCCATCCGTAAAATTCTTTTGCGTAAACATCCGCGAAAGTTTTCGAAATTGAAGTAAATACCTAGGTAACTGGTTTCAATAATGACTACCTTACAAATCAGCAAATTAATGTTAGCAGTTTGTGGAAAAAAACGTAATGAGCGATGGATGTCGCACGATGTTATAATAGATGTCAATGAACTGACCTTATGAGCCATTATATGTGGTTGAAGAGAAAATTGCCGGAAGGGTCCTCGAAGGGAGAAGTTTTTATTTATATCTCGGAATAGATACGGAAAAATACGGCGCTTTGAGTTGTTAGTACGTTAGAGATTTAGCTGGTTCAACCATATTACTTTATTACTATTAGATAAACTATGTTTAAAATAACAAAGACACGTCACGACGGAGACAAGACGCGAATAACATAATATTATTAAATAAAAATACTAGCTTCCGACCGCGACTTCGTGCGCGTCAAAGTTGATGTTTAATCCCACCGAAATCGTACATGTTGCCAGGATAAAAGCCTATGTGCTATTCCAAACTACAATCTGTCTCTGGGCCAATTTCACCCAGCCCCGTTCAGCCGTTCTGGCGTGCCGATGATAGAGTAACAAACATCCATCTAAACCGTCGTAATTGTAATACTAGTAAGATTAATATCACAGTTAGTATTGTATAGTAGTCGCCACGAGTCGTGAGCACAAATGTCAAGTAAATTTTCGGGATTTCGGGTTCCTGTCCGGGTATTTTAGGCCGCCGACGCTGCACGCGATCTGTCCGACTGACGGACCAATCGCGCGCCGCGTCGGCGGCCTAAAATACCTAAAGAGAAACCCGAAATCCCGAAAATTAACTTGACATTTGTGCTCACGACTCATGGCGACTACTATATTATACTACAAACAATACGAACTTATATCTAGTTACTCTCTTCGTTCTACCAAAGAGTTTGTGTTCCAAAAAGTTGTGAACTATTTTATTGTGCTTGTTATTTGGCCTTACTTCTTACTTCAATGATTTGTCGGGCGTTTGCTAATAGAATTTCAATGTAAGTTAAATATACCTAGTCGTATTAAATGCATTTACAGTTATAGACTTGCAACATTTAGGAACGTAAAAAATCTTTTCATTTTTCATTTTTTAGTATCAACTTCCTGTGATCCAAATCCATGAAGGAACAGTTATACTACGGAAATTACCAAGACACCAGCTTTAAAAGTCACAAGAAAGCAGAATACGCTAATTCGTTCACTTTGATGACATATCTTTTTCAGTATATTTTTTTCCCATACTCCTGAACCAATTTCGATAAAATTTATATGGGACCACCTTTAAAGTATGATCTATCAAAAAAAAAGAATCATTAAAATCGATTCATAATTGGCGGAGTTACCGCATAACACACATACAAAAAAAACATACAGACGAATTAATAACCTACTTCTTTTATTTTGAAGTCGGTTAAATGTTCGTTTACTCGTAGGATTAAGAGGTAAAAAGTAAATTAAGCTAAAAAAATATTTCTATTGGGAGTAATAAGCTTACGGCTTGAAAATCTTCGATATACCTAGTTTCTCTACAGTTCAGGATCGTTCAAAATTGTTTTTAAAACACGTCAAATAACAACCAATCAACCTAAGTCTTGTCGACTAATCAACTAGGACCGAATATTATCATCATCCAATCGACAATTATCGCAACATCAACGTTACCCTTAACCAATCGAATGTCTGGAAAAACCAATCTAAATAATAATTTGTAAAAGCTATCAAATTATTTTTTAACATCATTGAACACGCAACCAAGACATATGACGGTGCCATATTATCTATCGATTGATTCTCGGTATACGGCGGCAACGTATGGGAAACAGTTAAAAATTTAATGAAGGCTTCAATGTCAGGGCCGACGTGGCGTGTCCTTGGAAGTTAACCTATCATTAGGTTTTTAAAAAAACACGCGGTGTGTGCTCCCTATAATTTGGTACCTTAAAGTACCTGATATAAGAAAACCCTTTATTGGTGTCGTCATAGTAATTATTTGTTAATTGTAGGGGCTGTGAATTAGTTACCTTCTTGACACTCAGAATGTAGGTATTTTATTAATTTAATAAAAACTTTCCCTGACAACAACAACAACCACATACCATCACGCCTGTATTCCCCGAAGGGTTAGGCAGAGGTGTACCAATGTACACCCACAGTTCGCCGGTATGTTAAGGTCCCATGTAATAGGGGGTGAGCCTATTTGCCATTAAACGGGCACAAATCCTAAGTCCGTGATGCCACTGATAATTTCATAGAAAAACCCAATAACACTTTTTACTCGACCTGGGAATCGAACCCAAGACCTCTAGCGTAGCAGTCGCGCTAAGGATTACTAGGCAAACGGTCAACGTTTCCTGACAACGTGCTTTATAAAGTAGTTTATTCATTTCGAGCTTAATCTATACTCCTATACTAATAATACTAATATTATATAGAGGAAAAATTTGTTAGTTTGTTTGTAACGAATAGGCTCCATAACTACTGGGACCGATTTTAACTATTTTTTCACCAACAGATAGCTACATTATTCCTGAGTAACATAGGCTATATAACATCACGCCACGACCCACGGGAGCGGAGCAGCAACGAGAGACGTAACACAACGCGGGTGAAATAAGTCATGCGGACGAAGTCGGGTCGTCTACTATGAAATGAAACACAATGAAATGTAGATAGGTTGGGACCTATATCTAGGCTTTTGGGCTCCCGTATAATAACTTAATGTTAAAATGACATGAAATTTTGAAAACTATTATCGTTTAACAGAATCCTCTAACAGTCAACTAAAGGAGGTGAAGACGTAACATCGCATGTCATCGTGTATAAAATTAAGCAAATTGTTAAGATAAGTAGCTACAGTTTACAAGATTAAATGAGTACGATGTCTCATAGCAACGTTAAGTAACGCGTTGAAATCTTTGGTACATAAATTAATTGATTAACAAATCAATTCATGTATTCATTGTATAATCTTATTTAATATGACATAAATGGTAAACAAGATTAACAATAATATGTTAATTTTAGTATTACTTATGAGGCTGAAACTTGAACTTGAACAGCTTAAAGATAGAGAGGATTGGAAATGAGAAAGGGAGCCCTGTTGATTTTAGTATGTTATACTAAAATCTTCTATTTATATGTATATGTATATGTCGCAGGGAAATGATAAAAACAGGGATATGGCCAAATCCTTAATGGATTTGATCAAATCACGGAGGATGTTAAAATAACAACATGGTATTATCATTTCCCTAAGCAAATCTGGTGATTTGAACAAATCCCTAAATTGATTCAGTGAAATTACAAAAATAACTTTTCTGTGGTATTTTACAGGTTTATTTTGTAAGATTACCTACATAATTATAATAATCAGGTGTAGTACAATACAATATTGATCTCAAAAATCACCACTAGAACATAATTATTTGAAAAAAGAGAAACAAAATTTAATAAAAAAATAGAAAAACGTAACATATGATATGATATGCCTATTTGCAATATTCATTTATTAAAACACGTAGCAGATTTGTAACAACGTGAATTACACAAAACATTATTTTTCTTACAGGCACATTTATTCGTTTTGCATCGTACTTTGGATTCTTGGCAAGAACACTGTTTGAATCCTTGACCTCCAAAAAAAGATAATTTTCCTGCAATTTCACGCAAACTCAGCGTAGTCGATGGAACTGAATCGGTTAATGTAGTAAAGTACGATGTAAAACGAATAAATGTGCTTGTAAGAAAAATAATGTTCTGTGTAATTCACGTTGCCACAAATCTGCTACGTGTTTTAATAAATATTACAAATAGGTATATGGGTTATTTTAACATCCTCCGTGATTTGATCAAATCCCTTAAAGATTTAGCCAAATCCCTGTTTTTATCATATCCCTGCGACATATACATAAATACTTAGACATCAATGAGAACTGCTCGACCGAATTGGAAAATTTTGTCCTTGATGTGTTCGTAATTGTCAAGACTAGGTATTGTATGGGAGCAAATTGTTAAAAAATTCCCCGGACATGTTGGAAATATGGATGGTATTTATGAATAATAAAAATGTGAATAAAATTAATGTGACGTTTATAAATTACAGCCGTGAGAAGCCAAGGCGCGACGCTATTCAATAAATATAAATAAATATTGACTGTCTGACTCCACTGGTGTTGTAATCAGGGTAGAGAAAGTGTTTCTAGATCCTATACACTTCGTAGCCTGCTGTCCCATACGCTCAGCTTTCCTCGGGGATCTTTAATAAAACTGTCACGACTTCTTTCACTAATTGTACGTAGAAAGTGTGCTTCTGTCTTTAAAAGGGCGGACTAGCTTCCACTAAATAATTCAAGTTTGTATTGTGTGTCCTTGCGACAAGTCTTTTGAGAGGCCGACGCATGCGCTCCGACTGCTAAACGAGGCTAGTTCGGCGGTGGTCGGGTGACTTCGCGCCGAATGATTTTGAAATTAGAAATGTTTAACGTCATTTAAAAAAAAAATAATAATTTGGGAACGTCATTTGAAACTGACCACAGATTACAAACTTTCTATTTAAAATAATGTGGATTAATTTTGTGAAATCGCGACTCGAAATAGAGGACGCCACTGCTGCTCTATACGAAATCAAAATTGGATGAATAGGATATTGTGATTAGTTGGTAACGGGCACAGATCGAACTAATTTTTAGGGTTCGTACTCTAAGAATGCTCACCGAACCTACTACTAAGCCTCCGCTGTCCATCTGTCTGGCAGTAAGTGTATCTGGCAGTACCTAAATGTGTGAATTTCTGTGGCCGCTATAACAACCAATAATTAAACTGAAATAAAGTTAAAAATGAATGCGGTCCGCGCAGGAACGAATGTTTCGTTTTGTATGTATGTTGTTAAATACTGTACGTTAATACGGAACGCTTTCTGTGCGACTCCGGTTTTCTTCTTTCATAATTTTCACATACGCTCACTACTTTGTCGGTCGACAATGTAAATCTTGTGTGACACAATACATGATCATGGCTGTGCCATAACATGTTAATCGAGGTCGTGTTACAACAAGGAGGATATAGGTATTGCAACATGACCTGACTAATTTGGAAATGGATGGATAAGGTCGTTGGCCGATATGAATAAATAATTAGTATCTCTACAAACTATAAAACAAAGTCGCTACCCGCTGCCTGTCCTTCTGTACGCTTAGATCTTCTCAATTGCGCTACGGATTTTCATCAATAGATAGAGTAATTCAAGTTGGGCGTTTATAGAACATCACGCTATGACCAATGGGACCGGAGCAGTAACCAAAGACGTAAGTGAACGCGCGTGACATCGCGGGGTGTATAGCTAGTTGTCTATAAGTAATAGATTAAGTAATCGATGAGTTTCTAGGACATTACTTAAGTGGTTTTCTCCAGTGTTTGTCAGGAAACAGTAAAATACATGACACCTGGCTTTAGGTTACAAATCCAATGATCTTACTAGAACCAAATATCCATTGTGTTGTGCTGGCGCAGTGGTTGGGGCAACCGCGTCTGTGAAACTTGATATATGTATCACCACCCTTACTTGGCGATTTCAGACTTATATTAATTACAAGTCCAGGTTTTCTCACGATGTTTTCCTTCATCGATGTCAGTGAAGTCCAAGGTAAACTTAGAAGAACATATGAAATCGGAAAAGTTTCACAGACGCGGTTGCCCCAACCACTGCGCCAGCACAACACAATGGATATTTCTGGAAATATCCATTTAATGGATTTTAAATGCCTCTTCTCAAACCGAGATGGTAAGAGTATGCTCTTACCTTCTCGGTTTGAGAAGAGGCCTTTGTCCTGCAGTGCGACAATAATAGGCTGTTATTTCTTTATATATGATTTAAACAATGTTCATTTAATGTGCAATGTGTATTTATGTGAATTAAGATGACGTCTTTTTATAAGTCTGAGAGAGGGACGGATCGAATGATCAAAGTAATCGATTCCCTGTAGTGTAGGGGTCCCGGCAGAGTACCGGATACCAGTGCTTAAAGTTAATTAAGTAATCGACTACCTAAATCGTAAGAATAACACATTGAATTTGATATGTCCTGTTTATTTTTTTACTTTTTATGCGCAAGCGACACGGGAGTAGAACGACATGCCAGTCATTTTTAATGTTCCGTGCCCGAAAGGTGGTAATCTTAACACTCCGCTGCCTATTCGGTTGTCGGCTTATCACAGGGCATCTTCAGAGCATGTCGCATCTTTTAAACCATGACAGATAGTTGAAATTTTTGACTGCCTCGTTAGCCTAGTGGTCTTAAGCGCGACTGCTACGCTAGAGGTCTTGGGTTCGATTCCTAGGTCGAGCAAAAAGTGTTATTGCGTTTTTCTATGAAATTCTCATTAGCAGTTTGGATTTGTGCCCGGTTAATGGCAATAGGCTCGCCCCCTTATTACATGGGATCTAAACAAACCGGCGAACTGTGGGTGTACATTCTTACACCTCTGCCTAACCCTTCGAGGAATACAGGCGTGATAGTAGGTATGATTGAAATATTCCCAGAGTATGTAATATAAAGTTAAAAATTAAAATCACGTCTCTTGTGTCTCACACAAGAGACTTGATTTTTATGTAGTGTTCAAGATTGTAGAGTACATGTGCTTTGACCATTTTTCATTTTAGCTTAAGTGCATCCACGCATCAGGAATACCACGTGAAAGAAATCGTGTGAAGTCGTCTACACTAAACCAATTTACATGAAAACAATTTCCATATGGAGGGTAGCTTACACGGGTTACACCATTGAAAGTCATAAAACGATATTTTTACGATTTATTTAAAATGTACCCACTTATTGATTTTTTAGGACATATTTTATATTTATGTATAGACACGAAACATTGAAATAATTAATGAAATGATTAAACTGTGTGGTATGTAGGTAATTTAATTATTTTATTGTTTTAAGCTCGTTGCTCGTACAATAATTTGAACCTGGCATGTTGTCTCTTCACCTCCTTTGGTTGACTGGTAGAGAATGTCTAAGGCATTAAGTCCGCCTTTTATACTTTTATTGCTTAGTTTAATTAAATAAATAAACTTTTGGTAATTAGAATAGAATAGAATTGTTTTCACACCGAAAACATTTGTATTTTTGGTTGTAACGGATCAACTCAAAAACTACTTAATTAACCGATTTCAAAAAGTCGTTCATCTATGTATAGAGCAGGCAGTCACCCAAGATAAGAATTAACTTCTGTTTAATTTACTTATTTACTTATTTATTAAACTTTATGCACATAATGTAAAAAAATACACTGTACAAAGGCGGACTTAATGCCTTAATGATGCCTTTGCTTTAATGATGTTTAGCTTTTCCTGTAAACTACCTCATGCAACTGATTATAAGATAGCCGTTTTAGCCGTGCAAGTGGCCAGGATGCCGATGCGACAGCGCAGAGTAGCATCTAAACAGAATGCAACGCCAGCCACAGGCTGCGCGCTCTTCTATCGCATCTAAATCAATAAGTAGCTAAATGCAAAAACGCAATGACAACTTGGACTTTTTACAGTTTCTCCCCTCATACTTTATTCATAGTTTGTAGCAACACGCAACTAGAATCTATAATAAAGTAAAGAGTAAAATACATAATTTAAAATATTTTGATTTTGAATATTTAGTAGTTCGTTCGCATGTGTTATGCTGATCCTAGTTATCCAGGGCAACTTATTTTAGCCATATAATACTGTAAAGCAGTATTCTAAATTATAGTTTCGCCATTGGAAACCTAAATACGTCTAAATTAATTAATAAAATTGTTAAAATAATAGCTTTACAAAATATACAATTATGAATGTTTCAACGGTACTTACACGAAAAAAATAGTTTTTAAAATGTCTGTCTGTCTGCATGTTCCGGCAAATCTCGGAAACAGCTGAACTGATTTTGATGAATTTTTCACTGGCACATAGCTGCTATATGGAATAGCTTACTACTAATATTATTTTAGACAAAAATGAAACCCCCGGATATCCGACATTCACGCGAACTTAGTCACTGGCACAAGATAGTAAATAAATATATATACAGTAGTCCTTCACTCTAGCTTATATCTACCTCCACAACGTAATCCGAACGAGTGACCTTACAATACCGCGGCGGTTGTAAACTTCAAGAGGCCTTTGAACTTCACGCGGCGGGGCGGGGGCGGGGCGGGGACGGGATGGCGCTGTAACCCACTGACACAGCTTGCATTGCGCTAAACATTAATCTTAGCTCGCAACCGAACGTTTGGCTTTAATTGCTTCGGACATTTATTGGATTGAAAATGTTACGGGTAGTTCGAAGCCTGAAAGTAACAGCTAATAGACAGATACATTTTATTTACTTTTGCCTGCCAGTAGCGGGCTAAGGGGCTCAACCCCCGCAGAAGCATCTAAGTTCCTCCTCCCGTGAGAAATCTTTAAGTGAACTTGATATTTTAGTGTTGCTTTGCTAAAAACCTACCCTCAGCGGGATCGAGCCCTCCCTTACGACAAGCTGGCTGGCCCTAGCGGGCCCCGTTTACTAAGACGTATAAAATCCTCCTTGACAATTCAAAAATGTATATAAATGTTTTAATCGAAATTATTGCATTAATTTTGATTTTGTATCGGTCTGTCGGAATATGCTCTGCAGCTTCCGATAGTACAAACAACAAAAGAGATAAGTAGCCAGAGTCGTCTAATATATTCAAAGTTTTTTAAAAACCGATAGATGTTTTTGAAATAAATTTATTTTTATTAATAGAAATTGAACAGTTTATTAATTATATTAAATTTCATTTAAAAACGACCACCGGTTTCAAAGAAAACTTTAACTATATTAGACGATCTGGTTACTTATCTCTTTTGTTGTCCGTACATAACGTTTATGAAGTTATAGACATTTTCAGATTCTTCAACACGTATAGCGTGACGTCTGCTTCACCTGGCTTCCTAACATGCGGTGACACGGTCCTGTACTGTACACAAATACATCCGGCATGACTGCAAATTTATATTGGACGAAATCAACTGTTTTTTTTGACATATCCGTCATGTATACGTGGTCGTGTGAACTGTGTAAACTAACACCTGCTGTTTAGTTTCAGGGTCAATAATGAAGTACCTTATGATGGTTCAACCACCATTTTGTCTCATCGCAGAGACAACAATGTAAGGGTCTTCAGGACTACAGGATCTGGGATAAGGTCATGTTGCAATTAACAGAAAAAGGAAAGGTTGAAGACATTCGACTTAAACAAGGGGGTAGTATATCCGGTATTAAAACTGAAGCTTCACGTATGGTTATATGATTATTATAATTATAATACATAGTTTTTGAAATAAAGCAAACCTATAGAGTAAATCAATTCAATAAGCAAAATTAAAATGTAACTGCATAAGTCACTACTCCACAGCATTATTATTCCATCGAAAGTAATTTTCGTTGAAGTCATGCTATTACTACTGGATAGATTCTGTTAAAATTTTTCAAGAATATTTCGTAGTGACCTGGTCATTCTATAAGCCATACATTATCACGACATTTGATAAGCCCACTGCTCCACTAAGCTCCACTGCTGCGCCACTGGATACGCTTGCACACAGTCACTACACTGTAAACAGTGGACAGTCCCTCCTATTCCCCTGATTAATTATTTTCTTTTATTTTTTGTTTATTTTATTTTACTGTATTGTTGTGTTGTATTTATTGTGTGTAAAGATTTATTATTATTATTATTATAAGGGGGATGGGCAATGTTGTTATACTGTTTACCACGGAATTGCTTACAATATTAGACTAACTTGGTTCTCTTGGTGGATATGTGATGACATAGTATTCAAAAATTATTTCCGTTACACTCAGGACCACGTGAGCAAATCCGCGGGCATAACAGCTAGGATATTATAAAACTAACATTAGTCACACATGCTCCATTCATTTTTTATCAGTCTTTGATCGAATCAATACCTACCTATGTAATTGCTGTCCTTGGGCCATATACACATGGTTGAGTACATAATAAGTACTAATGATAATTACTTTTTGACATATCACATGATGAAAGTTTAATGTATCCTGCGTATTGTTCGTAAATGGTTCAAGGACCTTCAATAGATGAACAGAATTGACAAGTTTGCTTAAATTGTGTGTCCCTCATTCGCTGCGAAAAGAGATTTGATGGCTTAATATAGTCATCAACTGTTCTACTTAATCTTCATTCCCACTACCGCTGCTGTATTGCGCCCTTGTCCTTCTTTTCGTGTCGATTGACTTTAGATCTTGGATGGTGCAGGTTGTTGTGCACGTCGGGCAACTAGGGAGGTGACGCATATCCTGTGATGGATGGTGCTTCACACTGGCACTGTATTTGGTATGGATGAAGAATACCCCATTTGGTCAAATTCGTTTTACGGCCTGCCTGGGTCCGCAATTGTTTTAGAGATTTCCAGATTTTTTCTTGTTTTAAAACGTTGTTTTACACTATCAATTCTCCTGAATCGTGGGTTAGTTTACAACCTCACATACACAAACAGCAGAGATATAGACAAACCGATTCTTCAAAAGATGCTAAATCTGCTAAAATAATGACCTTATTTGTCATACAAAATATTTCAACACACAGACAAAATATTTCAACACACAGACAAAATCATCCAGCGAATTCTAAACATCACACCACTGAGCGAACTATTCACGAGATCAACACAATAAAACGGACAAGCGCAAGGATTGTGATCGACGGACAAAGATAAACGACTCATGCGCATGATGACTTGAGGAAATGGTCGGATACCATCGCCTCGTGTGCCGGCTAGTGGCCGGGCTAATACTGATTGATGAGGCTCACGTTTATCATTGCAGAACATCTGTGGATTTGCAAGGGTATCATTTTACGTGATCATACAAGGCAAGACACAAACCTTCTTAAAGAAGATGAGTCGATCCATACTATTATAATAAATGCGAAAGTATGTTTCTTATGCTTTCACGACTAAACTACTGAACGGATTTTGATGAAATTTGGTGCGGGGTAAGTTTGAACCCTAAAAAAGGACGTAGGCATTTTTTATTCCGCGTGATCGTCTGCGTCTGCGCAATATCTGACGTTTACGCAGATGCAGTCGCGGGTATAGGCTAGTTTTAAATATATAGGTAGAATGTAAAGGATACAACAATAATCTGTAACGTCTCATCGCAATACTGACGTTCTATGCAAGTAAAGTGTGCTATTGTATTCTATTCAGAAAAGGTCCCGGTTGACTTACAGGAAGGAATATTGTATTGTCGAAGAAATGCTGAAGATATGCTGTGGCGGTTTGCCGTTTGCCATCATAAATTATCACTTATAAATCAATTTCGTTTCGACTAGGTCCAATTAAAACTAATTAAAATGTTGCTAAGCAGTTGCTTATAATGGTATCAACTTATCAAATCTCATCTAACGGTTGATAAAAAGGACCTTTTCTCCTTAGACAATTTCCCTGAAGATTAGAAAGGTTTATGTGATTCATTCTGAATTCCTTCCTAGGTGGAACAGTAACACAGCTGTTACGTAAGTTGGCATGGAGATTTATTGTGTGTAGGGGCCAGCAGGAAGGTAAACCTGACTGCACTGTGTTACTCACCTAAGTGGCGACCTATCGGCTACCGTAACCGCCCGTAACCTTGGTTACGCAAAATTAAACGTACCGATAACTATGTCCAATTGTTCATACATGTTTTGTCTTCAAGATATTTTTAGATCTATCTATTATTATCATGTAACATGGTCATGTGAGTTGATTAGGTACACCAATTTCTTCTTGTGGGTCAATCTGTGTAAAGTACTATACGGTTTTTGAGTATCAGAGGTAGTGTCAGCCCCCTGGAAGCAATTCTATTTGATTGTAACTTATAATGTTCCGATGCACCAAAAGTAAAGAATAAGTAAATGTACTAAACATGAAAGAGCGCGAAGAACGCTGTACGAGTTCATTTTCTTAAAGATTCTGCAGCATATACCACTGAGGGGTAACGTAGCTTCCTATTACCGATAGACGTTCTGGAGATTAGCGCGTTGAAACAAATTCTTCAGCTTTGCAAACTTAGTATACATAATCAAGTTCTAACGTTTGATTAGTGCTGCATGTGCACGCAGCGTTGTACGAAGGTAATTAGCTCCGTGATTGCACCGAGTTCCTTGATTATGAAGAGGCATTTAAACATTGCTAGTGCAAGTTCCCGCTTGTTATCAAATGTTAATTACACACGTAATTGGCGGGAAACGTTTTGCCTATGAGGATTTAGCGTACAGTAGTCGTAATGACGCGATGTCGCGATTTCACTCATGATTGATTTTGTTTTTTGTAGTATTTATTAATTAAGTAATTGTGCTTAAGTATCCTAATGCCATGTTACTGACAAAGCTTTTCTCTCATGACCAAAATTGAGCTTATAAAAAACGTATTTTGCTATATTATTCTACCATCATACCTTGACTTATACTCGTATAAACGCAAAAGGACGTGAGGATGGATGGATGGATGTTTGCTACTCTTTTAAACAGACTTGACTGAAATTTGGGATTTGAATATTGACCTGGCCTAACTCATAGATAGAATGTTTCTTCTCATTTTGTTTTGCCGTGGCATAATTTAGGACTGTGGCTTAGTATATTAGTGTGCGCAGATGAGGTCGCGGGACAGTAGTCTGTGTTTTAAATGAGAGTTGGGAATTAGTTCCGTCGAGTTTTAAGCGTTTAGTGTTGTTGTCAAAACTTTAATCAATTTCTCAGATGTAAATTATGTAGCTGTGAATTAAGATTCCCTTGAAGCCATCTACAGCGGTAACCTGATAAGCATAGATCACAAGTGGTCTATTACGATTACTCAGCCGACTAACAACAGGCTCTTCCAACTACCTACCTTACCTACCTACAATAAAATAAAGTAAAAACACAGGCGTTCCATCTTGTTAAAGAAATTATTTGTTTAGTTGAAAATTGTCTGTAATTGGACAATTGAGCAGCTAAGACTAGGCAGTAACAATACAATTGCTGCTGTTTCTAATGTTATTTATACTTCACGCTAGCATTTCAGACTTGGATAGGCAGAGCCACAAGCAACCGTTTCTTTTTGAGCGCGAAAATCCTTAGAGTAAAGACTTTATAGTTATTGGATAGCGGTAGTCGGAATCGATAACTGATTGGTAGGTATTTATCAAGTTTCGTGGAACACGCGGGCGTCGCAGCACGCCTGTGAATGACTGTGTTCAGGTGTTCATTAGCTAGCTTGCGGTTGTCAACGTCCACACACTAAACACGAACTCTTCCTTTCAAACGAATTATTTGAAAGCTAAGTTTTTTTAATGTTTGGTTGATTCATTTATATTATTACCCTGCAAAACTAAGGAATCTCGTCAGCTAAGAGTTGGAGGTAGTAGTAGTGAAGGAAGCAAGCTGTACTCACTGTGTCTCAATGAGTTCGCAGTTCAGCAGCAGCTTGTTGGGCCCCAGCTCCACCACGGCCACGGTCAGGTCGTGGTGGTACACCATCCGCAGCGTGTCGTTGGCGATGCGCCGCCCCGTGTAGGGCTTAGCCCCCGCAGCCGGCTCGCGCCGCTCCGCCTCCTCGGACCTCGCCCCCACAGTGCCCACCAGACCAGCCAGCGACCATCCCGCAGGAAAACTAAAAGCGAACGGCTTCGCAGACGCCGTCTGAGGCGACGACACAGCGATGCAAAATATAACAACAACTGATAACAAGGATTTTAAAAGTCCGTCCGCCATGGGTGCTCCGCGGGTGATAGCTTCCCGCGCAGAGCGGACCGCGCTGAGCAGTCGTCGGAATGACATTTTATGTTTCTAATTAAACTTTAATACCGGCTAAGGCGTGTTCCGCTCGGCCATGTCGCGAGCGTGCGGCCCGCGCGCGCGTCTGTCGTGGACTGGCGCCGGCGGCCCCGAGCCCGCTGCTTCGCGATCAGCACTTTCTTCGCCAGTGACGTCACGTTGGCGGTCAGTGTCTGCTGATCGCGGTGTTTCACTCTTCTGCTTTGCCTTCCGCGTGGCTAACCGATATAGGTCTAGGGCTCGTTGCTAAGTGACCTAGATCAGCCTTCGTAGAGAGAGAATTTCGACGCACTGATCTCTTCAGATCTCTCTCTTCTTAGCATTCCTATGTTAGCTTACAGTCATTTCTATGCAAAATCAGTCACCAACACAATCACTAGGTACCTACTCACTAGCCAACGTTTGGGTGGTGCCCCAAGAGAAAAAACCGAGCGTTACGCAACTGAACATAAGTGACCTAACTTACTCGTATTATTCGGTTTTTACTTTTAGGATAAGCGGCAATGTAATTTGGTGGAACTTCGAAATATTATTCTTCGACGCATTTCAAGTGAGCAACAAAATTACGCTAGGGAACGCTCGCCTAGTTCGTCGAAATCATGAAATTTGTATCGTTTGATATGATATGTAATGAAACCTCTGGAGGGTTTGATTACAGGACGTCGCTAATTGCTGATTGCTGTTACATCTTCCAAATTTGTTTAACGAACTCTGACCGACTACTCCTTCCTCCTTCCTTTACAATATTAAAGGAAAGTGGAACCGAATAAAGACACCCTTCACGCAAAAATGTCAAATGAGGAGTTGTCACGTATTGTAAGTGTCAATGTCAAGCGAAGGAAATAGCTTATAAGCGCGGTAGTGGACGAAGGTAATGGAAAACCGACCTGACTCTTAGTAAATATCATCTTCTTCTATTTCATCATATTAGAAACTTGAACTTGCGTAAAATCTAGAATATCTAATTTCTGATTGCATTGGTCGAAAAGATTTTACAAAGGCTGTTGCCCAGCATGCAAAGTTTAAAACCTCAGGTAAGACAGGTATGATACCTGTCATACCTGGCAAGATGCAGTGATGACGGGGAGTAAGGCTGTGCCCCAGTGCTGTCGAAGGAATGGTAGAGAAGGGCGGATGGCATTGATGCTATCGCGGGCAGATTTAAATATGGCTGGCGAGTCGGGCTGCTAGAAAGCGACTAACAAGTTATGTTAAAATTGCCGAAAGTTACTTTTGATAGTGTGCCAGCGGTAGGTCACACAGGTCAGCGTTATGTAATAGTGTGTAAGAAACAAAAGGAAGCGTGTAAGTGCAATCAAAACATTACATAACAGATGCAATAAAATTAACACTATTACTGAAATAGCTGGGTTTGCGAGTCAATATTTACAAATTGCGAATTCCTCAGCTCTTTCCATAACTAGTTAAGATGAAAACATTTATTGAATTAAGTAATAACATGTACAAACGTCTATGCCACTCTATGATTGCATTATGACAAAAAGCTCGCTACACACGATCCGTCTTCATTTGGGTACCATTTGCATGTGCATCTTAATCGCTCGTACTGCATATAGTTTTTGTTCTATAACAAGTTTTATATGTAAACCGCTACCTAAGCTCGGTTTTCTGATTGGGGATTAAGTATCTGCCCACGCTGATGTGACGAGTTCATTCACCCAATAGAAAAGAAAGCGAATCAAAGTTAGGACTCACGTGTCTGTTCAGAATGTTTTCATTGATAGGATTGACACCTTCCTCCATGAAGGGGAGGCAACCATAATTCTTTCATTTTTTTTTTTTTTAAAGCCTTGTCTCTATACTTACTCTATGCATTTCTCTTGTGTCGTGTGTGTTTAGAAACATAATACCAGTTAACTACAAACAACCAGGCCTGGAGCAACTAACCTGTAAGTCCAACAAATTTTGGTTCCGTCCTGAAATCGAACCTGAGACACGCAGCTCAGCAGCCAATCGCCCAGCCACTGCGCTAATCGTTTCGTAGTCACTATGCAGTAGTATGCAGGGCTAGTGCGGGTGAGTGGATGATGGCGTGTTGGTGTACGTGTACTTACCTATATCAGGACAAGATGGTCAAACAGTGCTACTGCGAAAGTATCTATATCTAGCACGCTAAGTGTCAGTGGCGAAGTGTTAATACAACTCGATTCCTACCGGTTTTTCTTTTTTTTGGAAGTTCGGGAAAATAGCATCTATACAACCATTGAAAAATGTGACAATCTACCATTGACATAATATTATGCTTTATTATGTATATTCAGTCAGATGATAGATTGTATTTAGAAAAGTTTAGAATACTAGTTAATAAGCAATATTAAATTTGCTTTATGAAAATTAACCCTAAGCCACTACCACGTACTTAATATGTGTAACGTTTTCAACTCTTTCAATGACACTTTATTGACGTCACTACTATACCCCACCATACTGCACTTAGGTAAACACACATGGTTCAAGGTCAACCAGTAGGTGGTATACCTCCATGAGTGATCAAATAAAGTAATGACTAGGTCGTCTATAGGTCATATATTTTTTTTTAGATTTTGATTGTTGATACTAACAGTCTATTAAGTTACCAAAATATTATGTAAATATATCTATTGTTCAAATATGTACTATGAATTTTTAAATAAATGAATAATATAGTAATAATGAGTATTGTCCAGAGATGGACCATTGGGCTGTTTGAATTGTTAAAAGATTTTATTCCTGTAACAATACTTATAAAAAAAAAATCTATGTTTAAGTAAAATAAGTAAAGGAAATAATAGTATCTTTGTCCAATTTCTGATTGCAACCTGTCCATTATTTACCTGTGTACGTCGCAGTACAAACTGGTAGAGTGGGGAAGCCCTACGCAATGCACGTTGTTTTGTATGCGAGAAGCCTTACAATAACCTCTGACGTATTTCGCTCACCTCAAGGGAGGCATTACTTGATAGTACAAATTGTTGTTTAGATACCTACGTACATAAAGCTACGTATCTCTAACAAAGTATTTTGGAAAATTACATAAATTTATTGTTGGATTTAGTTCTGCAAAATTGAACTAAACACGTCTTATTTGTTACGATTTTTGAAGTCACTGTAATGATTTCGGATATTTAACGCTGAATTTTTTAACATTTGTTCTATTATAAGCTTTGGATGTAAGTACTCAGTACTATTTCAGCTCAATATAAACACGTTTTCTATTAATTGGACGCACTACCTAAATAATTGAAATTGAATTATTGTGTGTTAGCTTGTTTTGCCGTGCTGGGTCCGTCCTTACAAATACTATATTATCATCCTCCGAATCTGTAGACACGTAGGTAGGTAGGTAGTAAGTCTATTAGGTAGGCTATTCGGGCATATTTCAAACCCATGATCTTACACTTGGCAACCAGGCTTTCATCTAGCAAACCAAAGAAGTAGATGTGTGTCTGCAAAGGGTGGAGTCTTAAATCATCGCGTTGCCGCTGGCGCAATTTGGGAAAGGCCTATGTCCAGCTCTATTAGCGTTAGGCTAAGTTAATTAATTGCAATTATTTAGAAAAATAATTACTAAATGTAAGACGTCTCAACAACGAAACGTTACTAATAAGTATATCAATGTGCCGGGGCTGCGGGTTGTTCGCAAGAGATACCGCGCCCCCGGAACGCAAAGGGCACAAGAAGGAACATGGGTGGGTTTTAGTCAGTAAAAGTCTGACACTCCCTCCCGCCCCGCCCAGGGCGGGAGAAGTTATTTGATGATTTCCCACCCACCAAAAAAGAAAAAAAAAAAAGAAAGAAAGTATATCAATGTACCTATTAAATAGTAGCTCACGTACCTGATTGTAATATAAGAAACCATCATGCCACATTATAGTGTTGCTAAATAATACAATCATGGTAACCGCATAACAGGCTTGTAAATAAATTAACTTGCTGCAGTGAAATTTCTCTACAACATTGAACCTTTTAACGCCATCTAGCGGTGAGAGGAGTAACAACTATCTTTTGATTTTCATCGCTAGGCAGCGTTGTAAAATGAAAATTCTTTTTAACCCCCGACTCAAAAAGAGGGTTGTTATAAGTTTGACGTGTGTATGTCTGTGGCACCGTAACTCTTAAATGGATGAACCGATTTGAATGCGTTTTTATTTATTTGAAAGAAGGTTTCCTAGCAATGGTTCTTATATTATGTTTTATCAAAATTGGTTCAGCCGTTTAAGGTTATCAGCTCTTTTGTTAGCTGCGGTAGGGATCTTATAAGGATAGACGCATAACGGGTATTTACTTTGCTTTTAAACATATCTGTGACCTAACATTTGAAACGTATGCTGGTACCTGGCTGGCTAGTCTTATTTTGGTTAACCTTAGCCCTTTTTAGTTACAATTCTTTACTTACCAAGAGCAATTGTTTGTATCAATAAAACACGATTACTAACATTATATTATATCATATATTAATACTAATAGTGTGGTTGATCCAGTCGTAGTGAGGGGCGACCGGGTACGACACGAACACTTGGTCGTCAGTCTGCAGCACGGCTAACATCTTCACTTTACCATCGTGTACGTACAGCACGGGACCGCCCGTACTCAGCTGAAATTACATCATAATACGTGATAAATAGAGTTGAAATACAGCTGGTCCTTTACAAACAGTTCCTAGCCGTACTCCAAGCAGACCTTTAGGAGAGACAGTCTCGTTAACTTAGATACAAATCACAGTCATAAGAAATCATGTCATATTACAGCCACAGTAATAAACTTCAACAGGTGAAGTAGCTAGAATAGTCAGAAGAGGACAAGCCGGCGGCTTTTGCTACGCGGCACATTTAATGCCGGTGCTATCGGCATGTACGCATGGGTAAGGTTAGTGATACGTCCGACAGCATGGTGAGTAGGAGCCTTAAGGTGGACAGACGTGAAGAAAATAATCTGATTCCAAAAAGAGAAATTTTTGACAGATTGACTGAGATTAGAATACGGACGTTATTAAAAATACGCCCCCTAATTGCCCCCTGGTGAAGGTTGTGGGAAGTTGACGTTGTTTGCTTCGTGGGCAATGATCTTTTAACAGAACGGGGACGCTGATCTAGCGGAGCACCAACGCACCTGCGTAACATTCTTGTCCGAGTCCATACTGACGAGACAAAGCACGTCGTTGTGTTTGTAGCTGTACATATCCTGGCACTCCGCCGGGCTCTGGATCTGGCTAAACGCTAACATGCTTTCCATCGTGTCGTGTCCCAAATCTGACTCGTTCTGGAATAATCACATTATCTCAGACTAGATTTTTTTTTAAGATACATACAAGGTATTCAAGCTGATGGGTCAGTTGACTATGCGTGGAAGCGGTGTTGACCAGCTAACCTCCAAGTTAGCGGTCAACATATGCAACACAAAAGGCATGAATGTGTTCCCACGTCAGGCACAAAGCTGAATGTGTCATGCTTCTTCAAACCGCAACCCAGCAACTGTGCTTCGGCAGAAATAGGTATGGTGGTAATGATTTTCTGGACACGACGAGTTTCATCACAACGGCTAGGGATGTCATGTTGCCCACAATCATTACTTTAATGATAATATTTATATATTATTCTGTTTTCGCTACCAGCATCACCCCGAAAGAAGTTTCACTTTACACCCACTTGTTCACTAAACTGCTGTTTCCCTTACAATAGTAATTATTGTCATGGCGGGTGCGCGTAAGTGTCGAGCACTTCGCCTCCTTACCTTCGACAGGATCCAGCCATACACCATAACGTATCCACTCGTTACCTCCTCCGCCATCAGCTTCATGGCAGGTCCTTCGACCTCCGGTTCAATTCTCAGCAGTGCCAAGGACGAACCTTCTGTGTCCTCCTCGTCGAATCCAGGTCGCGATTCAGGTTCAGAGTGCAAAACAACTTTCGTCACATTGTGCGCTGATCCGTCAAAGAGTGGGTTTAAGGATCCCGACACTATCGTGTAATGGCTTATGTTCGTCGTGTTTGTGCTAAAACAACGAAACATGAGTGAACAATCATCAAAAATTATTTTCTAGAGCTCACTAACGATGAAAATTATATAATGATTTTATATAATGAAATATTCTTATTCACAGTTAATTTAGCAAAAAAAAGCCGACTATCTATGGTCACATCTAGATGGTGATAATTACGTAGGCTAAAGGATTATGTTAGTGCCTAAAATGATATAGGTATAAATCTTACTTGTTGGTATACAAATTACTCAAGACATTGATGCAGTTGGCAGAGGTGAGCACCCACCGCGGAGTTAGCAGAGTTCCCGCGCAAGTCTGCGCGGTTACATTAGCAAGCGTTTCAAATATGGCTACCAAAAATGGCGCGTTATTCGGAAACTTAATTATGGTCTTATTTTTAACTTCATTGTCATTTTTAAGTTTATTATTATAATAACCCTTTCCATAGAATGAATTAAAGTCGTATTTTGACTTATTGTTCTCATCTAACGAAGCATCTTGTTCAGGAGCTAAGTTGTCGACTTGATCAATGATCTCTCCCTGTTCATTGACTGGCTCGGTGTCGACTTGATTGCTATCTCGATTTATGAAGGAGGGCACGATGACTAGGTCTAGGTCCTGACTGACGGAGCTCAGGATCTGTTCATTGGAGAAGGGATCACAGTTTCCAACGACTGAAGTCGCGTTGCTGTGTGTGTCCCTAGCGTCTTGGAACAGCGTTTCGTTCAGGGCATTGTTGAAACCTAGAATAATTGCAATTAAAATTAGGTAAGAACTTAAGATTTTAGGCGTGAATTGTCGTGCACTTACCTTAAGTAAGTACTCGTAAACTATAAACAATACGTTCCCTTTCCTATTGTTTATAAACACACTGGTCTTTGTTTCGTAGAAAGAAATATTGACCTAAGATAAGGTAATTGCTACGGAATTGAAACAAAGTAAGGATCTAGGGTAGGCAGAACCATTGGTTTTAGGTTAAAGGTACCTACCTCATCGGGATGCCGATTTATGACGAGTAGATGCCTCAGCTGGCGTCCTCCTGGCCACAACGACACATACAGAGTGTAAAAAACACATCATATAGCCGTTTACTACTCATACTTACTGCGCAGTAAACTAAATAACTTATTGACCAAAAATTATTAATGGAAAACGATTTTTGGCCCATCTGTTAATTATTGTTGGCAGCGCGAGCTGGTTGCTGGTAGGACTCTAAACCAGTCAAATTGTCTATGCCTCCTTATAGAAGAAGGAAAATGAACTAAGACGGTCCCTTTATTAACGTTGAGCGGAGCAGAACCGTTTAATACTGGTACCCTATTGGTTATTTTTCTTCGCTTATCTCCTCTCGGCTTCTACGTACCTCTTGTTATGCTCCAAACATTCATATACTTTGCGGTTCCAGAAGTACCACATTTTTTTTTTTGGGGTTGGAAACCATCAAATAACTTCTCCCGCCCTGGGTGGGGCGGGAGGGAGTGTCAGACTTTTACTGACTAAAACCCACCCATGTTCCTTCTTGTGCCTTTTGCGTTCCGGGGGCGCGGTATCTCTTACGAACAACCCGCAGCCCCGGAGAAGTACCACTGGCTATCATATTACACAACTGGAGTTACTGCCGTCAAGTGAAGCTTGATTTACTTTAAACCTTAAGGAGTTTGCCCACTACACCGTACTATGGGAAACTGTCCAGTTGCTCCGGAGCTGGAGGAATCATGGGCCCATGGCTGTGCTATGAACGTATCGGGCACGGAAAGGAACATAAGACGAACTACTATGCTCACTAGAACGCTTCAACCGACAATTGTTGAAGTGCCGTGCATGACACGTGACGGTGTTGGTTGGTGACGCAACAGTCTAGTGGCATAGTCTTATACATATACAAAGAATATTTTTTGCCTGCCACGTTCCCAGCACCGCCATGGTATAATACAATAAAGTGAGCAGACTCCTTTAGGGTCGGCACAGCAAACTATTTATAGTTCCAGTTGCTTTGACAAGTGCGTGAGAGCATAAAGGGTCACGGGTAATTTTACTTACCTTTATATTTGGGAATGTAAAGTTCATATTTATTTAGCAGTGAAAATCTGCGCTCTCCAAAAATTTGAAATATACTTCACCTGCCAGATTATCCAGTAGAAATACAAAAACTGCCACACTCGACATTTTGATTGCAAGTGTTTTGTATTGCTCAACGTTTTGACTTTACTGAAGCTTGCATGTATGGCGTCAGATGTGTGTGCGCAATTTTTTATGACTTCTTGATTTAATTGCTTTTCTAAGTTGGTACCTTGAAGATCGGGTTATTGTTAGCAATATTTCCAGATAGGTGTCGGCATAGCAGAAGCAGTTATTACAATAACACTATCGTTCTCCTCCGTTTATTTTGTGGACTTATTCCTGGTTGTCCAGTGGTGAGCACTCGGGCTTAGTGTCAGGCCTATACTGTTAATTCTCGCACCAAACAAACGTGTTTTGTAAACAATGGTAAACATTATCGCACTGCTTTAAAACATTATGTAAAGCAACTCATGTAACGGTTTATTTCTTGCACTTTACAAAGTGCGGTAAATGGTTATGAGGAGCAAAAATGGGGGGACAATAGTAAAAACGAGCTTACGCAATCATTATAAATATTTATTTGATTTAACATTTGTTCAATACATTCACAACCTTTACACATAAAACACATTTAACGATCACAATTGGGTACTTGACACAATCAATCAATCGACATACTTTTTATGAGCTTACAAAAAGCGATTCCCTCGTAAATTTTGTATGGCGCGTCACTTATTTGCGAACTCAATTGATTAACTATTTGTTGATATCAATCGACTAAAAACTAAATTTTATTATTAATTAAAATTAACCCGATTTCAGGGCATAAAGAATTTTTTTTAAGAAAGTTGTGTTGAAATTATTTGTTAGTAGTGTCAAATACCTAATTGTTTAACGTTAGCATTATTATAGAGCCGAACTCTCGCGCCCGCACGGTCTGCGTGCCACTTGTGGAATGTAAAAAGAGGACATCGAGTGTGACAAAGACAATGCTCTACAAAGCCAATCGTTCTCTTTTTCTTTAATTGTAGGTACGGCATGTAAATAGACTCATCTCTAAGTCGTCAACTACGCATACTGCCCATCCAACTAAGTAACATTTACAAAAAAATATTGCTGGGTAACAATTTTTAAAAATGGTGTGAAAATCACTTTATTTTACGAGGGTGGTATAAGCATTTCAAGTTTAGTTAGAACATTTATAGCGTAATAAATGGTTATAACTTTGACCTCCCATATCTCCGTAACCAAGTTACCCAGGCATGGACCAGAAAAAAATATTACAATGATGGGAAACACGTCTATCGGCTTTGGTATGCGTCTTTTTACAATCGTTACATTTCTCTGTCTGTACCTACAACATCCGAGGATCACGGGCACCGTCACACGGGTTTATTTCAAATTGCACAACTTACTGTCGTTAGGTTTAAGGCTTATTTTCATTGGTCGTTAACTCAGTCGTTGTGACTCGTGAAAATAGGCTATCTATATCTCGGTCGCATGCGGGGATTTGATTGGTTAATCAAATTAATCGATTGGTGTAAAAAACAGAAATCTCCCGTAATACGAGCTCTATCGACTAATGAAAACGATTACAGCATGCGGGCCCTAAGGCATGCGTGAACATAAATGTCCCGCACCCCGAATGCGCTCTAACGACCATTGAAAATGGGCCTTTGCTCTCGGTGTCTATGCGGGAAAGCAGCCGCACGCGGGCACGCAAAAAGAGCGTGAGTTCCGCCACATTGTCATCTATACATTACGACTGGTCTAGTCAAAGACAAATAAAAAGAGGCAGGATGTACCAAAAAATATCTTTCCATTCTCTCATTATGTACATAAGCCATAATACTAGGAAATATTAAGTTCTCTAGTCTATTTACATTGTATAGACAACAAATATTAGCAAAATTTAACAGTTGTAAAATATACTTAGTTATAATGGAGATTTTCGTATATTTATCAAAGATGATGCTATTTTTCTACAGTTTTAAAGTGATTTAATTTGCAAATGCGTACATACAAACATTGTTTTCTAAGCTTCACCTTACATTGTTTGAATCTTTTAGCTCGCTAAGTTATAGATGGCGCTACCAGCGATTGAGAAATGGGTTTAGTTTTTGTTACAAATGTAATGTAAACTTATTCAGCTAAGTTTAAGTTTACAATTTAATATAATTAAAAATGTTTTGAATCGTTAACACTTTAAATGGAGTATTACAAAAGTATTTCAATATATTTATGTAATATTCCACTGAGTACCATGTAAGTAGTATTAATAAAACTACTAATATTACATAATACACAAGATAATTCGAATAGTTGTCACTGCATGCAGGAAAAATGCTTTTATTTACAAAAAAAAAAAAATTATATACACACTAAAAAATCTTGACATACCATCACGCCTATATTCCCCAGAGGGTTAGGTAGAGGTGTACCAATGTACACCCACAGTTCGCCGGTATGTTTTTAGGACCCATGTAATAGGGGGTGAGCCTATTGGCATTAACCGGGCACAAATCCTAACTCCGAGCTGCTACTGAGAAATTCATAGAAAAACCCAATAACACTTTTTGCTCGACCTGGGAATCGAACCCAAAAACTCTAGCGTAGCAGTCGCGCTTAGGACCACTAGGCCAACGAGGCAGTATAAAAGTCTTGTTGTCTGAAACTCAGTTCAGAATAGAGAATTTATGGTTTGAATTTAAGGATAGATGTCCCTTATACATGATATCTCCTATTTTTTGTATACACGTGGTGTACAAAAAAGTACTTTATATATAAATAAATACATTTATATACAAATCAGATTGATCATCTCAAAGTCTGACATTGTCTCTCTTAAAAATTACATTCTTACAATGTGTTTGGTTTTAATAAAAGGTCTGCAATAAATTGAACAACTATTGTTATGAAACGAAAATCAACGTCATGTCAATAATTAATAATTCAGCATTATTGTTGGTTTTTTCGAAAGAAAAAATAATGTGCCAAAGTGCACGTGCGCTACAATTTGTCATATTTTTCTTTTCGAATCGATAGTTCAAGTTGAAACTTTTATTTTTGTTTTTTGTTAGAGTACTTGGGTGCAGTAGGTGACCACGTCTATCACGGCGTCCGTGGCGTTCTTAATGTTCTCTTAAGTGCAGGAGTAGTAATGGAATTGTATTGGGCCATTATCTGGTTAGGAGCGCCGCACTCATACTGGGTGTTGGTGGGATCTATAATGCCCCATTCTGGTAGGTGATATGTGCAGCAGCCTACTTGAGTGAGCTATTGATCGCTTGACATAATTATAAGCCATTGCAAATTACATTCGAGTGGCAGAAATTTTTCACGTTTTTTTTGCGTTGATACTCTCGTTCGAAAAACTGGGAGTCAGCCAAACTCAGCAGTTGACAGAATTTTGGCAATTTTTTGGCTGATATTTATGTTGATTTTCGTTTCAGAAATCTAATGTAAACAGTAGGAATTGAGAGCGCTTTATTCTAAACCGTGATAATTTTCCGAGTGACGACATGGTCGCAAAAATAAAAAAATAATTTAATATCAAGTTTGTGAATCGTCTCACTTCATTGGACTAGATAACTGACTTGGGCTTGGCGCTGTGGTATCTTCCAAAGGAGCCGAGACCTGCAGACCTGCAAACCGATGAAAAGATAATTAGGACAAGGTCTGGCAAATGAACCAAGACACGTTCATTTCTCCCATTTTTGAACTAAAAGTAATAGTTTTAGATATTTAGGGCTTTAATAAAACCAGCCTATTATTGTCCCACTGCCGGGCAAAGGCTTCTCCGCATACAGAGAAGCCACGACCGTGTTTTACCACGCTTGCCTAAGCAAGCGTGGTGAACAAAAAGAAGTGGTATAATAGAAGGCGAGCCTATGGCCATTAACCGGGCACAAATCCTAACTCCGACCTGCTAATGATTCATAGAAAGACCCAATAACACTTTTTACTCGACCGGGGATTCGAACCCAAGACCTCTAGCGTAGCAGTCGCGCTTAGGACCATTAGGCTACCGAGGCGGTTACAATATTAGTTTAGATTAGATAGAAGAAAATTGCAGATACTTAGTTTTCATGATGAAACTCCACCTACCTTAGTAACTCCAATGGTCATCCCTAACATGCTGACCTGTGTTCTCAGGATTGTACCCCGTGATGTAGGGCAGGCCGGTGCGGACCTTCTTCTGGTACTGCGTGTACTGGGGCCCGAAGAACGTCAGCAGCGTCAGTTCCTCCGCGTACACTCGCTCCCGGAAGAACGTCCATGACGCGAATGCGTACACTATGACGCAGATTGGGTTTAGTAGCGTTACCTGGAACATGTGGGAACATGGAACATATGGGAACATGGAACATATGGGAACATGGAACATGTGTTGCATGTGGGATAAATGATAAGATATATAAGAGACGGGGCGGAAGGCCTCTAGTTTTAATATTATTATAACAAGCCTATACTGTCTCACTGATAGGCAAAGGCCTCCCTTCATTTCTTCCATCTATCGTGATTATTATTATTAGATAAACCCCACACTATGACCAAATCATGTGATTGGTGTGCTCTACTACCCAATTAAGAGTATGGTACTATGGTATGTTTATCTTTTAACCTGAAGACCATAACCCGATTGTCGCAGTATTCGCTCTCGCATAAAAGATTGAACGAACATTAGTGAAGGATTGACGGCCAGTGAGGTTCAACCACTAAACGAATTATATAAAAACTATATTGCATTACAATGCGTTAGCCAGCTTAAGGATTTATAAAAGATTAATCTTCCTCTTACCTGTGTACCAATAGACCAGTAGAACCAGCCCACGTAGCTAGGATGCCTGCAGATGGAGTACACCCCATGAGTCACCAGCTGATGGTCTGGATGCTTCACAAATTGAACCTGAAATATTAAGTGAATAGAATCTTATTTATATGTATTTTTTTTAATGTTTCTTTATACTAGGAATTTCGTGAATTTTGGTCACAGTGGCCACTTAACAGGCACACTAGTGCAACAGGTACACTCCCTGTACCCTCCATCTCAGTCTGACAGGGCAGTAATACAACGCAACCCAGGACAGATCAGGCCCAACAACTCTACATGCTTTCAGAATGTTTCATCACCAACTTCTAAATTTCAGTCTGCTACTAGAATGTTGCAAATGGTTTAGCCCAATTTTTAAATAACTTACTGTATGATTGAAGTTAGTCTTAGCAGTGAACATGGCAGCCTTCCTGAGCACCTCTCCAGTGATGCACATCAGGACACCCAAGTATGACAGCCAGAAGTATGTCTTCATATCTGCAAATAAATGGATTAATGTAAAATAGGCTTTTGAATAACAACCTACAAGTAACGATTTACTCAAAATCATGAAAAATTAAACGAGATTACATATTGCCACAGCAAAAATGTTTGACAATGGAATTGATTGTAGAAGGATGACTGCTCAGGATAGTGCAAGTACCCAGCACAGTACACACGCTAGCAAGTTAAACTTTCTTTAAGCAGTTGAATGTGGAATAAAGTAAAAACTTACCAGGGAAGAAGTAATACTCGACTCCCCATTCTATCCAGCTGGCCACTGCAGCCACACCATACTGAACACTATGGTCCAATATGAATGAGCTAATAGTCAGAGTTCGCGGGTTTGCGAGAGCAACAGACATAAACTCAGAGAAATGGAAGAATGATAATATTATGGAGTACAGTCCAAATACTCTCCAGCCATTGTCAAAGCAGGTTAGGAAGATACCCAGGGAGAAGGCTGCACCCAAAAATGCTGATCTTATTGAGACCTGCATTAAAAAAAAATCATTTTTTATCTAGCCTGTTATGTTCCACTTCTAAGATATGATAAGATAAATATAAGTTTAAATTAGGTGAATACAACATGTAAAGACACCCTGAAAGTAGTTTGCTCAGAAACCGCTACTGAATCGATTTCAGCTATTGCTAAATAGGTCATTTTTACCTTTGTGCCAATACTATTGCCTAGAATTAGAAAAACTAATTTTATAAATAAATAATACTTATAATTGCAACTAAATTTTCTAATTGGAGTTTTTGAGGGTGTGCATTATTCCAGTTACATGTTGTAAGAGATTTGCTAATTGCTTATTAAACAGTTTATTTAAAAATGTGTTATATTATTATTCTGTAAATCTGTAGCAGAATTAAAATTACAATGGTGACTCTTAAAACATTCTGAGTCATGGTTACATACAACTTAATTCAATAAGCAAGCATCATGGGAGCTTTTTGGCAAAATAAAGCTCTTCATTAAATATTTGAGTTAAAAGCGACACTGAGAGATGACTTAGAAAACGACAGCAAATCTACACTTATTATTGCGTCTAGTATAAGGCAGAAAATAGATCTTACCTCATAAATAAAGCCTGTGTAACAGTATCGTAATATGAAGTTAAATAGGCAGAAATACAGTGCTGGGCCCCAATATGTCAGGGCCCATAGCTCCGCAGAGAATCCTAGGACTCTTCCAGAGAAGAATGATGTCGTAAAAATAAGAGCGGAAAGAGAAAAACAAATTAACGCCTGTTTTCCGGCGGGACAAATATTTTTCATTCGTAACATATCCATTTTCTCGAATTTAACCTGTTGGAAAATGTACAACTGGATTTAATACTATTCTCAATATGTCCACCAATATTTCTGTGATTCTCGTCTAGGTAGTCATTGAAAAAATTCTAAGTAAATCCAAAATTAATATTAGAATTCTCAATTCAACAGAAATTACTCATAAAAAATCACAGACTACCTAGTACTGAGTACCTCTACCTCTCAAACTTAATGGCATTGTCAAGTCTATGTCAACTTCAACTCATCTTTCTTAATGGCTTTTGAAGAGGAGAAGCCACAATTTTGCAAATCATGTGCCGAAAATTAATCAAGGAATTTTAGATGATGATTTATTTATTATATTTATTTATTGAAAACTGTCTGTCTGAGTTAGTGGAGTGCTCTGTGTTAGATTGGCATTTCTCACTCTGTCTGTTATAACTGTCAGTGTCAAAATGATTGTGTCCTGTGGTGTGTTCATGTGTTTATAAAATAATTTCTTAGCATTCTATTCGATTTTCCTACTCATGACACTTTGCTATCTCTATTGCGATTTTGATAAACAGATCTTAGAAACAGACTTATAACATAATATTTTAAATACTTTTAGTAGACAATGCTAAAGTTAAAAGAAATTCTCAAGAAAAGAATTAAAATTATAAACGATACTTTAAATTTTATTCATTATTTTTTTAATGTGTAACCATGGCAACTCGAAGTTTGTTTGACAACTAAAAGCAAGGCTATGTTGTAAATCATAAATACAAATGTTTATTGTACAGCCCTACCATTGGTTGTGAAGGTAATAACTTTTTAAATAAGCCCTTGTGATTGGTTACAAACTCCTTTTTTTCAACTTTTAAGAACAACGAAAATAAGAAAAGTCTTATCATTTTCAAATTAATCTATTCGGGTACCGATTATTTTATCATTTTACGTTCAATAAAGTTATAAAACAAATATTTACCTCTGTCAATGTCATATTTTTGTGAAACCTGCATACCGCAGACTAAATTATTGTTAGTGTTCGCCATTAGACCGGTTAAAATACTTATTATCTGACGTAATCGTGCATGACAACATCTGGTACATTACGATGCAATTCCGTCGGTCGGCGTTAAATTAAATTTCCCTCGTCATAAGGTTCAAAATCCATCTCAAAATCTGTGATTAATTAGATAGACTGAGTGCTATGCAATGTAATTTCCTATGGCGATGTTAGACATGTTACATGATGGATTAACCCTTTTTCTGGGAAACATCAAGAGCTTTTAGTCTCGTATAAATTGTCCGGTGGATGAGAAGGATGAACGACCCGTGGGACGTTAAAAGTGTGCGACAAGCCGGCCAGTACGTGTCCTGCATGAAAATAAATGGGGTGCCACTTCTTCCTCCACTTGTGAGTACATCAATTAATTAACTTACACCTCTGCCCTAGTTCATTTCTCTGTAATCTTCCAGTAAGCTATTGAACTAAGGATGGCATATTTTTTACATTTTCAGTTATAGACGTTATAGTAGCCTGTTTCTTTTATCTTCTAACTCCAAACCAGAGACGACCCGCTCATTTTAAATATATTGAATAGGTCAGTGGGCCGTCCTGAATATATTGTTATAGGTATTAGGTAACCTTTAATTTGAAACCTGTCATCTCTTATTACTGAGCAAAGGCCTGATTTATTCCCACTTGCTCAATCTTAGGCTAGTAAGTACATCTTCATCATAAGACTCCGCACTTAATCCGGCTAACTTTGCTGGGGCCCTCTAACACATTGATCCTTGCCATGCAGAGAGTCTCATTGGTTCCTGAATTTGGGTCCAGACTGGAAATAAATATTATGTTTGAATTCTATAAATATCATACTTAACATTATTGCCATAGAGACAAAATAATGGTGATTGAGAAATGCTTGTCACGTTTCAAATTGAAAACTGTGATTGAAAGCTAAACTTTGTGGCATCTTCTGACTAAATAACGGGTCTTGTTTGGTGCTGGAGAAAAATACATATTAGATAGAATATTCTTCATAATATAAGAATAACATAGACACAACATGATATTAAGGTGGTTGTGTATAGCTGCTTTCAATTTTCAATAGGCATTTGTTCCAAACAGAACATATTCACAAAGAGTCATACTTAATACTCAGTGGATTCAAGCAGGGAATGCAATCCGGACTATCCATAATCTGAAACATATGGACACCCTCACATTCTTACTCGGCTTTCAAATCTGGATTCGAAAACTGAACCTGGATTTTCTGAATAATAAGAAATTGAAATTTAGGGACTACATTATCGCAAGAACATTCGTTATTTTTATTTTCCAGAATTTCTTTTGATTTGTACTTATTAATTGTTTTACTGCCGTTACTCAGCATGCAAGTCACAGACTGATTATTTTAATAATAAAAATGTTGTGGCTATAACAAAACATCTAAATGATGCTATGCAATTTGGATTATTCCATTTAACAAAAAATAAAAAAAATCATGATATGATTTGATTTTCCTGTTGGACTAAAAATCCGTTCTTAAAAATTCGGATTTTAAAACAAGACAGATTTGCATTCCCTACATTCAAGTATTAATAATCCAACTTTGAAAGAGTTAATATGTATATGTATTTTTATTGAAAAGAAAAGCGGCACTGACAGACTGATTGTTCTTGGTTTAGTTACTTCACACCTTCACCAAGGTTATGACCAGGGGAAGATGAGCAAGCCAGTATCCATTTAAATTAATAACTTTCAAAATTCTTTCCTATGGTCCTCATTTTAGTGACAACGTCAACTTGTTGTATATTAAGTCTTAACACTCTCTATGTTCCCGATTTGATCGGTCTACATTATTTTTTTCATTTATTTGCAGAATTTCAAGAATTAAATTTAAAATAGCATGTGTGAATTAAATATTAATCAAGAGCTCATTAAAAGGGTATTTGTAAAAATGAAAAAAATATTGTTCAATCCTATTACAAAGGTGATGGATATCCATAGTCGTATCAATGATTTGATTTATGTGTTGAGTATTATTTAAGTATATTTTTCTTATGTTTCAGTTATCTAGAGAATGTCGCAATGAAATGCAATACTACAAGCTTCTTGCCAAGGAAGTAGAGAAACGCATATCCATTCTTCAGCCCTTTGTTATGGAAACCGACTCTGATTCTGAAGATAAGACTGACGCTCCTGAACTGCCTGAAAGTGAACAAAATGATCAAATACTGTATGAAGAAGTAACGGCTGGCTTAAATGCTAAACATAAGCAAACAAAAAAATCTCTTGAATCATCGTCAAAACATGCTCTTGTATCGCCGCGAAATGCTCGTCCGTTGTCAAGAAATGGTCGTTCTTCAACAAAAAATGCTTGCGTGACTGATGGTTGTAGCAATATTACTTCCAATGTGGTTGTGGAATCTCGTTCTAGGTCAAATTCTCCGAAATTAATTATAGATCTTAATGTAAATATCAATGAAACTGGAAAAAATGTTGTCGACATTATTAAAGGGCCACACTCACCGCCTCAGATAGATCTTCCTGAAAGGGATTATAACTGCACAACAAGAATTACACAAAAAATAATAACAGAAGAAAAAGTTATCACAGAAACACAAATAAACAAAAAACAAAAAAGTACTACTGTAGACAGTTCTAACTCCAACTTCAGCGTTAATAAAAATAACGTAACGGATTCATTAGCTGACAATTTATCTGTGTCTCAAGATGGCCACACCACTCTTAGTTCCAAAAGCTTTACCGGATCCCTTAATGATTTGCACCGAGACAGCCTGAAGGACTTGGATAACACTTTGCCACTAGTACGCCAACGATCTTATACACTGCTAAAGCCCAGTCCCCAGCTCTTAGCTCATCTAGAAGTGCAATCATTGAACACTGGCATTGAGATGAGCTCTATTTCAATGAGCGAATCACTATCCAACATAAGCTGTAACAGGAAACGAAGGAGTTGGGACCTGGAGTCTGCTAAGGTGAAATGGTCATCCATGGCGCTGGAACTAAAGCAGACTGGAGCCAAGAACCTTTATAGGAACGCTTCTAACAAAAATTTTATGAAACAACAGCCTAAAAATTCATGTCAAACCATACCATCCACTCGGCAAAGGACAGTTGTTCCAGAAAAAAACAAGCGCACTATTGTAGCCCCAAAACCAATGCTAAAATCTAATCAAATACCCAGTTCAGATTCTCCACCCAAGTCTGAACCAGTTGCGAGAACCAGGAAATACAGTCCGGTGCGAAATACCAACAACCGTAACTTGGCAAAAGACCCTGGATCACCTAAATCATCTAAAAAATTAGATCCATTGACTCAAAGCCAGGCGCCTTCCTCTTCAATATTAGAGTTAGAAAACCCTGCAGCTCATGTCAGGGAACTCTATGAGAAGATACAAAATCAACAGTTATTACAAATGGCAACTTTAGTGGAAAAGCAGAAAAAAGAACAGCTGCTTCTGCAGCAGGTCTTTGAGGAACAGAATAGCTTGCTCTTCAAGCAGCTGAAGAGTATTTGTCCCACATCACCAATAGAGGTGAAGGAGGCTTGGGGTGACAAGCACCCACAGCAGAGTCAAGCAAGTGACAGAGGTCCGGTCAGTCTGAGCCAGCTGATCAACTACAAGTCCCCTGATCAAAGTAGCGTCGCCAGTCCTGTTTCTAGCACATTGACCAACACCTCCAACTACATAAGCCATTGCGATAATGTCTTAAAGAAAAGCCGTGATATAACTGAGAGTATAAAAAAGCAGCCAATTAAAACTCGTAGTCAAAACGGGACTAAGATCATGCCCCCGAAGATGCAAACCGATGGGTGCAAGACGCGAACTCAGTCCCCGAAGTCACCAATGTCCCCGAAGTCTCCTAGGTCCCCGAGATCCCCTCAAAGAAATAATCCGACGTCTCGACGATTGAACTACGAGACGAGTGATTCGTCTGATCGTGATTATGAACCGATGTTAACCGATCGAACGAACGACACGATGGCCGATTTGAATGTTACATTTCCTTCAGACAACGATGATGGCGACTATTGTATTCGAGAAAATAACAATATTGTAAGCCATGTCTTTGGTAAAGAAGTTAAAACGATCCATGCAACTACTGCGATGCACAGCTGTTCTGCTGACAATACGATACGAAATATGGAAAAAACGATACACGAGTCAATGAACAGCATTAACACGCTGGTTTCCAAGGCTATATTCAACTCAGGAACGCCACGAGAGGTAACATATTCATGATCCTATACTCGCACTTTTAGATAATATATATTGTAGGCAATTGTAGAATATGTTTTTTTATAATTTAAAAAGTAATAGAACTTGTTATTATCTGCAAAGACAGCAAACTTGTATTAACTTTTTCAACATACAGAGGCATGTTTAAAGTTTTGTCATAGCGCACGTTTGTAGAGTTAAATATGATTTCAACATTAGTGAGTTCTATGTTTCGCCTATTGTGAATTGTCTGTTACGCAACTGTTTTAATTATTTGGAGTTATTATTTGTTTTCGTTCTTGTTCCCGGTCCACCTCTCGTTTAAATGACCCTGTCCTTTCGTGCTAGCTACTCATGCCACGACTGCTTTATACATCATCACGTTAGCTGCTTGCTTATCTCGATATCTATCTTGCGTAATACGTTTCTTACGATTATCCGAAAAAAAAAATATAATATCTCCTTCCTTATTTAAATTTTTACAATCAATATCTTGGATTGCTTTTCCATCGTCATTAAAATGCAACTATTTAATATTAACTAAGTGCTAAGTTCACTAAAATGAAAATTCACCTTAGGTATGCATCATCAGAATAGTTTCACTCATTTTTGCACGTTTTATTCCTAAAAACAGAACCTCCACATTCCTGCCTTTTGGCAAATCCTAAAGCTTATCTTTAATTTCCGTTTCCCCATACTACTTCAGCACAATTCGCAATACAATTTTATGTACTGTCCGGATCAGCAAGCTGCTGCTACCAAAATTGTGGCTTATGCCAAGGGATACCTGGTCCGTCGCCTGATGCGCACAGATCGGGTGCAGGCGACAGTGCAGACCATCAAGGATGCTTTGCTGTGCGCGCTGCAGCTGCATCAAGACCGGGAGGGCATCAGGGGAGCTGATGTAGATCTGCATCGACGGTTGATTCAGCAGGTATTTTAGCTTCGTGTGACTGTTGAGGGTGCACTGGTTTTGGGTTAAAACTGGCCGTCCTTCTGATATTTTTTTTCAAAAATCGAATATTTTGTATTAAATCTCTGACTTTTTTAATTAGGTCTAAATGATTCGTTACTCATAGTTATGAGTTTTGATCACAGGACAGAGGCTCATATAATGGCTATGTAATATTTTAACAAAATGATATCAGTAGCACAAAGACTACAGTAAACCGCGTAGCTGTTCAAGTGCTATTATTACTGATGCTGTTCTGCCCCGTGGGCAGTAGCGAGATGTTATACACCCTATAACTAACGTTCTTCGAAAAACGGGCAAGACGCAAAAGGATTTTATTATTATTTATAAAATTAAACTGCCTCGTTAGCCTAGTGGTCCTAAGCGCAAATGCTACGCTAGAAGTCTTGGGTTCAATTCCCAGGTCGAGCAAAAAGTGTTATTGGATTTTTCTTTGAATTTCGCAATAGCAGCTCAGAGTTAAGATTTGTGCCCGGTTAATGGCAATAGGCTCGCCCCCTATTACATAGGACCTTAACATACCGGTGAACTGTGGGTGTACACAGGTACGCCTCTGCCTAACCCTCTGGGTAATACAGGCGTGATGGTATGTTGTAAAATTATAAAACTAAATTTATAGATTTGCGGTCGACCGTATGTTGACACGCTGACCCTGAGTCCTGAGCGTCAAAACATTATGTTATTTTGCAGATCACGGCAGCTTGCTACTCCTTGCACGATACTTTCGTGGCGAGCACAGCCTCCGAACGTTGCTCGATGATCGCTGCCGACAGAGGGCGTCGGCGATCACTCGCTGCACGTCAAGCGAACTTGAAACAAACGTAAGAATACTGCGTGAATGTTCCATTCCCGAAGTAATGCTCCGTGATGTGTTACAATTGGCGTAATATACCTGGACTGCCATTGGCTGATAATAACAATGATTGGTGCGATGTGCCGTTAAAACGGGGCACTTTATTTTTTATGTAAATGATTAGCTAATCAGTTAATGAATAGGATGCTTTCGATTTTACACGTTACTTCATATTTAAAACCAACGGGTGGAGTCGCGGAGAGTTATTTTGAGAATGATTCTGGATACGCATTTAAAAAAAAAAATACCGTCAATTAATATGCCAAGCAATGAGACCAATGGAATTAAAACTGATGAGGCGTAGCCTGGTTTCTGCTACACTGAATGGTGGTGGTGGTGGTGACGGGTGAACATACATTTCAAGCTTATTTACGCATTCAATAACCGAGTCATAAATCATCATTTTAATATCACTTTGAAGTCGACGTGATGTCTCTTCCATAAGACATACACCAAGAAAAATATTCTTTTCCTTTAATAGAAAGCTACAAGTAAAATACTTAAATCCTTTGATCAAGATCGATAACAAAAGCTATACTGGTTTACTGAAACAGGAATCTAATGTCACAAAGCCACACCGGCGCGTTTCCCGCGCGCACCAAGCGACCATCCACCTCCTCGCTGATGACGCAGTCTAACTATGGTAACACTGAACAGCATTATGTTGCCAGCTTTCTTCATGTTTTGCCCAGAGGCACGCTTTCATAAAATTCTTTACGAAGGCCTAGCTAACAGCATACATCTAATCGAATGATAAAAAAAACATAGAATTATTTTTTACGTAATATTTGAATATATCGCTTTCTTCTACCTTTTCAAAATATCATCACATAGGGCATGCGCTTAATGTCGCATTAAGAATCTTTGTTTTCATTACCACAACACTCAGTGTTGTTGCCATTTCTTTGTTCTTTTATTATGTTGGTAGTTTTAACATTATTAATTTAATAATCGTAAATATCAGCATGTTAAAATACTTTGTCGCATGAATGTGTCAATTTAATTGTGGTGTTTATTTTATATTCATAATTTTTGAAGAGGCTGTTATTACTTATGTAATGTTTTACAGTTAAATACTACAAAGTGGTTTTAACTTATACATTGAAGATGGATTAACCTATAAACTTCACAATTGCCGCAAAACGAAATGTTTGCTTTATAATAGTGTAGTGTGCAATGTGGTATACAATAACAATAATTTTAATAACATCGGCGTAGATAGAGCAATACTGTCGAGCAGTCTTCCATTATTATTATTATGTATGTTTCAATTTGATTGATAATGAACTAAAATAACAAAAATAGAGTTGGAGTTATGAACAGGCATTCATTCAATTTTCAAATCACTCGTGTTGCATTTTAGTTTATTATCGATTAATGTATCAAAATTCTTCGAACTTAATGTCACTCTGTTTGTGCTGACTTAACGAGTACGTCAAGACGCTGTGCAAACGTAGACACTTTAGTGCCTTGTGTCTGACACAAGCAAACAGCAGTGAATATTTTTTTTGCATAATAATAAAGGTATAGAATCAACTCATTTATACGTAGACGTAGCCACGGTGGTCACGATAGTGTTACCAACTAGACACAGCAACTGCGTGGTGTTGTGTCAGTAACAGAAAGTGTATGCGTTTGCGCCGCGCCTAAGACGTTGCATCGTAATAATGACGTCTATTATGTGAGTGTTTGTAACACCACGCAAGCTTGTGCGTGTAGTACAACAGTTGTGAACAAAATTTGATTATGTCGCAGAGACATTTAGCGAGGACAAGAGGGCCGGAGTGTCGGTGTCTCGTCATATGGCCAGCCCTCACCGACGCCCATGGCGCTGACCCTCGCCCACGCCGCCCAGCTGCCTGCCGCGTTTCTTTGCCCACTGCTGGGCAAAGCGCCACGACACTGGGCTTTGAAAACTGAAAATTATAAATTCTCTGCTTTGCCTACGGTAGACTAGTGAAAAAATTGTGACAGAAATAGGTTTATTTTCTTTTTTTTTAATCGTTTTTCGTTCGACCTAAACTAAAATGTAACTCCTATTTAGTTAAATGCGGTAACATAGTAAATGTCGTTAGTGGACCGCTATTTCATACAAAATTTTAAATGAATAAAATTAATGTTATTTTTGTCCTCCTTTTTATGTCTTTTTCGTTAAAATTTTAAGCGGGCAAAATATGTGCTCGCGCTTAATTAAAATTACTTTGAATAATTCTCCAAGAGCCGAGATTAAAAATTAATATAAAAAAAATGCTTTCGAATACCTACCGCCTTTAATTTGCTCTCTTGTACAAATGTGTAACGCAATGACTACTGTAGCATAAAGTGCATTTAAAAAAAAACTTATAGAATTTAAAATTAATTTGTTAAAAAAGTTTGTCATTTTTCGATAAAACTCCGGCCGACCAAGTCTAACATTGAAAAACACCGGAACTAGTTCAAATGTTATTTGTAACAAAATTATTTATTATTAGCATTTAAGTCATAAGTTATGGTTGTAATAATGTTATTCCGTTTTGTATGCTTCCAAAGCAAAGTGCCTAATTCCACCAATGTTAAATAGATTTAAAAATTAATGTTATAATCTTTTACGTCGCTGTGTATAACTAGGTATACTATAATTTAAAAAGAACACTTGGGTGTTACTCATACGATAGACTAGTTTGTGCGGTCGAGTCCTCGACGTACGAAGTCTGTGAGGTCTCTATAACAATATATGGTGACATCTGCATTTTATTGGGATTATTTATAATTTATTATCTTTTTAGCAAATCAAGCAAACAGTCGCGAAATGTTTGTTAATAAACACACGGAGTGCTGAAAGCAGGTCGTTTATTCGTCGCAAACTTGCTGGCACAAAAAGTCTGTCGTCTGCGTAAGCCTTTACTCTAAACGGTTTCATTGTGTTTTGAACATGAATAAAATAAGTCTAACTCTGTAGTGAACATAACACATAAGATGAAATATAGCTTCTTTTTAGGTAGACTATCTCTCTCAAACATTGTTAAATAGGGTGTGGTGTAAGTGAAACGACTTGGAACACCAGGCTAGTGCAAATTAGTAGATCTATCCTTATGTATGTACCACATCCTTTGAATGAGCATTTAAATATGTAAGTAATGTACCTATTTGTTAATTATTTTCCGTTTATTGTGACAAGTTGAGAACTATGAGAACTGCAAAGAATGCCGTGAGAGCGGCACGTTGGCCGAAACTAAGGATCAGGGCAGACAGCAGCAGCAATATGCGTACAAGACATACATGCTGAGCGGAATGTTATCTTGCACGCAATAAAGTCTAGTTTTTAATTTCAGAGATTAATTTGATTTGATTAGACTTTTTGTTCAACTTGAAAATAGTGTGCTTATGTGCCGAAACAACATTATCTATGTTTGATGTATGAAACTGACAATGTAGTCTTAGATAAAAAATACACTTTAAGTATATTGCTACCGTCTGCACTAACCCTAAGAAATCAATAGTATACAAAGTATTTTAAGGATGAATACACGGGAGTGTTTGGTGGAGTGGTGAGGTAGTGGATGGGCTTGCCGCTAAGAAAACAGCAGCCCCCGGCTTCTAGTAGTCCCCGAATATAACTAGTAGAAACGACAAATTTTTGTTCCGGTTTAAACAAAATGCCATCATATCTTAAGACAATAAACAGAAAATAATTAGCAATGGATAACCAAATAAAAAAGCTTGTAAAATGAGGCCTTTCGCATGTTGCGGCGATAGATCCTAAAGTTATCGTGCGGTTTTTAATAATTCGATTTTAAGAAATTATACAGTGTATTGTATCTAAAATGCTAGTGTAGAATACACACGCCTTATAACCTCTTTACATTAGCCGTTAGACTGTATGTCACAAAGCCATACAATGTCAGTTATCAATAAAACTTTATAAGATTTTAAAATTTAAATATAATTTAGAAAAAATGATAAATTATTGATTTCTTATTTGATAGCGTGGCTAATGTAATTGAGTAGGTACACCTACACACGGTATATGAGAAATGTAACGCCTTGTATCGTCTTGAAATATTTCGTAAGATTTTGGTACATTAGTATAGGCAACTCTATCTGTTTTTAATTCCTTGCATCCTAACCTAAGTGTTTATATTGTGTTAGCGTTACAAAAACGTACTGTTTATGATTAAATTACTAATAGTTAAAGTCCTAAAGTGCTTCCAATTTCAGGATATCTGTCTAACCATAATTTGACAATAATAATAGATTTAGAAGCAAATAGTAAAACGTTTTTTTTTGTAACGCTTAACACAGTACGTTGTTATAACATAAACTGCCTCTTACAAGAACAATACTCTCTCTTCTTCCATTACAATCCATTATGTATATCAATTAGACTTAGTTATGTCGTCTGTGGGCGGCTACGGTAAGTCACAACGTTCTTGAAACCTGGACCGGTACATATTTCTCACGTTGTTTGTGCTAACCCTGCACCTCTAGTCAGCTATTTCACAGATCTCGATAACTATATTTTTCTTTTTTCTGTTACTAATTGTACTCGTGTAATTTCATAAGAAAATTGAATTGATTTATGTATTATGCGGAACCACACATAGGCATCTACGCCTCGTAGGGATTATAAACCAAATAATTCACATATTAAAAAAATCTGTTCTCTCAATTCTTATTTTATTATTGAAGGCTTAACTTATAATTTAACGAATGAGGCATATTTTTCTCGCCTCGAGGCAGTAAGTGCTATGTGCATGCTCCTTATAAATACGGTACGTCAAATATAATAAAAACAATTATGTATTAAAACTATGGAACGCTTACATTTTATTATAATTATTTCTTCACATGATGTATTTCCAAAGATGTTTTCGACCTAGTGAGTGTAATGTATTTTCATGCATACATTTTTTCGCAATAAATATTGAAAAGCATGTCTTTTTTCTTCTATTATTTTTATAATAAGGGATTTTTTTTAGTCAATTGTCTGACATGTGTTTCTCGATTGCTTCAGTGCAAATAATCTCTATATACTTGCACCGATTGCGGCACAAAAAGCTAAGAAAATGTCTCCCATTTTTTCGAAGTAATCATGATTTTGGATATGTAATGCCGATTTATTTAAATCTATTCTTAGCATAAGCTTTAGTACATTTAACTGCTATTGCTGGATATTGAATTAATTGTGAGTCGTTTTGGCAAAACACAATATATATGTTGCCTTTAGCGGAGATGCATTCATATATTTATAAACTAACCATCTCAAAAAAGGATACTAACGCACTATGTATCGAGTCTCGGGTTTGTCACAGTTGTCACACGATCTAAGCAGCATTCATCCCAAGTCTGACAGGGTCACCTGGTGTACAGGAAATCTACAGCTACCACACAATAAAACAAACAAATGCTCAAATTTTATTTATTTCTTTCCATATACAGACCCATCTGATTTCAACTTTAAAAATATCCAATAAATTTGGTGTAAAAACTATTGTGGTATCACGAGACGAATAAAAAAGAATAAATGCTAGCGCGTTTGATGAGACGTGAGCAATCAATTATAAACTACTATAAATATATGAATCAATAAGTAGACAAAAGCGTGTTCTGAAGCACAAAATTAAACGTCACACATGTAAACACTATCTGTACATCTCGTCCATCGTCCGACACTCGCGAGCATCTCACTCGACCTCCGATGTGATAACCAACCATCTCCGAAAATGGTAACTATTATGCTCTAAACTTCACCTGTTTACCACATCGTCGACGACAGTGTACATCCGGGGTGACATGCGGGCACGCCTAGGGCAGCGTGTACTTCACGTACGGCACCTCCACGTCGTTGCCGTCCTCGTCGTTGCAGCACAGCTCGAATACCAGCGCCTTCACGTGCGGCTCCAGCTTCTTCTTGGAAACCTTCATCACCACCTCTGACATGGGCAGGTTCAGCCGCTCCTGGCACTTGGCAGCCGGCATGAAGAATGAGTACAGCATGCACACGCCTTGCGACAACATCGTGATCTCTAGTTTGTGCTCGTTTTTGAAGTAATCTAGGAACTGTTGGAGGGTGACCTCGCCCTTTACTTCGAAGCGGTCCCAGAGCGTCCATTTCTTGTCGTAGTAAGTATTTGTTGGAGCAGCTATTGGTTCTGAGAACCCGAAGAAGGGGAGAGCGAGGTTGACGAACCCGTTTTTGAACACCTCGAGGTTGTTGTATCCTTGTGCGAGCTTGTACAATTCGAGGCAGACGAGTCCGGCGACCACGGAGGTGGTTGTGGCGATGGCAGGGATGATCTTGCCGGCGATGAGCTTGGAGCGGTGCCGGTCTGCGGGCGGGATCTTGTAGTTGGCTGCGCGAAGGTTGGAAGCGGCGACGATGAAGTCCATGTGGAAGTTGGTGTCGTCATCTTTCTCGAAGTCGAGCGGAGTGATCTTGAGGTTGCCGAGCTTGGCGGGCGAGGGCAGCTCGGCGATGATGTTCTTCACCCGGTCGTGGTCCATGTCGTCGTTGTTCTGCTGCAGCTGAGCGTCGGTTACCGCTATCTTCACGCCAGATTTCGGGCTAAATTCTGGTACCTGCGGATAATATAGAAGTTAGTGATCTCTGCCTCATTAGCCTAGTGGTCCTTAGCGCGACTGCTACGCTAGAGGTCTTGGGATCGATTCCCAAATCGAGCAAAAAGTGTTATTTGATTTTTCTATAAAATTCTCAGTAACAGCTCGGAGTTAGGATTTGTACCTGGTTAATGGCAATAGGCTCGCCCCCTTTTACATGGGACCTAAAAATACCGGCGAACTGTGGGTATACATACGTATATTGGCACACGTCTGCCTAACCCTTCGGGGAATGGGTGTGATGGTATGTGTAAGAATCTTGTTATTGACCAAGTTTTTTTTTGGATATGTTGGTCTACTGAATACCCTCACATACATTATTATTATCATACTGTTGTGTCAACTGCAAGAAAGGGCAAATACCTCCCTTCCCTTATATCATTTTTGTTATCTAAAGCCTTTATTTATTCGCCTCATTCATCAAAATGTCAAACGAGTTCCAATCAGTGGCAATTTACGCCCAATTCTGAGGCTTTCCAGGGGTTTCGTGGGAATATTAATTCTACCAATCATGACATGGCTTTGGTAATTATTAAATGATACCATTATTCCTAATCCTTCATAACGCTCCGTAAATTGACTGAATCAATGCATCTTTAAAACTAAAAAACTCATTAAGTCTTCTACCTGAATACTACACGCGATCTTGGCAATCCTCTGTCTATCCACACAGGGCGCCATACCATACACGTGAGCCCTGAGATTAGCAGCAGCCACCACATAGTCCAGGTGAAGATCGTCAGCCGGATCAAAGGTGAGAGGTTCTGGACAGCGCTTAGGGCCGGACCAGAACGGGGCTCCGCTGGTAGTCTGCTGGTCGGGCGGGAAGTTGTACAGCAGCTGCTTGATCTGGTTGGAGTACTGCGCCTCCCAGTGCAGGCGCGCCCAGGTCACGCAGTCGTCGAATGTCAGGGGACGCTCTTGGATCGCGTTCTAGAAATAAGCAAGGGAAATTATTTTTTTTTTCTACCGCCAATAAACGTTGCTATAGTCCAGTTTCAAATACTAAAATAAGTATAGCAAAGTTTGAATTGTCTGGCAGTGTAACATCAGAGATTGACGTTACAGTGGCTTATGTAGACACTGTAACGTCAAACTCTGATGATGTTGATTTAACCATAATTATATACATTAACTCACGCCTTTTTCCCATTGGGGTAGGCAGAAACGACAGAACGCCACCTGCTACGATCCTAACATATTCCTTTTGCTTCGTCTACGTTCATACATCTGGTCGTAAAAGCACGCCGGTTACGCCTACTGCGCACCTGAGCTTTCTCAAGAATCTCACCAATAATGTGGTCATAATCATAGAACACTATGACTTAACCAACATATAAAATAAGCTTCTTTAAAGAAATTAGTCTTACCCTGACACTCTCAATAGCATCAAGCGGCTGGCTGCCTGGCAGCTTCAGGGTCCTGTCTAAGAAGTGAGGATCTCTGAGATACTGGGCGGCATGTTCTGCAGCCTGGCGGAACAGCCCCTCGAACTCGTCGCGGGCCCACTGCAGGGTGTGCTCGATCGCGTTGGGGAAGTTCTTAAGGGTGCAGATCGGAATGCTCTTCTCTGGGGGATCTTGTGAAGAGCTGTAAGATTCAGTCAGGAATGGGACTACCACCTGTGGACGGAGGAATAAGATTAATAAAGTGTATTTGAAACAAAACCGAAACTTTTCGTTAGTTCATTTGACCAATCAGGTATGTGCAGTCATACACACAAACTGCTTGAAGAGCTGTTCATTAGAAAGGAGGTTTCTTACTATACCAAGTAAGAAAAGTGGTGGGTACCATATCATCAACATGTAAATATCCACTACTGTACATGTGTCTCTCAATGACCAGTCAAGGGACCTGTCATTATTACCACATTGACAGATTGGTGACAGTCAGACGCCAGATCAGACCTGGAACTCTATGGAATAGCAATTAAATAATCTTTATTCTGATAAACAGGATTTAATGAAAAGAAAGGGCCAAGATATGTCATTAGCTTTAGCCATTACATTCACGTTGTGCTACGAACCTGTGTATTCCCCTTAGTACCAAGAGTACCACTTTCCAGCAGCGGTTTCCTGTAATAGACACAGCGTCTGTCCATGTAGATGCGAGCGTCCACGTTGTCCAGCGCGTTGGCGACGCCGTCCAGCGCCTCGAAGAACGCGTCGTCGTACACCGACTCGGTCTCGGGACACACGCGGTTCTCCTGGGCCATTATGTTCACGTCGGGGTTCATGCGTTTTATGACCTGGAAAATTGAGATAGTGGTCAAGCTTGTAAACTCCGTAAATACACGTTGGTAATATGAGGGGCAGGTTCATTAGTTATTCCTAAATTTAAAAAATGGTAATATTACCTTAGCAGCAGTACTGGACTTGGGTTTCTGCACATCATAAGGTCTGAACAGGAACTGTCGGTTGAGGTTAGACTTTTCGATGAGATCCATGTCGGTGACGGTGATCTGGCCACCCGCTGCGCCCACGCCGATCATTGCGAAGTTCTTCAGCAGTTCACAGCCGATGGCGCCGGCGCCTGTGAGAGGAACGCGCAAAGTTATGACTACGATCATTACTGGTTAGATGAAAGTTCTAGCACTCCGCGTTGTCCCCCGTTTTGACTCGGTTGTTGGTTTTAGGCCATAATTGTTAAGCTATTGCCATATACTCATTGAGAAAAAATCGACGATAAGTGAGCCTGATAATAACATAGATGTCGACTTGTCTTACAATTCTTACACATTCCCAATATGTAAAACAGCAGTAACATAAAGGTTTAATCAAATTACAAAATAATTATCTGTGGTCAATAGACCTCTATTATGATTGCGTGTTAAGAATATGCGCGTGTATTTATACCTGACCTGAGCGGTTTCAGACTGGATTTATTTCTGTGCGTATAAGATGAATTTTGTTAGCTCGTTAATGCACGCGGACTTAGCAACCCGCGTATGTCTTCTAATTTTCTAGTAAAGCAAGGAGTTTCGTTTATTCGCAAAAATATTTCGTTTGGTGCCATTAATTAGCCCTACGTTTCTAATATTAATTATTATCGCGGGTTGTGTTTACCTACTTAGATAACGCATTTTCTAAATTTGCAAATTACGTCTAATTTCATTTCTGTCAAATGGAGAAATTCTTTAATATAGTGCATTATACCTAATAGGAACTAACTGAAATTGTTGAAAATGAACGACAAACCAATTAGTCTTCATGACCAGTTTTCAAAATCGATTATATGACCTCGACGAATCAGAGTCGAACGATACTGGCCCGTAGTGAAACTTTAATCAATATAAATGGTGCTTTCAGTTTGTTAGAATATTTTTATTTAATCGTGACATTTACGAACGAGACACATCTGGGTGATGCGTAACATCGAAACGCATCACATGGTATGATGCGTATTATTCCATGACCGTGTCAGGGTCGTGCCAGACAAAAAATATTTTTTGTTTCGAAAATGAACATATAAAAAAAAATTTTTTTTTTTTTTAAATAGTTATACTAAGAAAACGGAACCCCCCTCCATGTGTTGATGGTGTCCACCGGGGTGGTTTTAGTGAGGTAAGAATCCCACACTGCCCGGTTTTATCCCAAAAGATCGGGCGCCTATTGAAGGTTTCAAACCGAAAAAAAAAAGTTCTACAAGACAGTAAGTTCCGTCACCGAGCAACACCGTCGCCTGTCATGCACGGCGCGGCAACAATTGTCTAGTGAGCATAGTAGTTCGTTTCATGTTTATTTACGTGTCTGATACATGTATAGCAGTCATGGACAGAGTAATCACAACGGCGACGTCACCCGACGCGTATTAACGCGAAGTATTTGTGATGCATTGGTTTGATATATCATATGTGTCACCCCTTATTCTATATATGGCTTGTGATGACAAGAAGGGTTGATCTAACTGCCTATCATACAAACTGAAATGGAACTATAAATAAAATAGAAAAAGAAAAATCTTTTCGTTATCACTAATATTTTTTGTATCGGCTTACCCTGTATTAATTATTCCATTAGTCTCAATAGTCACCAGCCTAACCATAAACTATTTCTCATAAAATATAAAATAAATAAACTTCTCATTATTATGCTTCTTAACAAAGCAGGAAAAACTAATACATCGGCAAGATAATGAGTCAGGCAGTCAGGTTGTGAGGCGCAAAACAGGCCTAGAAAAAATACCTAAGTAATTACTAGTACTAGGCTTTGTTTCCAAGGTTCTCGCATCGTAATAAATCTATACTTTTATCCTAATATTATAAAGGTGATGAGTTTGTTTGTTTGAATGCGCTAATCTAAGGCTAAGGAACTATTCGTCCCATAATTAAAATTCTTTCGCTTATAGGAAGCTACGTTATCCCTGTGCCATAGGGTATACTTAAATTTAAAAAAAAAAACACGCGAACGAACGCGTCAAAAGTAAATTTGTAAATAAAATTAGAAAAATAATAATAGTAGACTTTGATGAATTCGGCGATTCAAGTACCATAACAAATAAACAAGAATGTAAAGAAAAACAACAACTAATCACAAAGCAGCAAGGTTCTTTATGAAGATCCCTATTATGTTTATATGAGTTGTTTAGATAAGTAATGATAGCAAAACAAATAGATAACGTTAATAAGAATGTATTTCACATTAAAAGGGTTAATAACCTTTTGGCTTAATAAAGCTATCTGCATGAAAATATATTGAAATTTGTCTTTATCAGTCTGGTTGAATAGACAAGTAAAGCAGAGAGTCATTGTTGTAAGATATTACGTTTTATGCATCCTTTAATTTCTGCGGCAAACCCAAAACTACATGAAGTCAAATCAATAGTAGATTGTGGAAAGAAACTCAACTGCAGTCGCGCACAGCAGTCCCATATTCTGATAATATGTACCAATAAAAAACTTCTTGTATAGTATTAGAGCATAGAAGAGGGAAACATTTGTAAAAAATATGTAATGTGCTTGAATTAGTACATGTACATATTTATCAAGTAAAATCATTGTATTTTTCTAACTCTACCTAATGCTAGAGCATAGGTCAAATCATTGGATAAGTAAGTGGTTTGGTCAGAAATTACTGCTAGAACCACAGTAATTTCCTTTCCCAATGCAGCATGGTTTCCTTGAAGGCTTAAACTACACTGTCAAGTACTCACCAACAATGAAATACTTCAGTTCACCCAGCGTCTTTTGGAACTGCTTGCCAAACACAGCCACTTGTCCGTCATATCTGGAGCCAGTAGGCTTGCAGTTCTCTTCATTAAGGTTAGCATGGTCCTTGGGAAGGCACTCAATAGCATCCAGGTAGAGCCACTGCATGATGGGGTGGAATTTGCCAGAGCAAGCCTTCATCACTTCCTGGGCTACCACACCCCCGATGGCGGCGTTCATGGGGTTCAGATCGCCGGAAGAAACCTGATGATTAAAGGTATACATTATGATTAATGATGGATGTACACAAAAGCTTAAGACGTTTTGTTGTCAAAGGTTTTTTAGTGTTTTAGAGGACTGAAACAAAGTAGCTAGAATACAAACCTTGCAGAAAGTATTCAGCAATTCAGAGTTGAGTTCCATATCTCCATTCTTAAACACATCAATTTTCTCAACATAGTCCATGAACTTGATTACGTCGGAATCACACCAGGGTTTTGGAAGACGGCCTTCAGATTCCTCAAACTTATAGAGTGCTGCAAATGCAACATGCAGCTGCTGTGGGTAGTCAAACTTGCCAAAATCAGCGATTATGAACTCTGGGTTGTAAAATGATTCCTTAAGAGGCTTGAACTCAATTTTCTTGGGCATTTTTACTTGTGTTACAATGCCTCCACGAACATATTTGGAGTAGTTGGTTGTATCACCAATGCTGAAGGTGTAAGGGCCAATAACTTTAATCTTGCGGGGCTCACAGCCATTCAGTTCAGTCATGCCTCGGATCTGTAAAATGATAGAAAAATTATTGTACACTCATTATGAACAACATACACCGCAGGAAGATGCTGGATGCAGATCGCTCCCAACTGGTCTATTTGGAAAATCTATGGGAGAGGCGTAAGTCCAGCAGCGCAAGTCCTGTGGCTGATATGTTTATGATGATAAACAACAGATTGCCGATTATTTTTGGAGCATAACAAATGCTATAAATATTTTGTACAGTGACAGCCCAGTTGGTTGACAACAATGGTCAAGATAATCCTATTTGGACATTAGTCTTTTTCATTTATTTTAATTAAAAATCCTAACATTTCATAGTGTACAAAGAAAAAATAATAGGGAACTAAACTGCAAAAGAAAAAGACTTTGAATTATAGTGACATAAAATGCTATGTAAAACATGAATCAGAATTAGCAACCTGCTATAAACATAGTTGAATACCATGAAAATTCCCATAATATTGTAATGTATTGCATATCCACTACATTTAATTACTTTGTACATGAAATTGCAGCTATTTCAGGAACAACTACATTAATTAAGTCATGCGGATGAACTATAAATGTAATAAACTTTGCAAGTACTATTTCATGAAATAGTTTACACCACATGACTTTTCATGAAATTCTGCAGCACCAATTGTTCAGTTAGACCTCCAGCTTCTGATCAGTATTTTGCTTCAAATTTTGAAAGATTCCATGTGGACAGTAAATAATTATAAATCATACTATGACTGCCTACCTTCTAAAATATAAGAGTGAGGTATGGATTGAAATTACATTCTAAAAAAAATAAGATAATGTTGTCATCGTCCAAATGGTACTGAATATGTACTTGTGTAACATTTATTATATACATGACAGCATGTTGTCCACACAGAGTTTCTGGCAGATATTCAAAATATTTGATCTTAATTAAAGGTCAAGGATGTTCAGATAGCCACCATGGTGATTGCACCATAACATTGAGCAGATACTAATCAATCATTGTGGTATAAAGAGTCATTGTTTACTATTTTGTAAATAAAAACTCAACATGATTGTCACAACCATTGATCACTTGATAAGAATTGCAACAAATTGTGAAATAAGAAAAATACTAACCTCACTAAAAGTGACATAGTCACCGTCTTCCAGACCATGTCGAGTATCATCAAGACAGGTGACAACTGCCTCATACTCATGTGTGATATCAGCAATCATAGCTGACACAGGGTTCTCCCCTGTCACATCAACTACTGTGAAGTCAGGCCCGAAGTCACAGAAGACTCTGGAGAAGAGTCCTCTAGTGTCTGCTATGACGAGGGCGATGTTATTGGAGTGTGTGATGGCAGCCACCCGCTCCTGCTCGGCCCAGGAGGCACTAGTGAGCACCACCACGCTGAACTTGCGCAGGAACTCCTCAGTAAGCGAGCCGGTGTGCGCTGTTGTAGGCACATAGTGGTTCAGCTCCGCCAGTTGTTCGCACGACGCCAGAGCCCTATTTTGACCAATCGCCTTCTCGGATAAGTAGAACTGCGATGATAAGTCAGCGATCGTGCAATTCCGCTCGTCATGAAGAGTCACTGACTTTACTCCACCGAGGATCACGTTTTTCGCTACCTCCAAACCGAGACCCCCGAGCCCCGAAATAAGCACGTCCGAGCTGGCCATCCGCCGCATGGCATCATGACCCAGCACGTACAGCTGCCGCGAGTACAAAGCCTCGTCAATCTCATCTTCCACACGCGTGCCATTGTTCGCCATTGCCGAGTTGTTGGAACGTGATTCTCCTGTATTTAGTTTCCGCTTTTTCGCCGGGGGGTCAACGGAATTATCGGCGACTTCAGCACTAGACATCGGGCACGAACGCGCACAATTTTGCCAGAATTTTGCTTTGCGTTTTAAATTCAGAAGAAATAATCTTCAATTAATAGAAAGCGACATTCGCGCTTCGTCAAGGCCCGCTTACTCACTGTCTTGAAGTTAGTTGCGATATACGTGGAAAATGACCTGCGGAAATGATATTTTGTTTGGTTATTTTTATGATAGTTCGTTCTAATAAAGATTTCGATGAAGTTAATTCGTCACTGAAATTTCACTTTCAAGTTTATTTAATTTAGAACCGGACTATCAACGAGCGGCAAGAGTTGTTAGCGAGGAACATAGTTGTATTTTGTGAATTTGTATTTTTTTAATTATAGCAACATTGAAATAGCCGTAGCGTCAGTCCAGGCAGAAAACTTTTTAGAAAATTATTTTTTTTCTAGAAACTACTATTTTATTTTTTTATTATTATATCGATTTAGTACAAAATTTAATATAAAAGAAATATATGTAACCAAGGTTTTCTATTATTTTCTTAATTTTGATACGGTTAGACGTCTCAATTTCATACAAATATAAATAATTTAAAAAATATATATTAATCTGTTATTTTTTAAGAAACTGTAAAAATATTAAAAGTGCATTAGAATGGAAGATGTTTTTCGTATTTCCGAAGGCCTTGGAAAAAGAGTCATTTTACTAAAATAAACAATATTTTGAACTTGCAATCATGATTTTGTCAAACGTCTACAATCTGACACGCAAGTGACGCATTGCGAGTACGCTCCTAACTTCAGAGCAAACATTCCATTATTTCCATTTTGTTTCAAGTTCACGACTCGGTGTAATTCTGACTCGACGTACGAGTTTATTAAATATTCTTGATTTGTTGTCGTACTGATCGCGAGTGAAAGGAGTTCGGGCAGCATGACTACTTTGTGAAACTTTTGTTATTGAAAAGTTTGTGAAGTCCTTGTATTCTTTTATTTTGTTTTGGTGTGTTTTAAAATTGTGAAAAATGGTGCAGGAGTTTACGGCTCCAATTAGGGTACATAAACACACCTTCGAGATGGTGATGGCTGTGAGTATTTAGCACTAGTTTACTATGATATTGGTGAGAATTATGGGAATATTGACAGTAACATACTGGTTACAAGGTCAGGCTAGATAATTATTGATACAACTTTCCTACTTTGTGGGGGCCACAAATGCCCCAACAACACGGTTTGACAATCACTTGACTGTTGTATTGTGCAATATTCACCTCCAAAATATTTGCCCACCTTTTTATGTAATGACATTGACTTTATTGGTAAAATTAAACAAAACAAATAAAAAAAAATGGCATAATTATCTGGCTTATTATTTTAAATGGTCTCTCGTTGTAAAATGTATTTTAGCAAAATATCTTCATTGCTCCATCATTATTCTCTTGCTGTTTCACCACAGTCCTCAAAAATGGTAATTTAATAAACTACAAAGATTATTTAATAAATTCATAATTATGTTTATGGCAGAAAATGCAATAATTATGTAATTAAATACCACAGAAGACAAGACACGTCCTTGTTGGATAAGGAAAAATCTGTTCAATAACTAATAATTATTAGTACCTACAATTGACTTGGCAGACTTAGCTTAGTAACTTGAATTCTGTATGTCAGTTTAAGCCTTCATTTGTTTTATACATAGGATACTGTTGTACAAAGTTGGCAGTAAATATCATAATTAAATTAATTTGTAATTTATGGTACACTGGTTTCAACAGCTGTATATGGTCTGGCAACTGACACAAGTGTCTACTTGTGTGTTTAGTGCATTTGTAACTCAGGCTCGCAATGGTGCGGTGTGGTACCATATTGTTTCTGTTGTGTGAGCTAATCCATCTTCTTGTTTTAGTACAAATTAAAGAATATCCCGGTATTCCAATTGTTTCTAATTAGGTGATACTAAGTACCTCAGGACATACACTAGCACTGAGGGTGTTAAATTAAAACTCCTTGAACCACAGATAATAATACTGTATATAACATCCTCAAACCTCTTTGTTTAATTTTATTTTGACTGTCATTAAAGTAAGAATGATATTGATGTAATGTTGTGTATCTTAAGGGTATTTTGTTTTTCCAATGTTGTTGATAAATATTTTTCTCTTGTTATTATAACTAACAAGTGTAAACTTATATTTCACAATATGACATTCCATGTCATTGACACTTATCTGTCTGTTATTTTATCAGTGAGCTACCATACTGTCAGGTTAATATTATCATACTACAAGTATTTAATTTTTATAAGATTGGACATTGGTTTAATAGAACAATTAAAGTGTGGGGTGGCTTGTGCCAAAAATACTAAGTATATAGTATTTTTTGCTGGCATAATCATCAAGATGGCTGATTGTTTGTTTGGTTGAACGAGCTAATCTCAGGAGCTTCTGGTTTGAATTGAAAAAATTTTGTGTTGGATAGGTCATTTATCGAGGAAGGCTTTAGGCTTTATAACATCACGCTGCAACACACGGGAGCGGAACAGTAAATAAAGACATAACATAACGCGGGTAAAAAAAGCAACGCCGACGAAGTCGCGGGCAGAAGCTAGTCGTAAATAAAAAGAACCCATTGACCAAAAATAGTAGATGTTGCAAATATAAACAATATTTTTGTCAGTTCACATGTAGGTACATAACTAATAAAAATAACTCTTGGTCACAAATCAAGTTTGTGCTAATAGATTTGTGGAATGTCTGTTTGTGATACGTTCTTAGGTAAGCTATATTAAAAATATGCCAGTACCTAGGTACATCTAGGTAATATTAACTAACTAGACTGCGTATTATGTTATAAATTACCTAATGCGAAAGTCCGTATGTTTGTTTTTTATCCACTTCTAACATTTCAACGATTTGTCGGAAATTTGGCATATGGGTAGACCTGACCATATTTTTTTTCCTTTTTGTAATTTTCCGACCACTAACCGCACCGGAAGAAACTAGTGATGGAATACATCGAGTTTTTGATTTACATATTTATTTTATTTAAAAAAAATAATAAGAGTTTATCCTATTTACGTAATTATAGTGCAAAAAGTATTTAGGATAGCCTGTCAGTGAAGAGTACCTATTAACCCTAGTATAGGTATCTACATCGGCTACATCTATAAAATTACAAAGACACCTAAAAGTAATAATAGAAAATGTATGCAAATAAATCCACTTAATCTAATGAACATTTGACAAAGGGTACCAATAAATCTTGTACATGATTGCCTAGACGTCAAACTACCATAGAAAAGCTAAAAAGATGTTGTCTATGCACACTACATCTTCATTCTGCTGTCCAGTTCACGCTTAGAACAAGAAACATGGAATCCCAAGGCTAACCCGACAGTAATGCGGGATATCTCACACAAAATTATTATCTCTGTGGTTTTTATTACTCTATTTTGCATTCTTAGTAGTATTCGCGATTCGAGACGTGATTTTGGAGACAAAGGAAATATACGACAGCTGCGATAACTTAAATCAATGTGACATATTAAATTAAATAATTATGATAATTTGTCGACACTTACATGAGTTTTCTACTATTAAAAAAACAGATGTCATGATATCTGTTTTGTTGAGACCTGTGTAGGAGTTTAGCCAACATTGCACCTGAAGTATAATAACGGGTACTTAATTAGATGATCACAATTTTCCTGGATATTGATCGTAATAGGGAAAATAGATTTGTTTACACAAATATTATTATTTTTCTGTTTTATGTATCATAATTAAGTAACTTGTACCTACAATATTAAGAAAAATAATCCTCGCAATTTGTCTCGGAAACTTTTATTTATAATTAGACATCCAATTTCTGGAAACTTTTCGATCTTAGACTTAGTTAATAACGACACGCACTACGCGACAATCAAGCTAGGGCAACACTGACATTCCTGATGTCAATAAAAGCATAATAATATGTCATACATGTAGACAAACTAAGATATACAATGCTTTTACCGCTTGTGTAACAAACACGTACCTATTGTATGTGAAATAATGTAGTCTACACACCATTTTAGTGCTAACTGGTTAGCCGAAATTGCGCCTAGTAGCGTTCGCGCGACGTCTTAATGAATCATAGCTAGAACCTACAATATATAGGTACACTGCTTATGACCTTGTTCGTTCGAGTAATCCCCTTTTATACAAAACTTCAGCACCCCACATTCACCTAATTTTATTAGATTACTGTTTATCTAGAACGCCGACTGTGTGCCTCAACAAAGTTCAGTCATAAATTCATAATAACTCTCAGTTATAGTTATATCAGCAATAAGAATCGTGTAACCGTGAAACCGGCACAATACCGCCAGACACGCTGTTGTGCGGGCTCTATTATCCGAGGCTGTTCACTCTTCGTGCTCAACATGCTAAGCGTGGATTGATACCGTTGCCAACTGTCATACGGTAGGGTTTTAAGATAACGTTATCAATAAATAAATATAATTAACTACACGTGGTTATCACAGTATTATGAACTTCAATGTTATGAAGAAGATAGATTTGTTTGTTGTGATAATTTTGCGGATAAGAGTCTTCGGCAGACAGGTGTATTTACTGTAAATCAGTTTTATTTATCATAGGAAGTATCGGTAGTAGTATAGATGTATCAAGTTCTAGGAAATTGCGCCTTTATTGACCAGTAATGACTGCTTATCGTGTGAAAATCACGATTGATAGCAACAGTTCAGCGTGATACGCAATATGTCGAAAGTAATGCGCAAAAGATTAAGCCATTAGCTCAGCAGTTAGCTTCTGTATCGTACTTAATTATTAGTTAACCAAAAATGTCGCAACGATTTCACAATAATCAATTAATTTATCATTATACCACTTAGGTTGTGTAACCGATACAATATTTTGCGAATTGGCAATAGGTACTTAATCTTGTCAGAATCGGGAACACGTTTCAAATATTAGATTAAACCAGTAATAACACCAACCGCATCATTTTGGAATATCTAACCCAGTATTTGATTTATCAACCTCTAATCTGTGTATATAGGTATAGCTCTTTAATTGCCACTTAGTGATAGCCGGTAGATAGTTACTCTGAGTCTAGGTCGATATTGAGATAGATGTCTAAAATTAAACGTTACCATATTTTTTTATGAATACTAGCGCAATCTATAGCGTTTGCTAGATACGGTACCTAAAAGATGGACATTCGTGCTCTTCGTGTTAACTATACTAATCCGAATAACGCTAGCTTCCTAGTATCGTAGAACGTACTGACTGCCCCGTTGGTCTCGTGGTGGCGAGCACGACTGTGAAGCGTGGGGTCCTGGGTTCGATTCCCAGGTCGGGCAAAAAAGTGTTATTGGACTTTTTCTTTAGGACATTCTCAGTAATAGCCCGGAGTTTGGAAGTTGGCGGTGCGACACCCCCGTGCATCGGAAAGCACGTTAAGCCGTTGGTCCTGCGCCTGATCTCTCCCCGGTTGTGTCGGATTGCCGTCCCATCGGTGTATGAGAGTTAGGGAAGAGGGAGTGCACCTGTGTTTGCGCACACACTTGTGCACTATAATATCCCCTGCGTACTTGGCTAGTCTGCCGCCGTGACCGGAGTCGGTCTGGAGAATACGCACCGTACAAAAATAATAGTATACAAATAAGCAGCCAGCTACAATCCTCCTGCAAAATATCCGCGGCTTAGACATTTTTCGCTATACCTCTATCTTTGTTAAAGCAGCTCCTCCTAAAACATAAACATGTCTTAAAATGGTGCATTATGATGTCTTGATAGCAGAAATAATATAACAATGCTAATCGGCTTCACACAGTCAGACAGAAACGTTCAATGTTTCCGACACGTGCGAAACCGCGTGATCGCGTATCGTGATAATTGTAGCGTGGAATATTTGTATAATAAATTGTTAGGTTAATAATATATTGATCGGAATAAGTATTGCTAATTTCCTCTCCTCTCCGCTTTATTGGGGTCCGGGCTTAAGTCTTTGGTCACTTGGTACCTTATCGGCTCCCTTCTATGTAGAACTAGAACAAAGACAATTTGTTATAGTAATAGGTAATAACAACAACGTTTTACTTATAATAAATATTAATTTCTCACCTACTTAATAAACAGAACGATAATGCTTTATTCCTGAACTATGATCTGTGTAAACAGATTATGATTATTTATTAGCAATAGATAACTTATTCACGTGTTTATCGTGTGATCTTTGCTTTTATGCAAGCAAGTCTAGCGAGATAAGGGCTCATATTTAACTTCTTGGTAAACGGATGTTCTGTATTCGACCTGCACGATCATCTGTGTGTGTATTTGTATGTCTGCGAATTTGTCAAAATCTACTGAATCAATTTTGGTAATTTGTACCTGTGATTTATGTGAACTAACTGTTGCGTTATCTATCCTACATAACCATGAGGAAACTATACACAAGACCGGGAATCTAATAGGACCTTATACGCATAGGAAATACAATCTCTTTGCCATTTTACGCTCTATGGATAGTTTAGAGAAATGGGCTATTCTATTCTTAGAATTGTGACTCACTGAAGATCCTGCTTCTAATAGCTATTGTTACGTAATTTATGTTTGGATTATCTTCCATTACTTACAATATTTTTGATTTTCCCCTTTCTACATAGGGCTTAACCTTTCTGGTGAAATGTGGGTGTAATCCTCTGCCTATCCCTTATACAAATTGAGGAAAACCCTGATGTTTTGGTGCATATTTTATGTCTACTCTAATCTGCATGTGAATAGTGACGAAGGGCCACATTTCTTAATATTTAATAGAAATTCCGTCATTCCGTCTCAGAAGGGTAGCAATTATTCATAAATTAACAAAGCAGTCCCTAACATAACAGAATAAAGTTTAATCTCAATTGTACATTAAAATATTTTAAGTTTCTCTGGGCCATGACCGATTGTTTGAGTTCATTTTATAATTAAGTTTGTTATAAATAGTTTCCGACTCTATTTCTTAAGTGTAAAGGCAGGCTTTTGATTGACAACAAAGTATTTCAGTCCCGCTACGGGCGATGATCTGAATTGACTGATTCTTGTTTGTCTGTGGTTTCGGACATGGAAATCGTATTCGTGAGTCATGCTTATGGTTTTCTGGGGCGAACACTTGAAGGATGAAGCTTGCAGTGTTTAATATGAACGGTTTTAAGACCCGTAACCAAAATTTTTCTGAGAAACATTGTTTCAGTAATAGGATTCTTTATTTGTTGCTGAAATTTTACTGTTATGTTACTTTCACCTCACTCAGACCTCTGTCTATAAGAAGAGTTTATATCAGTACCTTCCAGCAATCTAAAACTACTATCAAGGTTGAATTCCAGGTTCGGCGGTTCAAAATTATGTAAATATTGATCGTTGTCTATAATACCGATTCCTCAGAAACAAAGCATCTTACTTCTTCCATTGTGTCCTGAGTGCCTACAACAGTAGGTACTCGTGGTAAAGAACCCTCTTCACGTTTTCTATTGTGTCCGCACTCCGAACCTGTGAATTGATTGATAGAATTGTACAGAGATAATGGTGTTAGACCGTGTTTCCAACAGACCGAACAATTTTTTTTCATAAGATTTTGAAAAGAAACACAAACACGAGTCACGGGCTAGATGGCAATAGTTCATGACGTTGATAACGTACTAAATATGATGAGTAAGGATAATGACATTGGCAACTACCCATAGTTTACCAGCCTCGTCATCAGCCTCAGCCCGACTCCACCCACTACTGGAAAATAAACCTGTCTCTCTTTCTTTGTTTGTAGTAATCTCTTTGTTCATAAGCCACCCCCGCCCAGTTTCTACCGTGATGACTACAAGGTCATTCGCTCATCTCGCTGCTGGACGGCCGTAGATGTCTTATCTACTTGAAACTCTTAGATGACTCGCCCCTCGGTCAGAGCTTTACTACGGTCAATTGGATAGATTCAATTTGTTAAAAGAGCTCTTATTTTAGCCGTGATATTAAAACGCCGATTAATTTTCAATTATCAGTCAAATTAGATTTTTAGTTGCTTTCGAAGCAATAATTAATAGCCTAGTTAATTGATTTGGTAAATGAGTGACGTCACAGTACAAAATCTACGGGGGAATCACGTTTTGACAGCTCATAAAAGGTATGTCAATTGATTGGTGGCGTGGTGTCAAGTACCCAATCGTTATTTGAGGACGGGGAGAATTTAATTGGCCGTGGCCTGCCAACAACAACTACCAATCATCGGGGATTTGTAATTACAATTTTAGATAAAGAATATCACCATCTATCAATTAAACTTGCCTAGTAAATTAGAATCGTCCAGCTTGTCCTCATTAAAATAAAAACCTGTCTATGAACATTATAATAATCAATTATTTCATTAATTCAACCGTGTGGTTTTTATAATGATAATGGTTATACGTTCAATTCAAAAAACTGCTGAGCTGCGTGGCGAGGGTTCGATTCCCGCACGGAACAAATATTTGTATGACCTACAGATAGTTGTTCCGGGTCTGGCTGTTTGTGTATGTGAGTTTATATGTTTGTAAACGCACCCACGACACAGGAGAAATTCCTAGTGTGGGGCAACGATTTTTTAATTAAAAATATTCTAATCCAATAACATTTTAGGGACAGACATCGAACTAGCGACCACCGGTCAAACAAGGGCACTTCTTAATCTCAAGTGCATAGATAGGTAAATGACTTTCAACAGAAAGTCATTCTAAGTCATTGTTCTTTAATAATTTGTCATATATCTGATAACATTGATCTTGAATGAACTAAAGAAAAAATACATCTGTTTGTGAGTTTAGACTGTTTTTGTCGCGAAAGTTCGTTGAACGCTATTTTTATCCTGGTGTTTTCAGTTCTATTGACCCCTTGTTATTGTTTTTCAAATTTCAGTATATTATTTGGAAAATTAGCTTCCCTTAGGCACTTCTCACATCGTCATACTAAAAACTTGTGGTAGGGCAACGTAACACTGGTGTACGCAATACTCCTGGTGTTGACCAAAAGTGTTCTGTCTGCAATGCTTCTGATGTAGTAAAATGTTCATACTTCAACGGTGGTGGTAAACTTGTGGTGGTACCGACCAGTTACCATCAGATGGTTGATTCCCCTTTTCTTTATTTTAGCCTGTTTTGTCCCTCTGCTGGTCAAAGGCTTCTCCCCCTCCATTTCTGCCTGGTTAGCACTCCAATAAATAAAAACAATACCTTTTTCTGCTGAATCTCCTACAAACAGTCTGCTAGTAATCCACGCTAATAATTTTAACGCATGCAAAGCTGCGCCTGCGTGTCCATTAGGTATGAGCTATCTTGTCAGTGGCATTTAGGCCGTGACGATACATAAATTAGCTTGTGTCATAATTATCAGTTGTGGGCAGGAAGTGAGTAACTCGCTAGTTAGGCGTTTGCTGGTTAAGCCGCTTTGACAGACGGGTCGACGATAAAATACGAAGCTGTTTGCTCGTTGGAGCATCAACAAACAGTCTTGATGATACAGCATTTTAGTAGCACAGCTCTTTGTGTCAAATACAAACAGTTTAACTTTTCATTTCCCAGTTTTCGGTACCTCGGAAACCACATAAGGCAGTCAAAAGCCTGTAGGGCCCGACAGCTAGTCTTACTAGTGTTTCCGGGTTACAGAGTTGTGAAGGTCAGATAGGCAGTCAATCCATATAAAATTCTGGTATTCAGCTGCATCTGGTTAGACTGGAAGCCGACCCCAACATGAATGTGGTTGGGTAAAAGGTAGGCAGATGGGGAAAGGTCTTCTTAGAAAGCACTACCTTATCATATCTATTGCCAACACTTGAGACATTTTAGCTTTGTCTCTGGGATGGCAGAGCTTGAGCCTGCTGACAACATAACATCAGGTGGGCCATCGGTTTGTTTGTCATCCAATATAATAAAAAAAACACATTTGACCTATTTGGATGTATTGATGTTTTCTGTTAGTTGCTTACCGTGCTAAATATGGGCTCCTACTGCCAGCCAGTCGGCTACCGCCGGTGGGCTGCTATTTTGCATACAAAAGAACAGTTAGTGCCGTCTTTAGTAAGTAAGTAATTAGCAATTGTAGTCGAAGTCAAGTTAAATAACTTGACTTCGACAACAATAATTTAATTAGATCATTAAATGGGACTTTTAAACGTGATTTAAAAAAGGAATTGAAACTAGTTGCCTCTAGCAAATGGTAGTATTATTAGTATAGCTGCATTTGCCATCGATATGCTAAGAAGAATGGTAGTTTCGCAATTTAATGTAATAGGGGGCGAGCCTATTGCCATTAACCGGGCACAAATCGAAACTCCGAGCTGCTACTAAGAATTTTATAGAAAAACACTTAAACACTTTTTGCTTGACCTGGGAATCGAACCCAAGACCTCTAGCGTAGCAGTCGCGCTTACGACCACTAGGCCAACGAGGCAGTACCTAAGTACACCATGTCTTAAAAGACCGAATCCTCAAACCCATTCGGAATATAAAGACAAATTCAATAAAACGTAAATACAAAGAAGCGACATAGAAACCTTTCAGTTAGTAATTAAAAACGTATCGTAATGTATTTTCATTAACATAATGCGGGATAGAGGCATGTTATTTATAAAACCCTATTAACAAGATTCAACACAATTGCCCTCCAAACGTTATTGTATTCGTAATATACGCAAATATAGTGTTATCCTAAATACCGGGCGATGACACACACACAAATCGTTACAAAACACTTTTATTGATCACAATGTACTTCATTACTTACGAGTATGCTTGAAAAAAAAAACACAGACTGTAAAAAGAAAAGTTCATAAAACAAGATTTTCAAGCAGTCTGATGCAGCCTCTGGCAGCTCTTTAACTTCCGCGTCAAAGTTAATATACATATATTCCACGAGGCCCGTACAGAGTAAGTATAATCCATCAAATTTCTCCCAGATCCGTTCAGCCATTTTGGCGAGATTGAGTAACAAACATTTTCACAGGCTTTATAATTATTTATTAGTAGAATAGGATTTAATGCCACCGACTGTAAAAATCTATAAATAATATCTCATTGGAACATGCATGCATTTACAACGTATCTGAACTAATATTATAATATAGACAAAAGATTTATATTTTTGTTTGTAATGGATAAACTCAAAAACTCCGTTTTTACAAATTATTTCATAACAAGATCACGCCTGTATTCACCAGAGGGTTAGGCAGAGGTGTGCCAATGTACACCTACAATGCGCCGGTATGTTTTAGGTCCCATGTAATAGGGGGCGAGCCTATTGTCATTAACCGGGCACCAATCCTAACCCTGAGCTGCTAATGAGAAATTCGTAGAAAAACCCAATAACACTTTTTGCCCGACCTGGGAATCGAACCCAAGACCTCTAGCGTAGCAGTCGCGCTTAGGACCACCAGGCCAACGAGGCAGTTTACAACAATCTATTTAGTAGTTTGGCAGTTTACGACAAAATATTTCATTTGTAGAAAGCTACAATAACAGCGAGTACTTAACATAGGCAATATTTTATTTTAAAATAAAATTGGGATCCGTAAGACAATTTACGCGTACGAAGTCGGGGGTAAAAGCTAGTATTAGATAGTTTGAGACTGTCTCCATATTTATTTGTTAGCGTCACCTCTAGACTGTCACGTTTCCTTATGTTGCTCTTTACATATTATATAATTAATTAGATCTTTAGATTTATTATTATTAGTTTATTTTAGCTTCTGCCAGCGACTTCCGTTCGCGTAGTTTTTTCACCAGCGTTAGGTTACATCTTTGGTTACTGTTCTGCACCTATTGGTTGTAGCGTGATGTTATATAGCCTAAAGCCTTTCTCGATAAATGAATCTAACACAAAAATATTTTACAGTTCAAACCAGGATTTCCTGAGATTAGCGCGTTCAACCAAACAAACAAGCTCTTCAGCTTTATCATATTAGTATAGATATTAGATTAATTACATTTGTAGGATGATTCTCCCTTTATGATTATTAGTTAGTTAGTTATTAAACGTTTACCAGATAAATACACGCATTGTAACACGTGAACTAACTAAAATTAGTCATTATGTTTTGATATTAAATCGTAAATACGAACCAAAACATAGTATTTCCTTGTAGCATTTTGTTTGCGATAATTCCTAAGCTTTGCAAGTCGATAATGTGTGGTTGAGTTGTTGTTTGGTTTGAAACCTGAAAACCCAGAAGGTAGTCAAATCGTTACTTGTTTTGGTCAGCTACGCATAACACTTTTAACACGACTTACACCGCACAGACTGGTAGAGAGCAAAATGTTTATTCTTTGCTTATACTTCCTTGCTATAATAGCCGCCACGAGACGTGAGCATAAAAGTCGAGCCCTGACTGACGGACCAATCGCGTGCAGCCTTGGCGACCCAGAAAACCTAGAAAGGAACCCAAGAGTGAACTTTACGTTTCTGCTCACGACTCGTGGCGGTTTCTATATCTTCATAGGATTGCGTACCCAATGTGTGCGGAACTAGCCCATATATTACTAAGGCTCGCTGTCTGTTTGTCACCGTAATAGATCGCGTGTATACTATGACCGCTATGAAAAAAGCTGCGTAAAGCCATTGGTCCTGCGCCTGATCTCGCCGCAGTTGTGTCGGATTGCCGTCCCATCGGACTATGAGAGTTAGGGAAGAGGGAGTGCATCTGTGTTTGCGCAAGCACTTGTGCACTATAATATCTTCTGCGTACTGGGCTAGTTTGCATTAAGATTAGCCGCCGTGGCCAGAATCTGTGTGGAGAATACATGACCGCTATGACTACAAATAATAATGTTAAAAAATAATGGACGGGACAGCGTACAACATACTACGTTAAATATTGCACGGTCCTACGTTGCCATTGCTGCATTTACCGAGCGTGTAATCTCAGTGATTCAAGGATGTTTTTTTTTCTAAAACCAATTGTTACCCCTATTAGTCTTCGCTCCAACACGACCCGCTTAGCCACTGGTTTACTAAGCATATCTAAGTTAGGTTGAAAGCCATCTGCGCTCTCCGGTGGCCGCTCAAGTGGGAAAGGTCACTGACTATTAAAGAAGCTGGCCATGTCATGACCTATCAACTAGATTTATTATTATAACGATCCAATATTGGGACAAGCAGTGTGGCATTGTATGTCAGCTTACGCGGAAGTGAGTCAACGACACTACCATTATCCGAGAAAGGAGTCATCGCTTTCCATTCAATTTGTCAATGAAACGCCTTGAACGCTTGAATGAAGTGTGAATGTACTACCTTTGTCAAGTCTTCAAACAAGTAATATCGACCTTGTAAACTTGCAAGTTTTTGCCATTCAAATGATTGTGAATTCCTTTCAGCGTTTAGTCTTATCAGTATTTTAGCCCTTTCTTCTTTTGGTACACTTGTCAAGAGACAGCATCGACATGAAATTACATGGGTATTTGACAGTTTCTCATATACGCGAGCAATAACATGTATTAGCAACATACTAATCTATACGATGTTCACCTAAAGTATTTATTTACATTTTATGGTGTTATAAATGTAGTATTTTAAATCTCATATTAGATCTAGACTAGACTAGACTAGGTTTTATGGTTAGACATCGTAAAACACAAAATAAAACGAGATCATTTGACAGACTTTCACGCCTACCGCCTTTTAGTTATCGATTGATAAATTGATGCTGAATGACTATTTAGAAAAAAGAGAAATCATTTGTAACGTTCCGATCACAACAGTAATAAAAGTGACAGTTGGAATAAATGCCAATGTCATACATTTTCTAGTATGTGGATTTAAATAAAAGTCCTTGTTGACACAGAAAATAGACAGTTTAGATATCACTACAGCAGTTGATAACAAGGACGGGCGTCAGTATGCGGAAGAGATGGGCGATGACCTTATTCCAGAACCGAGTGCTTGTTTTGATAATTAAACTGGTATTTTTACTACATTGAGGTGAACACCACAAAATGTTCTGAATTTATCAATGACAGAGGAACCTCTGTCATTGATAAATTCAAAACATTTTTATTAAACTGGTCTGGAACTCATTACAACTGTCAGGAGCATATCTTTAAAAGTAGAATCAAAGGACCACTTCCATGGATTAAATAAATTCTTTTAATAATAGAAACCTCTTTGTTGAAGACAAATTAGAACAGGCTACTACATCTACTTTCTACATTGTACACGGGACAGAAAAGAAATAACATTCTCTTTTTAATTTCGGTTCTTACCGCCTAATCTTCGAAACAGCTGGAATGATTTTGACGGATTTTCACGATTATTTCAGATTGCTGATGTTATAAGGAGTAACTTAGACTACTAGTTATTGTAGAAAAAGTATTAAGATTTCGCGAAAAAAACCAAAAATCCCCGTGATAACAGACATTCATGCAAACGAAGACTCGGGCATAAGCAAGTAATACGATATACCTATTGTCATAGTTAATCTGACTGCGTCGCACAGCAATTATAAATTCTATACCGCTTAATATAATACTTAATTAAATTACCAACCAGTGAGTGTTATCGGCACACGCGACCGATCCCACTTAATGAATATTGTAAACATTTTCATTAATTCTACACGTGTTTCCATTAGTATTTGTTAATGTTTATTTCTATTATAGTTGGAGAATTTTCTCAGCCATGTTCATTAAAACGGGAAGGTATTTCATCTTATCATCCAATATGAAGCTTGCTGAGGGTACCGCACACATAAGTTCGTGGAGTTTCTTGCTCTTTCTTGTCCATAGAGACCTGTGTTTTGGAAAGGGCAACTAGCTTCAACTTTCTGTCTAACTTCTTGACGATTCAAAAGTGCCTGTAAATGGTCTAATTGAAATAAATGCTTTGACTTTGACTTTATGGTAGACCAGATAGTGGAGTTAACCCCTCTTTTGCCTTGGCGGTTCCAAAGTGGATAGATATCATATTCCACCTAAAAAAAACCGGTATCGTCTAAAATAGAATATTCGTTCTTAGACGTATGCGATTCTACGTAAACTATGTAAGGTATTACATCCATTTCAAAAATATGGTCTGTTGAGTTTGTTATATAAAATGATTAACATTTGAGAAAGACTTCTTTATCATTGATGATGATGACATCTAGCATTTAGCTATTCTCTTCTTCGTGGTTGGCGTAGACATACTGCTCTTTCACATTCCCACATATAATTAAACAACGACCAAACTTAGTTTAACCCTTTTCCGAGTTAATTTCTGGTTCCAGTCGTCCAATATTAGCATTCAACTGACCATAGTAACTACAAAAATACCATCATAGGTAACCTGTTCAAACGTAAAACCATTCAAAATCCATAATTTTTGTTAATTATTGTGGTTAGTCTTCCGTATACAAACCAGTATTATAATATAACATTTCATATACCTAAATATTCAATTCAAAACGAAATATTTGCCGGAAATCTGACGGTACAGGAAGTTGATTTCGAATTGAAATCGCGACAATACAAAATGATCTCTATGTGGCAATCTATTGAAGCTAAAATCAATTCAACTGTTGTGGTCTTTAGTCCGTATACAGATAGCTGATTCTCTCAATTGGGTGTAATAAATATGCATGCCATGGGAGTTATCTGCTAAAGTCCTATCTACATAACAATATGGGCGTATGATCTTTTGCAAATGTTGCTCAACCCAGCTTCCCGGCATGTTGAGGTCAATTACCATAACTGTCACATTTTGTAAAAACAGTATTCTCAGACTAAAATCATTTATTTCAGATAAACTATTTACAGGCACTTTTAAATTGTCAAGGAGACAGCCAGTCAGTCAGTCAAAAAGTTTAAGCTGTTGCTCGTTTAAAACAGCAGATTCTTATGAAGAAGAACGAGCAAGAAATTCCATGGACACTCTTTTTTAACCTTTACTATTCCTCATGACACTGGCATAATACAAAATCAATTTTTAACTGACGAAAAAAAAAAAACGGAGGAGGTCATCAATTCGACGGATAGAGTATACCTTATAGTTAACCATATACATTTTGAAAAAAAAAATCCTACCCTAAGGGTGGGAAAATAGGGGTGATTTATTGTATTGTATGATTATATTATATGATTATACCCACATAAAATTTAAAAATAAAAGCTCTCCCAAAAAAATGTCACCGTCGAAAAAAATATTAAGTTAAAAATAACTTTAGCTTTGGGAGTCGGTGGCTATTCAAAACTACAATCAGTTATTTTTCTCTTTTTAGTTTTTTCGACGGTACAATCTTTTTGTTAAAAAGTTTTTATTCCAATCCGACTGGTAGTTTCAGAGATTAGCGAGGTAAACAAAACAAACAAAATCTCTTCAGCTTTATTATATTAGTACAGATGGTATACCTGATGTATAACCCATCAGGTATGCAATAATTGATGGCTGTAGAATTACAAGGTAAGAAGCAAAATTCACGCGATGCAGTACAAATGTACAGAATATGATTATCAACAAAGACGAAACATAATTCATCATCTTTCCCAGACCACCTCGAAACTCATTATCACCCACCAACAAGCAACCTGTCAAATAACTTTGCGAATATAATCCAGCGTCTGCTATATAAATAAATAGAGCCGCTTGCGCTTGCGCAGCTACCAAACGATGTTTTGGTCTTCCTCGTAAACAGTTATATATATCGGCATTACCTTGTTATTGAGATTGTTTCTTCACATTATATGTTTGTAGTATGTTTACGTACATAATGTTTCGAATGGGTTAGCAGAATACCCTTACGTTCCAGTCCAATTTTCTCTTGACTTAAATCACGATGCCCTTTACTCATTTTAAATTTTAAATTTAATTTGCTTTTGCCCTTATGTTAACTTTACTTTTAGTTTATACTTTATTTGTTTTTCAGTAACCTTTTTCCGTTCCTTAGACATCAAAGAACTATAATTCAATTAACGTTCCGGAGAAAATTTAAATTAAATTCATTATCCCGAAAGCCAAGGAAAAACAACAAAAACAACGTGTAACCATAAAACTTCAGGAAACATGATGTTTAGTTTCAGTAAATATTTAACTGGTTGTTTTTTCTCGACTCCAAGGACCAAATAAACCTTTATTTGTCGCTCTATTTCCTAACTCTTTGTGTCTACTTCCGCAACGACTCGTCGAACAAACAATTTATGTAGTGTGTGCATTTCATTGTTTTCTCTGTGACTTACATTATCAACTTTTGGACGAGTAAACATTTAAACTATCTCTGTATTAAATCGGTTATCTTACCACGTATCAGATGAGATATGTGGACAGTTAAAATACTTGTTTAAACAAAGCGACCTCTTATTCCTCATTCTGCAATGTATTTACGACGACGTACATTGTCTTCCTTATTCCACTTACTATCTTTGCATTCCTATCATTGTATGTATTTTAAGTTTTAGTAAAAACTCACATTTCCAGTTTTATGTTCCTTGAAATGGCTAGGTTTATTAGTTCCATACTGTTGCGAAGCGTCTTCTCGAACCGGCTGGGACCGGTTTCGCAATTTGCAATCTGGTTTGTACCGGTATCCTGGCTATGTGAAACGTTTATGGTGTAAGCGATGTCAGCAATTCTGACGGAAATGCTGTGAGATTGTGATTGTAGCAGTTCAAATCAAGGAAAATCGACTTTCATCTCGCCATTTCATAATTTAATTTTATTTATACAATGTACAATTTCTGTGTTCATTCTAAATGCTCCCGTCTCCGAGGTATGCAAAATAACAATATTTCTCAAACTATTACTAGATTCTCCAGCTTGCAGATACTAAATTCTTGGCAAAGTGTTGCTCCAAGTTTTCCGAGAATAAAGGTCTGAGTGAAGTAGTTGCGCAGTTATTTCCTTTTTACTTCAACATTCGCTTCTTCAAGTTTGAGGACTCCGGTATCCTACTTAAAAGTTTTATTAGGACGTTCTAGTGGTAGCCTCGAGCAGGTTAAACGTGGATAAAGATTTTGACTTCATGGTAAAAGAATCAAAGTTCAATTAGCTCCATTAACTAAGGCTATTAGATCTATAACGATCCGAAGCCGCTATCACTGCTGATTACAGTAATGACTGCAAAGACGTACTTATAGAATGGAAAGCTAATTAACTGTTTCCTCCAGTCGACCCAATTAAAGCAATTAAAGTCTTTGCTAACCTACAATTGAAGAAGGCCACGAATTTCGTCCATAAAGTTTCTAAGGAGGCGAATATTTAGAATTCGTTTCTTTCCTTTCCAATTCTGTAAGTCACTGCCCATCTAAACTCTTAAAGTGTTGGGCAAAATGTTCATGTAGAATCTTAAAATCAGCTGAACTTGAATTATATGCCTTATTAACTTAAACACTTCTTTCTGGAAGAAATGAAGCAATATGCAATGACTTGATATTGATATTTTCAGATTGTTAGGTATACCTTGCACCATAATCAAAGCTGTTGACTTAAGCTTGGGCACGTACTTTAGGCACTTAATCTCTCGAGGGACTCCAAACCTTCTGAATATCTATAAATAGGAGAGGAGGATGAAAGTTATTTAAGAGCCACGATTATATAGCCCTATAAATTTACTAAACTTGGCAAACTCAATTTTCTTTAGTAAGCGGAGTTTTTCGGGGAAAATATCCTTTGAGGATTTGTAAAGATCTTGTCCCTAGATTATGTTTTCTTAGCAGTAAATATTTAAGGAATTCTACTGATAACATGGTTAACTATTATCTTCGTCAAACATTTAATTAATGCTGTGTTTGTTCTTAATAATTTCAATTAACACATGACATACCATCACGCCTGTATCCCCCGGAGGGTTAGGCAGAGGTGTACCAAAGTCCACAGTTCGCCGATATGTTTTAAGTCCTATGTAAAAGGTGGCGAGCCTATTAATTAAAATTAAGTACTTAAGGATTGAAAGGCTTTACTAAGGTCCACGTTTCGCAAAAGATTTTAACGAGGTCTTAACTTGTTATAACTTTTTAGTGTTCCAAGTCGCAAAAATATTATTTTATAGATTTTAAAACAATCGTTTTATACAAATATTTAAACTTTATCAGTCTTGTTACTAAGTTCAAAGTTGAAATACCTAATTACTAACAATAGTTCAGCATTTGATATAAAGCATTTATCTATCACGTTCGGTATGCGACCGGTTAAAATTTATCGGTGACCCTTAATTATCTCAAGATATGTAGGTCGGATACTGCGTAGCAGTAGATAGGAAGCTCACGTTCTTTGTCACTGGGCACATGGGTGATGTGGAAAGTAAAAGCTGTAATCACCGATATTGGCAGACTAATTGGTGATCTCATTAAGATGTCTTTGAAGAACTAGATGCCGCTGCTAATCTGTCGGTACGGTGGGCGCAGGGGCTGAGCGATTAGCTGCTGCGCTGCGTGTCGCGAATTCTGTTCCCGCAAGGAACAAATATTTGTATGGACTACAGATAGTTGGCCCGGGTCTGGCTGTTTGTTATCTGAGTTTATGTGTTTATAAAAGCACCCATAATATAGGAGGGGAGAAACTCCTAGTGTGGGACAACGCATTGAACAAACAAAACACAAGCGACCAATAACTCAAGCGTGGAATGATCTGATTCCCTGTGGGTCTAGAATTCAAGCACACAAAGTCCAAGGCAAAAGCTAGTATTATCTTAGTGTCCTCTTTGTATTCAATGATATTGGCTAACTCTTCTTAATGAAAACACGTGCCCTCACTAATCTGTTGTAACAATGGATCTTACAAGTGTCAATACACGTGTTGCGAACGTCAACGGTAATTATTACATGACAATGTCGCTCGGATGGTCGCAAGTAGCATTGTTAGATTGAGCATTTAAATGGATTGTACAGGTTTTTGTATGGTTTAAATGATTATATGCCTGCCTGTCTGCGTGTCTTCAGCTTCTTTTGTACCCTATTAAAACTACTATTTATAGTTAATCCAGTCTATTGTTATTTCAATCCCTTCCAGTCCCTTTTTAATATCATCGTTGTTCGTTTATATAAAACATATTTCCATTATTTCCAACATCTTGTAGGATTTTATTATTCTTACGCAACAAGACATTTCAAATAGCCAAATGTTTCCGACCCTACCTTAACCTTTGCTCATCCAAGCGCTGATATTGATCATTCAGATGACGTCACTCGGATTCAGCCACATAAGCTACAGAACCGAGGATTAGTTGGCAAATAATACGGATAGTGAATCCCAATGCTGGGAAAGTCAAGGGCAAGCCCGTTTTACGTAATATCGCTGACAGACCCTGTTTTTGTGGATGAATGTGAGCGAATATCTTTGTAAGCGGCAAAAACAAGGGTTTACGGTATCTGGGAGTGATGGAAGATTTAGGTAGAATAATTCTTTTGTTTAATATAAATGTTGGTAATGCTTGGTCCTTCAAACGATAAATGTGAATAAATATTTTGGGTTCTATTTTATAAGTCTTCTACAAATCATTTTGCATCGTAAACCTTTCAAGCAAGGGTACATAATAGCTTGAACCTCAAGGTTTAAAAGATTTATGACAACGCGCACTACTTGAACCCGTATTTCCCGGTTACGTCTACTCTGAGCGTCGAGATAAGCTCTTTTCCGCAGCAATACTTAATGAGAAATTTTCTCTAATTCTCAGAGACGGTATGCTTTCTACGTAATTAATGTAGAAAAAAGACATTAGCAGCATCACTCGCATCTCTGAGATGTCGGATCTTAAGCCTATTCAGAACTTTGCTGACAAGAATGTGAACTTTGACGTCACTTACAATCTGAAGAACGACTCGAGTCAAAACTTCTAAGTTCTTGACAACTTATGTTTGGACTAATTTTGAAAACTTTAGATTTAACTTTAGCCGCTATAGAACAGTATAATTCAGTGCCCCCCCCCCCCCTCCCCTACAGCATTTTCCAGTGAGATTTACCCTTTATCCGTTTATCGCTTAAATCCGTTGTTGTCTATAAATAACACGAAGTTGTTTACGCACGCTACTATCTCCGGGGATGAGACAGAATAAATTAAACTTCGCAATTACCCAAGGGCGAATAACGTCGTCAAGGTAAAATCCCCCAAAATAACACGAATGAATGAACCTATTGAACAAACGCTCGCTTCGTGCGTGTGTGTAACAATAAAATTACAGATATATTATATAATGCCACTTTTGTTATTAAATATCAACGTAGAACACGCACGTTATGTAAAACATCATTTTATGAGCTTGAATGAAGAATAATATGCGGGTTATCACTGTTATGAATAACTTTATTTTGTGTATAATTTTGAGCGCCATTATTTCATTCGGCGGTTTTACCAAGATTACAATTACGAAGATAAAGACTAAGCCTTTGTCTATATCTATTCTCTTAAAAAGGGCTCTTTGCCTTGAATAAGGTTATTCGAGGAATTTACTCCTAACGGGTTCTTCTTTGCTATAGCTAAGTAATCAGATTCTGATTGGCAGAAAAAGATATGAAAGATGTACACGTGTCATGTTTCAGCGACATTTATATAATATCAATGTTTGCTGCAAATAAATAATCGTGTCTATTATTATAAACGGGGTTAAGTTTGTTTGTAAAAGCTAATCTCTGAAAGACTGGTACTGATGGAAATCTTTCACTGAAAAAAAAAGCTACACTATTGCCCAGTGCTACAGGATATGTTTTTAGTACACATGACTTCCAAGCAGACGAAATCGCGGGCAGAAGCTAGTCGGAAATATTTGAGAGGATTTGTGAGATTTTGAGACTTAACATTCAAGAGATGGCAGTGCTGTTTAGAATTCTCATGAATCTCGAAGACGCTAAAACGCCAAGTGTTCCTAGAATTAGCTTGAAAGTTATTTGCATGGAGCACAAGTTCATTGCAACAGTTAGTCGAAGCACGTGGCCTCGCGGTTGCGTGCCTGTAAGTTGCTGAGCTATTAAGGTTGAACGACTACAAGCGTCATGTCACTGTGTTTAATTATACATTGTATTAAGTACTTGGTTATTAAATGTAATGGCTTCTGTGTCCCCACGTTGATCATTGTCAATTGGCTATTGCTCTTTCCGATTGAGCGGTCTTTTTCATCTTAGAGAGCAAGGTTCGCACACACTTTTATTTATTCAATTTCTGTACAGTATTTACAGTAATAGTACAATCTTAATCTGCGACTGTCGAGTGTAGAGTCTTTCCCAGGTCAGACAAAAAGTGTTATCGGGTTTTGCCATTACGGCTTTCTCTTTAGCAGCCCGGAGTTTGGAAGTTGGTGGTGTGACACCCCCGTGCCTCGGAAAGCACATAAAGCCGTTGGTCCTGCGCCTGATCTCTCCGGTTTTGTAGGATTGCCGTCCCTTCGGATTATGAGAGTGACGAAAGGAGAGCACCTGTGTTTTAGCATACCCTTGCCTGCCCACCTGCGTATTTGCCTAGTTTCCATTCAGATTAGCCGCCGTGACAGAAATCGGTTTAGAGAAATATGATTACAATCTTAATATAATATTTTATTGTGTACTATTTGAATTGAATCACATAACTGCTCCGGGCCGTTTGTGCAGTAGCAATTGTGTTGAGTATTCATAATGGCTTGGATTGCTCTCATCAAATTGCTCGCCTGTCCTCACGGCCTTCGGGTTGTTAATCCTTCTATTAGAGGCACTTCAATGTTCTAGTCCCCTCTCGTTGTAATGTTTATTTTACGTAGTTCACAATTGACAAAGTGTGCCAATTCCTGAACTGAACGAATGTCAATAACAATTTAGGTAGTCAGTACACGGAAACTCACATAAACACACATACCATCACGCCTCTACTTCCCGAAGGGTTAGGCAGGGGTGTACCAATGTACACGCACAGTTCGCCGGTATGTTTAGGTCTCATGTAATAGGGGGCGAGCCTATTGCCATTAACCGGGCACAAATCCTAACTCCGAGTTGCTACTGAGAATTTCATAGAAAACCCCAATAACACTTTTCGCTCGAGCTGGGAATCGAACCCAAGAAACGGAAACTCATATTTTGTTTATTGTCAATTTCTTTTTTACGTTCGTTTGTTTCTTGTGTATCGACTGTCATTGTCATGACATGAGTCATCATGATCACACGTGCGTCTTTCCCAAGTCAAGTTACTCCAAAATATTGAAAAACGACGAAACACATGTATTCATTAAATCAAACCTGCTTAATATAAAGGCGGTCACGGACATTCCACTCCTAACCTAATTAGAGTAATTATAGGTAATGTAGCACATCTTATTCTTTATTCAGCTACTTTTATAAGGTCTTGAAATTAATTTGCCTTATAGTTCTCAGTTTCTTTCAAACGGGGCTATTGTGCCGGTTTGCTGACAAGGTTACAAGGTTTCTAACAACCGAGAAATACTAAAAGGATGTTATTTAACTAACAATTTTTCTGCCCCAATTAGGAGTATCCGAGCATCGGTCGTACCTCTGCGGCTATTCGGGGTTCGCTGCTCCCGCCCGCACAACACAGTTTGTAGTTGCGTAAAGCTGTGTCATAGTATACCTTGGATAAAACTATGTTGAAACACGGAAATGCGTTAAACGTTTCACAATAATTATAGTTCTGAATTACTAGCAACGGCACTATTCAAATCACTCTGTTGGAACTTGGAACTACTGATATCGAAAGGTTGTAGTCCGAAAAACTCATTGAAGCGTGAACTGATCAATTTAGATGATAAGTTATAGGTTTTCACAATTCTTTCATCTCCATAAAAGCATGAAATTTAGGTACCGCTGTCTCCGCGCCGTTCATTTAAATTTCCAATAGGTCAACTGGGTATGTAGAGGAAGTTAAAAGAATTTACATATTCAGTCTGCAGGGTCACTATAAAAATCTACATATGAATGGGGAGGCATCTCATCTTTATATGCCTATCAATCAACCCATAAAATCTGTTGTGTCTTCTACCATATCTGTAAATGAGATTCTAAGTGTCCCAATAAAGAAAATATCAATATATAAATATATATTTTTTTGATGAATTTAAATGCTATGTAGTCGTATTCATAAGTCTTTGTTTACACTGAAATAAGTCCAAGGCATGCTTTCCTGCCGGGGCTGCGGGTTGTTCGTAAGAGATACCGCGCCCCCGGAACGCAAAGGACACAAGAAGGAACATGGGTGGGTTTTAGTCAGTAAAAGTCTGACACTCCCTCCCGCCCCGCCCAGGGCGGGAGAAGTTATTTGACGATTTCCCACCCCCCCAAAAAAAAAAAGGCATGCTTTAACGAAGCAAGACTACCAGAATATCTTTCTTAAAAGCAACAATCAGCTGTTATATATAAAATATTCACCAGCCAATCAGGCTTCCGAATCAAGTAGATACGTTGATTGGAATTTGAAAATGGAACGAACGAACGAACGCCCTTCGCCGAGCGTCGTTGGCCGTCGGTGTCCGAACGGATATGAAATCGTTATGTTACAACACGAGCACGTTCGAGCTCCGTCGGGAATTCGAAATTCGTATTTCGTACATTCACGAAGATTGCGTTGTTTTTTATTGGCTGGAAATTATTCTAGCGATAAACGAATTCGTTCGTGATTTATAGATGAGAATACCTTTGATTTTTAGATAAATATTTTTTTTGACTGGTTTCTTTTATGGTTGTACGTTGTTTTATATATATATAAACAGTTTTATAGAATTTCGTTTCACATAATTTTATTCTCATATTTTCGTTTCAAAGAATAATCAATACGCACAGTACTTACTTTGAAGATTTTTAAATCATTGATTTTTGTGTCACATAAAGTTTAATGTTAGAATAATCATATCATAGAATAACAAATCAAATATTCTTTATCCTTATATTGTTGATTTAATATAAAACTTATTGGCGGTCTCGGTTCTAACCAAACCTACTGCTTGTATGCTGCACGCGAGAATGTAATATGCAGCAGGCATGGTTTCTGTCACGGCTCCGGCGCTGCGGGGCTCTGGCGGTCCCATGCGAGCTAATCGTCGCAGATGGTAATCACGCTCACCACCGCAGCTTCGGCTTGCTGACCTGCTCTTCACCTCGCGGGCCGCGTCGACCCCTCCGCGCTTACGCGGATTTTAATTACACTCTGGGGGTAGGGAAGACAAGTCTACGTGGAGTTGGTTTTGCAGCGATTCGTTTCTGTCACTAACTTTTGTAGCACAACATAATGACTCAATACCTACCCGTAAAAATATAATTCTACTGTTTGATAACTTTGTTAAACAAAAAATGTGATTAAAAATTAATTGAATTGCGTTTCTGTGAAATTTGTTTATTTAAGTAAATATTCTTTGAAACAATAATATTCCAAATAAAAATACATGGACCAAATATTATATGAAACATTTGAAAAACACGTGAATCGAAATTCTATGATATTTCTGTCTGCGAAACAAGGGGACACCTTCTTTTATACCCCTAAGGTAGATGAAATTCACAGCGTACATTATCTGAAAGAAAGTACTATTTCGTCTTATAAATAAGAAAACTTCGTTTTAGGAAATGTGCGCTCAAGAATGCGTAGAATTCTTGAGGAAAACTTCGGTGGAACTTGGGTGACAGATAAAATTAGTCAGTCCCACAGAGAATACCGAGAACTTCCTTATTACCGCTTTCCATTATGCCTTGTGGAGTGGTTCGGTGGGCTGGACTGACGACATTGCGGATTTCTTCGCTTCCTAGCTACAGCTTCTAAGTCCTAACAACCGTAATTACAAATCAGGCAACTTCTATGGATTTCGTAGGAATTTGGTTTTTGGTTTCCTATTCTTTGTAAAGGGGTGCTTATTTGAGGGACTACAATGAACATAGCGATACTTTCCCCCTCAACTGAAAACACACAAGCTGCTCTAAATAATCCATTAAACAAATAGCAGGTAGTTAATTTTGATAACGTGCTACTGTAAATAACGCTAATATTATAAAGTGAACAGTTTATTACAAGTGGTGGCACTCACAATGATTAATGACCCATCCGTCAGCTTCTATTGTCAATAAAATTTAAACTAAAATAAATGGTGTTAATTTATCTTGATAAGAATAATTGAATGGGTAATAAAATTGTATAATAAAACGGAAAAACGTGTGGATTTTAAATAAGGTATCAGTAAATGGCAATAGAAACAATTTACGTTTGTGCTGTATCGCCGATTGCATCGTGACACAACTCTCCACAAGGTCAATTGATATTGGCAGTTTTATCGATGTTAACGTTCGATAGAACCAATGTAGTCTCGCGTTTGTATTTTCAAACGGCACAGAAGCGAAATTACTGGAGCTTACAGGGACCTTTACTGATCGCAGTCGATTTGTAACCCTCTTTAAAATAAGTCTAGTAAAATTTGAACTGTTAGTTACGTATCAAAAAAATATGCAAAGTTTCCGCAAACACGTTCCTGACAGATTGACAGTTATAACAATTGTTGATTCGTTCAAAGCCTCCGACATATCAAATGACGTCATTCAAATGTCATGTTACATTGTCTCCAACTTAGTTGAAATGGAGAAGAGGTATAATAATACATTAGTCGGAACTTAACATAGCGGCGGTTGACAGTTGGTAATGTGGCGGTTACTCTTTGATACACGTAGTTTCATAGCAATATTGAAAACTGTTTTATTGTAATATTAACATTTAAAGTGTATTTTTTAATCTCAGAGACTAAATTGACAGTTTCATACGTGAAATATAAAAATAATGTGCTTTCGGCAAACAAACATAAAGCCCACTATTTTCGAGTTGGACACATACCGCAATCAAATCAGCCTCTGAGACTATTAGATGCCCTTTAGTGTAGTCTAAAGCCTCAGACATTGGCTTTCAGTCAGATATTGTATCTCGCATTATAGTCTGTGTGTGACTCACAGCCGAGAGCCGATACCTCCATCTAAAGTTTATAGATTTTAAATTATCTTTTTAGTCCTACATTATTACAGAATTGGACTACTCCATTTCCAGTAGATATAGTCGCCGACCATGTTCCTGTTTTGTTAGCTATTGTTTATTCTAAGTGTTGTTGACGTTGTCCTATTACTTGAACCTGTACAATTGACGTCATAGTCTGAACACCCACTTCCAACGTGAACGCGTATTGATAATACGAGCCGTATTGTCTTTATTACAAAAGAGAAGCTATATGGTGCTGTTCTCTTTTACTGCATATTGTCCAGTTATACAATAACGTGTATTATTGGGCAGCTTGTGGTAATGTCGCGTGGTTCAAATGTTAAAGTTTATTCGTTATTCCATGTCATTAGTGTTGGCAGCAGTACAGCTGTGTCAGACCTTGACCTAGGACTATGTGGTTTAAATACTTGTATAGATCTGGAAATTGTCTATAGGTTATTTTCTAGAAATCTCTACAATAAAATTTTATCTAAATCGGTATTGGACGCGCTTTTTACAAAATTTAACTATGGTTTTAGTTGCCTTACTATGTCCAAACCATCATTATTATATTCAAATTATCCAACATTGTATCACTAATTTCCGCTATGCTTTCGCGCTTTGCTTCTCTGGTTGTGTCAATCTCATCAGGTCTTGTACGTGATCCTTCTGTGTTCAGTGCAGAAGCATAGGCAATGTAGCTAGTGTGATCTATATCTAAAGTCGTTCATTAGATGCTAATGAAGGCTTGTCAGCCAATTAGGAAGAAACGTGCGATGCATTAAGTTCACGGATGCTAATGTAACCTAGCTATAGCCTATCTATTCTATCGTGGTTCCACTGGTTAATAAGCTTTTATCTTCATGTGGTATAATAGATAGGGAGATTATTAAAACTATTACGACTAATCTCATATTATTGGCAAATATTCCGATATTATATTTCGTCTTGACTCTCTTATGGCATTAGAATTCCTCCCAGTTGTTCTTGGCTTACTTAAAGATTAGTATTCCCTCTCTACACAAAGGTAAACACAGGTTTATTTACGAGAATATTTCTCGTAAGGCTGTAACCATATTTGACAGAAACACCTATAACATCAAGGTTATATATACTTGTGTCAAAGTCAATGTCAAAATGATAATGGCTTAGTCTGTTTTGACAAAACAAATCTATTCATAATAACGTAAAAGGCATGAATCTTGCTCTGGTTATTGAAAAATTACGCTCTATCCCCGGGATCTTTAATTTAACTTCTATTATAGGGACAAAGTGAAAATGTATAGAACATGTTTTTTTCAAAATAATGCATGATAAATGTTAACTCTGGGGCCCTAGAATCGTACTGAATCCATGTCTTTTCTACTCCATAAAACTGTACACTAAAAACAGTTTGTTTAAAATTTTAAAGCATTCGAGGAATTGCAATTTCGCTCCGATACGCTCCAACATTGTCAAGAAATTGAATTTCACTTCAATGTTGCATTTTGTCAGGTATTTTAAAAGACCCCTTCGCATGAACGCTCTCGATTTACTTCAAGAGCCGTTGAAACTTGTAGAGGGATTATCGTCTTTTCAAACTATTCTATTTTCTCCCCTTTGCACTCACGCCCCTTACGCTTATTGAACACGTTTCAAATCCTTGCACAAGTTCGATGGGGCTTGTATGATGGCATGTCTGTGTGAATTGCCTGGTGCTTACCCGAGGAATAAAAGACCCAACAAGGGGTGTCTGAGGGATGATAGCGAAAGTATAGGCGTCTGCAAGCTCCTTCGTCATTTATTAATCCGGCTATAGTGGAAGCGACAATATTTCTTCTACAAAGTATAAAGACTACTAAACAGTTTATGTACTGCGTAAATGTTCTCAATCCAAATTGCTAATAGTCGAATGTGTGCACAGCTTTAGCAAGAATGACGCGCGTAGGCTCCTCTATTTATGTGTGTACCTACGACATTTTGATCACAAATATCTAGTTCAAGCTCTTTCTCTTTATAGGTGTCGTTACCTACTACAGTTCTATAGAGGCGAGCTGACGCAGTGGGGTAACATTTAAGTTTATAGGCGATGGTAGCAGTTGAGTTACTTTTATCAGTATTTAAGTTTCCGCTGAAAGAAACATCTTGTCATTATCTGAAACAACATTTGTTTTACTAATAACTGATATACTTTTGGTCTTTTACGTGGACCTACTTAGGTATATCAATCAATGGACTAAAAAAGAAAAACCAAAGAATTAAACAACGTGTATAATATTTATCACATTTTTTAACCTACACTGTCCTATAATCTACTGCTGGGCAAAAGATACTATGCGTAAAGTATGTTACACTTGGTTATACTTGTCTTTGTATATTGCCTTCTCCTGCCAATATGACAAAGACGAAGCTAAGTCGACGCGTCAACGTTTTTTTAGGCCTGTCTCAGTGACGAAACCCGTCTTCAGGCGTCCACTGCGCGACGTCATTGGCCCGCCTGTCAAGTATGATATCCGCCTAGTCTCACTTAAACCTTGCAGGCTTATCACCAACATCGGCATAGCTTGTCTTGGAACGTATAGTTGCGCTGCGAATTCGATCCATAAATTAAAAAAAGAAAAGAAAAGCCACACTTGACATCAAATAATCGTCGTATTGTACGCTACGTGTGTAGGTCACATTCCTTATAAAATATGAAGGTAAGGCACAACGAATGTTATATAAAATTTATCGGATGGCACGTGTAGGTAATGTTTTAGATTTTTGATTTTCGAAAATTCTTTGATATTCTGATACTTAAACGAGCAGTAGCTTTTGTTACGCTAATTTATATTTCATAGAATACTTAAACCTTAATTAACCGTTATACCAGTCTATCAGTATATCACGTTTATTTTAAAAACTAATAAACTACGCCTTTTATAAACTGCTGGCACAAAAGTGCTTACAAACTTAAGTGCAAACAGTTCATGCCTTCGTATTTTTTATGAATTAACCGAACCACTCAAGCGAGAATAAGGTGAAACACAAAGCCCATTAAACCCTAAAATACTTAACGCCAAGACCCATTAGGCCTACCTCAATCCTAAAAAGAAAACCATGACCATACACCATTACACCGCGCCCAATCCCACGTGAGAAAACCTTTAAAAGGTTTATAGGCCATAAACCGGGACGGCACGTAACACGAATGAGCTATTATTGTCGCCAAGAAATCAAAAACCTCTTGCGATTGCTACAATAGATCGTTAAATTATTAATCGAAGGTGCCATATTATTGAGGACTTACGAAGATATGAGCATGAGGCCAGTCGATCAGAAATTTAAGAAAAATAGTTTTGGACCAAATATATAGATCCTTGAGGTATGTAGTTTTGTATGTCGTCAAATCATTTGGGAAATGACTTACAAAGTCAAAGTATTTATTTCAATTAGACCATTTGCAGGCACTTTTGAATTGTCAAGAAGTTACAGTTTAAAGTTGAAGCTAGTTGCTCGTTCCAAAACGTAAGTCTCTATGGAGAAGAACGAACAAGAAACTCCACGGACACTATTTTCCTTCAATTTGGTTTTTACAAAATCTTGGTTACAATATTCTTTTTGCTTCTATATGTGAAAACAATGAAGGTGATTATAAAACAATAAAAATAAAAGATGTAAGCCATGGCAGATAAGAGACGATCAATCCCAACTGACAGCGCCCATTTACGAACGTGACGCGTGTATCAGTACCATTCAGCTCAACCGCCTTGAAGGGAGCTGAACGATCCAATACACGATTCACGAGAATTCATAGGTAAATCTAAACACGTTAACTTATTCAATAGTACGCCAAACTTCCAGATTGTGTTTTGCCACGTGCTTTCGACACAAGTAGCACAACGTGATCAGTCACATGTCTCCTAATCTAGACGTTTAATATTAGATCGATTCATAATACTTCGACCACCATAGTTATGTTTTAAGAATAAAAAGCTCTATTAGTTTGGCATTCGGTTATAGTAGGTTTTATTCAACTTTATAATTGGGCTTACAATACTCAATCGACATTACATTATACACATATAAAGTGTATTGTAATGTCAATTGTGTATTTATATCAAACTTGGGAAAAGATAATAACCGTAGAAAACCTAAAGAAAAAAATCTTTTTCTAACATGAGATGAATGATCCCAAAATAAGAGCCAAATTAGAAATTACACAAACTTTCTGTTGAAATCTCTACGGTCCTTCACTGTCAAGTATTCATCAACGTTCGTATTTGATTCTTGCTATAACACGTTTCGTTACCAATTTCGCAGATTTCGCCATTCGAGAATTTTCGACGAAGCCCTTTTCGTGCCCCATTTGCTCCATTTTACATTGTTTCCTTCCATTATAATTTGACAAAGGTCCAAACAATCTAAACGGTTTCTGCTGTAAGTATGTTAATAACTAAAAAGGTAATTTGGGCCATTGGTACAAATTCTAAGCCGTGAATCAGGAATTTGGACACGAAAACGAGTGTTTAGATATTTATCGCGCCTAGAAATGGTAATTTAGGGGCGCAAAAGTGGGGCTACGAAGACGTTAATTAATGATGCCAGGTTATATTTCTACGTAGAAAATGCAAATGTTTGATAAGGTGTTATTTTTAAACTAAAAGATTAAAGAGAAAACCGTGTTCGTTACAATGATACGAGCGCGGTTTTCAGGCAAACCATTCCAAAAGTAGGTACGTCTTTTGTCAACATTAATTTGATTGTAATAGACATTTTCTTTTGTCTCAGGCGTACGAGAAGCGGTTTCCTAACTGCCCCCAGATCCCTGTGGTTGTGGAGTGCGTAATCTTAGATGACTGCTGGTCCGACGAGGACTCACGTCGAGAAACAACCAGGCGGTGCCAGCTGAATGTGGAGGCTCCCTACCTTCTGAAGAAGGTAGGTTTCTACACACAATGGTATTATCATCCCGACCTTAGTAAGCGATCGATCTAATCAACAGTCACACACGGTACGCATTTTGGTCAGATCAGACAGACGAAGCTCAAGGATCGTATCCAGCTTTTTCATACTTGACTGGAAGCTGCGAACAACATGATTATCGCTCTTCATCGGACACAAATTGAATATCGACTGTGACCTATTTTTTCTGCAGTAAAATTACGTCCATTACCTTGCTTCACTGGAAACTTCTATCCCATCTCATATGCAGCCATGAATTTTCAAACCGGTGAATTGACTTTAATTTAATTTATTCATCGCAGATGATTAGCGTGGACTACATATACTTCATCCAAAAGAATACCCTGGATCTCAAGAAGAGGGTGATGGAGATTGAAGCCATCAACGAGACCTTCGCTTCTAGGGTTTCCGTCATCGAGAAATGTAAATATTATGTGAGTGTTTACTACTTATTCTAAAATATAAAGCACGTTCTTCTTTTGAAGAATACTTAGATCATTTTGAATAAAAAATACGGCCTTGTATTACCACGCGGTTTTTATTTTCAACCAAGACTTTTTCGCATTACTTTTTGGTTACCAACCAAATGTTATTTTTATTATAAGGCCTTTTATACGAATTGAGTTATTCTATCCATCTAGTACTCTGTCTTTTTGATGAGGGTCTTACGAAATTTGCTGAAAAAGTAAGTAATTGTTTTTAGTAGGTACTTACATTGTTGTTTGAATTTTTGAAGTAAAAAACGGCCTGTTTGACACTTTCATGTTCTTGAATAACATTATTTCACGAGCCGATGGTTTTTATTTTGTGAGCGTTATTGTTAAGAGATATCGTATTCTTTCAAACTGTAATTGGGTATTCGTACTAAAAATAGTATTTTTCATTAATAACGTAGTTAAAACCGCGCGGTTTTTCTTTGGAATGCGCTTCCTCAGAATATCAGGATGGCCACCAGTCGGTTCACATTCAAGATAAAAGCTCGCGAATACTTCCATAAAAAGTTGGCAGACTCGTCCCACAATTAGTTTGTTATATTTCTCCACCTATGTATTTTGATCTCTATCTACTTTGTATATATTGTTTGTATGTATATATTGTTTGTATGTATGTATATATGTATTTATTATTATATTTTATTCTTGGAAATTTTCAGTTCGTCTTCCTTGCACCTAATATATTTTGTCTCTGCATCACCCTAAGGTAGACTGGTAGAAAATGCCTAAGGCATTAAGTCCTCCTTTGTACGGTGTATTTTGTTTTACATTTGTGCATAAAGCTTTAATAAATTAATAAAACCCTTAAATACTTTTCATTCTTCTATAGCTATCCGATTTTGAATTAATGTGAGGTTTAGCAAGTACATCTGAATTCCGGGTAGGAAGGGTAGTTCACGGGTAATTTTCGAACGGATGCTTGTACGTACTATTTGAAGCATTTCAATTAGCAGCTCTAGTCTAAATTCTCTTCAATGTAAACACATTTCATGCTAATGAGTTTACTTTGTAGCGTTCTTCATTGATTTCTCCAATCTGAATGTAAATGCTAGATGTGTGTCTAAAACGCTCAATGTTAGCATGTTAATGTGAATAACGTGAAGTGTATTATTTAAAAAATTGCCCCGAGAATTACATCTCATAAGAAACATAAGCACGACGAAGCCAAGCAAGGAATTTTGGGTTGCGGGTGTGTTATATAATAAATTCATAATTTTGTACACTATTAGTTATGTATATGAGTGTGTTCTTTACACATCCATCAATCATATCCATTTTGATCCGTGAACTAACTATAATTGTCTGGTATTCGTTGCCAAATTGCGGGAAGCTACCAATTTTTTTAATAACAAACACTTCGTCGTTGCAACACGGAGGAAGGGGAGGTACTGGAGGAAACGCTAATACTTGAGCCGATTATATCTATAGTGATGCAACGGTAGAAAGTGCGCACGCGATGAACTTGCTAATGATGTGGGGTGGACTGGTCTTGGGATTACGAACCACATTCTGCAATAGGAGTCTCCCTAAGCTGTCCCGCAAGTCGTTACGACTGTCATGAATATCAACCCTCAGAAATATCTGCTGCTACGTAAAAGCCTGGACCACTGCCTGTCTGCCTAACAGCTGGCTAGGATGATAGTTTTTCTATTTCATATGTACTGTATAAGTTTATCTTGGACATCACTGATATCGGTGAAGGAAAACATCGTGAGGAAACCTGGGATTATCTATACTAATATTATAAAAGCTGTTTGTTTGTTTGGTTAAACACGCTTATCTCAGGAACCACTTGGTTTGAATTGCGGAGCAATAACCAAAGACTTAACTTTATGTGGGCGATAAAACTACGCGGACGAAGTCGCGAGCAGAAGCTAGTAATTAATACAAGTCTCAATTCACCAATCCGCCTTGAACAAGCGCGGTGATCAAGCCTTCTTTGTATGAGATGCTTTTGCCCTACAGTGGGATATTAATAGGCTGGTATTATTTATTCTATTCTATTCTAAAGATATTTTCAGTTCACATCACCGTAATTCACTGAGGGCGAATTCAACAGGATAATACTTTTGAACAAGATGTTCAAAATATATTCAGTTGTTTTGTATAGCCCACGTCACAATAGAAATTTCGCTACCCTGTTTTTATGTCATTTGTCTGTTCTAAATAACCTTTCCGTTTACACGTGCCGTCAAAACCTCACAATGCGGCAGCCTCTCCATTTTTTCCCAAAAAATACAGGATTTTTGAACCACCTCTCAATTTTCGATGACATTGACAAAGCGTCAGATCGGCAGGTGGCAAAACCTGTCTCCTGTTTCAAACACAATCCGGTTTTTAACAATGTCACTTTAATTATATTTTGGCAACGAAGTCTTATAAAATGTTGGCCGTATTAAATCTTAATCGAATTTTATTATTATATAATGGCGGTTGAGACCTTAAAACGTACATTGTCTCCTGTGGATATTAATTTTAAGAGCAGTTCTTTGCTACATACATAACATACCATCACGCCTGTATTCCCCGAAGGGTTAGGCAGAGGTGTACCAAGGTACACCCGCAGTCCACCGGTATGTATAGGTCCCATGTAATAGGGGGCGAGCCTATTGCCATTAACCGGGCATAAATCCTAACTCCGAGCTGGTACTGAGAATCTCATAAAAAAACCTAATAACACTTTGCTCGACCCGAGAATCGAACCCAAGACCTCTAGCTTAGTAGTGACGCTTAAGACCACTAGACTATTGTCTATTGTATAGTATTATTTAGCGTTGTGTAGTAGGGTTATGATGAATATTTATAAAGCACTAATGTCAAAATTAACAATTTATAACTTAGAGGTTTGGTAACAAAGTTCAGTGTACACTTGTTTTATTTTATCTATTGCCAATTTATTTTGTTGAATTTAAACAACAGACAGCTACAACATTTAAATGGCAAATTACATAATACTTATATGCAATATTGTAGACAAAAAGGAAATGAAAAAAAAAACGTTGAAAGTTATGAATTTAATTTTACTTAAATATTGTCATTAAAAAGTTAGTTAAATAGACACGAAAATTAGAGATAAAGTTCTCATGAAAATAGTAAACTCTATGCTGTTAGACGAGAATTCCTCAAGTAGCATACTTTTGAACCTACGTGGGGGGGAGGGAGGGGGGGGGGGGCATGGAAAAGTTCAAAAGACCATTATGGCAAAGATCAAACCAAATCTACATTATCAGACAGAGTCCATGCAGTGCCAATTAAAAACCGAAAGTTGGACTGTGGCACAAGAGCTGCACTTCGTATTTTTCTACTAAACTAGGATTTTAAATAAACCTTTTGCTTTAAAACTCAGCAGGAATTTAATCACATCCCTCATTGCAAAGGAAACATTACCAACGCACATAATTTATACTGTAACCTAATCCGTACGAACAAAATCCCACTTTTTCCCCTTAGCGTAGACTCTATTTTTGTTTAACCGTGAATCATGAATTGCATGCTCGTAGTGATAGTACATGAAAATACACTTTACGTCGTTTTAATAAGAGTGTATTTTCCTACTATTCTTGTTTCATATGGTATTGTACGTTCTAATAACTCCTTAGTCAGGGACATTACACGCATCAGTATTGACAAGGACGGATACGATGTTTGTTTATAGTTCCGTACCTCAAAAGGAAAAAAATAAACCCTTATAGGAACACTTTGTGGTCTGTTTGTCAGACGCAAATTTTCATTTGTTGCTGTTGTAACATCAACAGTGACGTAGCATTAAGTATGAAAGTAGTTCTTTTAACTGAAAGGTTCAACTTGTGTTCCAATTCTCAATCGAAAATTGATAGGCCGTGTCACTTTAGCGAAGTTGGGATAGCCGGGCCCAGATCAGTAGAGCTCTTTGTGAAGAAGCTCGTCTGGGGAAGTACTACTACCATACCTATTTTTGCCATAAAGCAGCGTTGCTGTGTTCCGATTTGAATGAAGAGTATGGGTGCCGGTATAATTATAGGCACTTGAGATATTTCATCTTTGTTTCTGGGGTGGCAAGGCATTTGCAAGGCTTCTGGTATTGCAGATGCCTATAGGCAGCGGTGACCACTTAACATCAGGTGGTTTGCCATCTAATGATAAAAAAAAAAGGTTGTGAGAAGAAACTCTCAGGGTGTTAGTCGTATTCGCACTTGGCTTTTTATTGATGTATGAATGATGAGAACGGAAGGGTGTGAAATGTATTATGTCATGTCATATCATGTCGAATGTGTAAACAAATGCTCACTTACACAGATGTGATAAAAAAACATAGAAATTGTCTTTTGATGAAATAATAAAATGAAGGAGGGTGTAGTAATGTTGTTAGGGAGATCCAGATAGCTAGCAGCGTACTGAGATAAATATATCTCTTTATTTAATAAAAGTTAGGCACATATCTCAATATACTCGGTTATGTTTGGGCATAGTAAGAAGTACAGAACCTACGGTTATCTGATGAGTTTGTTATTTAGCCCTCAGTGATTTCGTCGTTGGTATCGTGTAGTCTTAAGCGTGGCTGCTGAGCGTGTGGTCCTGGGTTTGGTTCCCAGGTCGAGAAAAAACTGTTATTGGGTATTTCTATTAGGAATCTCTGAGTAGCAGCCCGGAGTTAAGAAGTTGTTGGTGTGACATCCCCCTGCCTTCACCGGTCTTTAACCCTGAAATCATGAAAACAAATATGTATCTGATTAACTGATATTTTATGTAAAAATTTTCGAAATCCGACCAGTAGTGTCGGAGATTAGCGCGATCAAACAATCAAACTCTTCAGCCCAATAGTATTAGAATAGATAGGTAGATTGTTTCGTCCTGCTCTTTGTGATAGTTAAGTACATGGCTGCTTCTAATGTCATTCACGATACAGGAAATGCTTTATCAGCCATTCATGAAGGTTTCCTCATTGTGAACCGTGTCTATAGAACAGTGGCCGTGAAGGGAGAAAGTGTGCGTTGTTATTTACTTCTGTATGTATGTATCATTGTACTTGGATTAGTTATTTGGTTGTCTTTATTGCTTTTACAGTAAATAGTTTCGGTTGTTCTTAAGGTATTTTTGTTAAGGGTGTCTTTCAAAGTCAACGTCAAATAATTATTTTAATTAGACTATTAAAAGGCACAATTGAACGTCAATTTATCATCACCACCATCACCATATCAGCCTATAGCCTTCCACTGCTGAATGTCATTTACAAGAAAGAAAAATACAATATTGAATCTAGTTGCACATTGCAAAAGGTAGTTTTCTTATTATTTGTGTTTGCATCACGAGCCTGTGTGTAGTCCTAGCTTCTGTTTTGGCAAAGTTTCGACTATAATCTAGTTTACAACTCCGAATCCACATTCCTTAAACAGTTTTTGTCACACCATAAAAGCGAACAAAAAATACTTATCGAACTGGATCTTGAGTGTTACCAAAAGATTGCACATCGTGTAAATGTGATTATGTATATCCGCGGTGAAACCAGTCTACAAGGCCAAATTAAATTACAGGTTATAAGTGAACAGGAACAACACAGAACGTGTGCAACATGTTACGGCTAGCTCTAAATACAAATCATTTAACATTATTATATTGTACTCTTGCGATAGAAAACGATAGATTTCACAATAAAAAAAGACTTCGTGACGATGCTCGAACCCACGTTCAGAAATTAAGGGATGTCGGAACCGAATCACCGAATTTATATTGTATGGCTACGCGTGTATTGCAGGGCTAGCTATACACTGCTTCGCTACCGCAGGTTGTAGCGTGATGTTATATAGCGTTTTCTAATCTTCATGAGTCTAGCTATTATATATAAAAATATTTTTCCAATCCTACCTGTAGTTCCAGACATTTGTGCGTTTAATGAAAAAGTACTCTTCAGCTCCATTAGACTCGTATAGATATAACAATAACTAAAAGAGTATGCCTCGGAAGTCCTTAGAAGAACAAGTCTTAGAAATAGTTATTGTGGAGATAAAACCAGCAACTTTTGAAATGGAAGTTGCATTACTGCCAGCTTTTCCTACTAATGTATTCACATGAAACTTCATCCCATTTAGGTGGCATTATGAATAATAATGTGTTACTAAGCACTTAGCCAGGAAAATGATTAGTTATTTATTTATCTTGTGAAAGACCAACAGCAGGACAAGGCAGATCTATTATAGTACCATTATGCCAATATGGTAAATTAACCATTTTCATTTTCGTTCTTCCTTCGTGCCAAAAGAGGCATTTGATCCTACTTATGACTTTGTGAGAAAAAGGAATTGCTATCTTACAAAATCACCTCTGCTTAATTAATCTGTGTTAATTGAAATACCCACAAATAAACAGATTTTGCAAAATGATTCACGTGGATATCAAAAGTTTACAAAATTACCGTATTTGTATAAACGTGCGTACTGCCAAGATACCATTAATGGTTACAGTACCGTGACCATTTCGAAAGCATTACCGTTTCCACACATGTTGCATGTTGCCAATGATATCTCAGACGGTGTTAGCAATGCGAATCATTAAGTGCCTCGCACACGGGAGACCAATTTCACGTAGAGTGGTGCTCTTAGAGCAGGCTACCTTGAGCGAGCTACGAGAACATTGTATATAGGGGAGGATCAGCCCACGTATACATTTTAGGCTCCTACTTTAAGATTTATAGTATTTCTGTATTGTATGAGTCAAATGATGTTCTACGATAGTTACTGTCAGACATGGACCCGAATGAATCTTATGAAACAAGGAACTAACATAACATGATTTGGATTGGACAGATATTTGATATTTATGGCCATGTCGGAGCCGGACCGTAAAAGCCATCAAGCCGTATTCAAAACCAAACAACATTTATTACAGTTACAAGCGATATAGAGGTCAATTTCTAAGGGATTGGTTCTTGATTTTCGATATATTTGTCTCCCAGGTTCACCCAGAAAATCCAAATTGGACGTGTTTTGAAATGACCGCATTCTTGGACGTGAAGAACTTCTTCGGACTGGAGGCCACAGTGGAGAAGATCGCCATGAAGCAGTATGCTACCAATATTGCCAAGGGTGAGTTACTCTTTTTTTTTTTTGGTAAATCTGCGTGATTTATGTCGTTGTGTTTCATTATTCAGAGTGTTGTGAACCATTGTGGCAAGCAATTTCACGACACGACACGATCAAACAATGACACTAAGTCATGGTAGTGAAGAATTTAAGTAACAGACTTAGATTGATATAGTAATACATAATGTATATTAATATGTATTATCTAAAACTAAACATAAGTATTTTTTATTAAACATAAAAAAATACTTTATTTTTCTTCTAAATGAATCTAAAGGAGCTCACATGATGTGAACACTGCCAACAATGTTACTACCTACAAAAACAAGGAGAGAGAGAGTGAATAAATTTTAATATGTTTACAAGGCAAGGAGCTGATCGACATATTCATGGCGGAGGTCTACAAAGACGGAGTGACTCAACTACTGCCGTGGGAGCAGGGCAACCACGGCAAGAACGCCGAGCTTCGGCGCGCTCTCTCGGGAGGAAGCCTCTCAAGATCTCCAAGCCTGCTATCTCTCGAAGATAGGAGACAATCCATCCCAGGTTGGTAACAATTAAGATATTCGATCCATTTTTAATAGAGTGTAGATTTTGTTTGTGATAAAAATAGGCGTTTTTTCAACTTAACAAGTATACACATGACTGACGTGTTTCTTGTCAAACAATAACAACTGTTACTACGTAGAGAAGTGACGCCGACCTTCCCCGCCTCGCCTTCCCCGCGAACAACACTCAAATGGTTGGTTAAAATAACCGAATCAGTTATTTTACACATCAGGTGTCTTCATAATATTATTTCCATCCAATGCGGAGGGTATTAAACGGAAAATTCTAGACATTTTTATTTCTAGCCAACTATCTGTCAATTTCGCCTTCACCAAGTCTTTTTTCATGAATCTATAAAGGAAATGAGAATCGTCCTTCTCTGACGGGGCCATTATCAACTTTCCTTTTGTACCCTTTTCCATTGTCTAAAACACAAGGAAATTTAAATAAAAGCTTTTAAATTCAAGTGAAATTGTGATCAAAAAAATTATTTACCAACATAACAGTACTTTGCATAAAAACCATTTTTTGCGACGAAAATAACTTATGTTTGTTATGTAAGGACAGAGTTGGAAGGTCAAAACTGGCTCATAAATACTAAGTGCGCTGTCATACGAGTAAGGGTTAACTTGGTTTAGAGGATAATGAATATTTATAACATCCGCGAGGGGTTACTTACATGCGAAGTGGTATAAAAGACCGCAATTCTACGTAATTTTTGTCATGCTTAATATTTTTCGGCGTAACCTTTTAGGAGCTATGTTGGCAGAAACGTTGATAAAATCGAATGGCAATGTATTTAAATATTTTACTTAATATGTTTTATTGGATTTTGTATCTTGATTGAGACTTGTGGCTATAGCAAAAAATATCATTGCTTGGAACGAACCAGCAAAAACTTCCATCAGGGTTTTGCGATATTGTGTTTGGTTATGTAGCTAACCCCCTCTTGGTAGTCGGGTAAAAACGAACAGTCTTAGTGAGGGCAAGCCTCTTAATGCCTCTTAATAAAAGTAGAAACATCTTTGAGAAAATTACACTCTTACTCTTTAGTATTTCCATCGATCATTTGGTTCCTATTATTCCCGTCTATCGCGTGGTATCTGATTCCTTTTTACGTGGGAGTTCTATTCTTAGACGGAACCCTTAAGGGGTCTTGTAGAAATAAATGCGGGTGCCTCTGATGCGTCGCGCGCTCGCAATCTTGAGAGTAATGAGATACTTATCACAAAGGATCCGGTCGCTTTATTTATACAATTTGTTTAAGATGCTCATGGTTTTGTCTGAGAACTACAAAAAGGTTTTTCTGGTGAATCATTGCGGATTGAAAGTTATGGATAGGTCCATGGTCTTAGTAGGAAATCACCATCATCATATCAGCCGAGTGACGTCCATTGCTGGACATAGGCGTCCTCTAAAGATAGCTACAATAAACAGTCTTACACTGCCCGCATCCAGTAATAATTTTAGGAATATCATACTATTATTATTACCAGCTTACGGCTGTCCACTGTTAAATGAAGGTCTGTCAATGCTACTCGAAAAAAAAAATACATGTGACAAATTGTAAAACGGCTGCACAACCAATCACACACGCTTTACAGTTTCACACATTACTGCTGCGTTGTTTTTCCTTTGATAAACATGAAGTTAGTTAATTCATTTGGTGGTAAATTAACAATATAAACCCAACCAATATACGATTAGTAAGCAGTGATTGTCTGTCTCTTAATTAATTAAAATGTAACTAACATATTACCTTGGACATTGTCCCACTTTGGAATAGTTCAATGTTTTGTTAGGTTTTTTTTTTTGGGGGTTGGGAAATTATCAAAGTCAAAGTCAAATCATTTATTTCAATTAGACCATTAAAAGGCACTTTTGAACGTCAATCACATGTTAAATTAAAAATATTGAATCTAGTTGCCCATTCCAAAAGGTAGTTTCGTATGGAGAAGAACGGGCAAGAAACTCCATACATACTCTTTTAAAAAAAAAAAAAAAAATGTATTACAATAAGTTGTACAATTCCATAAAATTATACTGATGTCAAAACGATCTATTAAAAAAAGTCACTCAAAGTACTGCAATACTTACTCAGTGCCACAAATTAGAAATGAAAGCTAAGTTAATTGTAATATTAAATACATTTATACATTTCAAAGACAAAGAATCAGTGTGTGAGGAATACTCAAATGTAGAATTAATGTCGAAGAGAAAAATAATTAATCAAAACAAAGTACTTATATAATTAAATTAGCAACCAATTGATTTTGTCAAGAATTTAAATTGTCCTATGGAGCAGGACCAGCATGTTCCCATGCATTGTTATCTTGAATATAATCTTCTAATTTGTAATAAGCTTGTTTACAAAGTGTACTTTTGATACATTTTTTAAATTGATTTTCATTTAATTTTAATATATCACAAGGTATTATTTAATTTTAATATATCACAAGGTATCAAATAACTTCTCCCGCCCTCAGTGTCAGACTTTTACTGACTAAAACCCACCCATGTTCCTTCTTGTGCCCTTTGCGTTCCGGGGGCGCGGTATCTCTTACGAATCTCCCCTTCCGTTTGCTGACATCTCTTTAAGGCGCGCGTGGAACACGAACGCGCCGTCGACACGGCCTGTCGTTATGCAACGTAAGGACGGTGAGCTACCCATTGCTCACCGTCCACAGACCCGTATCTACGGTGGCTGGGAGTCGTCTCGCGGCTCCCGACGTCCGGAGCGTCTACCGCGGCGGCTGGGACGGGAGAACCTTTGTCTCAGCCTGAGGCAGTCATGCTGGAGAAGGATGTTTTGTTAGGCTAATTGAAAGGTTTTTATAACTGCTACACATTTTTAAATAAAATATTTCTTTAATTGACATTTTGGAACGTTTTTACAATTCAGGAATAAATGAATACTAAGAAATGGATAATTTCAGTTTGTCGTCATTAATTGGAAATAAGGTAGCGACCTTTCCAGATAGACATAGTATTCGTTTCTAATTGCGGAATCTAATTGCTCAAGTTTTTCCATATCAGGTAGTTATGCGATATCAAAATGAATAAGCTCGGAGGGGGAATTGTACCACAGTTTCGTTTTGTTAAGAGGGGATGATATTGCGTTACAATTCTTAATGGCAATATATTTTCTAGCTTATAGAAAATTTTTAAGAATCTATTCGAAAAAAAAGTCATAGTATTGCGTGATATTAAAAGACAACTCAGATGGGAACAGCATTAAAATTACCTGGTATGCGGCACATTGAATTCAGTTTCGTATTAAGTCATAATTTCCAGGCGTTAATCTATACTCTATACAAATGAATAAAATTGAAGGGTCTGTTTGTAATTTCAAACTACCAGCTTTTCACTAAATGCATATGAAAGTAGATACGGTACTAACATAAACAAAATAAAATGTTTGTCTGTCTCTCTGTTTGTTTGTTCCGGCTTATCTCTGAAACGGCTTGACCGATTTTGCACTCGCTGATAGCTGATGTTATAAAAAGCAATTTAGGCTTTTTTATTTTATTATTTACTTTAATTTTATAAAAGAGGGTTATGCGAAAACCAAAATTGAAACCAATAAAGTAGTGAACGCGAACGAAGTCGCGGGCAACAGCTAGTACAGAATATAAGTGAGGATTGCAACCTGCCAAAATCGACTTGACATGGATTCATCCATGGAATCCCCGTGCCCGACCCGCCATCAATTTAGCTCCATTTTCCTCAATCGCGGTTGCAACTACAAAATTGACAAGAAAACACGTTTGTTTGCACTTCAACTTACGATAAAACCTCAAAACTAAACCGAGCTACGTGTCTACTGATCTTAACCGTCTATTTTGCCCAGTAACTCGGTCAAGGACAATTTGGGATCACATTTGAGCAGGCGGCGCTCCCGGGCACAGCGCCTGGGGCCAGGTGAGCGGGAAATGAAATAAAAACCATTTCTAGAGCTAGTCGTAATATCTAAGTTGGATAAGTCTCCATCCCAAACTGAGTCGATGTTGTGGGCGCTTGATGGTCTTATTCTACTTGATCAAATGATAAATTCTTTTAGCTGTTTACACGGGACGGAAAGGACATTTCTTTTTTGTATTCACATATTCATCACACAAAAATATTGTAACTAGGATTTTTTTTAAACCAAATTGAAAAAAGTGTCCGTGGAGGTTCTTGCTCATTCCTTTCCATAGAGACCTACGTTATGACACGAGCAATTAACTTCAACTTTCTATCTAAATTCTTGACAATTCAAAAGTGCCTTAACATGGTCTAATTCAAATATATGCTTTGAACTTGGCATTGTAACGAAAGCTTTTACCATGGATTCAGATATTTGTTAAGTACTTCGTCGGTGTTTAAAAAAAGTATTTTTTTTATTTATAGTATGTAACCTGTCGCTTGTGACTGAATATTCGTTACCACGCAAAATAGTATAAGCTTGAATTCTTCCTTTCCCTAGGAGGCTACAGTACAGCCCTTGTGTTATGCAAACTCTAAACTTTATCAGTCTATGCCGAGCTTAGTTATCCGATCCGTTCTCTGTTGTTTAAACTAAAACCAGAGATACGTTATTACAAGCCATTTAAAGCTTATTTTACTTGAACACACTGTGCACACAATGAATATTTAATGTTCTGAGTAAGGGGTCGATTTACTAAATTATTTCTGTAAACAACGGGGTAGAATTCCGCTGTTATTCAAACGAACGGAGCGTGTTCAAAATGCGGGCTTCTGAGTAATAACGCGGTGGATACCTGAAAAATTCACCTGGTTTTGTGTGTTGGGTAGGTTATAAATGTACATTTTGTAGACACAGTTTCAAAACTGATGCCCTAAAAATATTAAAACTGTAGGCTTTGTGGGTTTTACTATGAAAGGATTAGATGATGATGAAAATCCCGGACATTTGGTGACATTGTATTTTATTCAGCCCGTGAGAAAAATATTTTTACAATAAAAGTAAATACATGGTTTACATTTCCATTTTAGTTTATTGCTTTCAATTAATCGAGGTTCTCGTGACACGAAAAGTGGCCGGCGCGCCTCCCGGACGCACTCTACACACAGAACACACAGAACAGATCCGGGGAATTACGGACAGTTGGCAGCCCTACCTAATGCTGAACAACTAGTGTAACTTTAAAGATCTTTCCCAGGACAACAAGAAAATGGGTTAACGACTTTTTAGCTAATACCGTGGCTCATAAAAAAACCTTAGTATCTCCGCGTCATTAGTTTTGCTCCGACTAAGTAGTAGACAAGTACAAGATAATCTGACGTTCTGATTAATTTCGTTGCGGGATCCAAGACAGTTGCATCATTTCTCCGGGACTCGTCGAGCTAAATTGCCTCGGCGCTTTTATGGCAGTTTCCACTGTTGATTCTGGCTTTCAGAAGCTGCAGTGGTTGGGAATAGTGTGACGGGCTTGTCCCATAAAACAGTACTATATACATGAGCCAAACGATTCTCGCCTTCCGAAATCACAACCTTCTTTACTACAGTTACCCACGTAAAAGGTTCAAAACACAATCATTTTCCCACCCTTCCAAGATTTTTGTAATTTCATCGTATTCCGGAAGATATCCTCTTGAAACGATCTTTAAAATACCCTTTATCTTCTTTCCGATTTGTGTCGGTTACAAGTGTGAACTATAAGCCTTACAGTAATTGTAAACCAGAGTTTAGGAGATTATGTAATAGGAAGTTTAAAATGGGATTGACAATGGCTCTCAAACGTAGATTCTTGATTTAGAGAGATTCATTTAGCACATAGAAATATATGGCATTGTATGTGTGTGACAGCGTGTTGTGAAACTGATGATAAAGGCATTCCCATATAAGGTATTATCACCGAAGCCATAATTTTGCAGACGAAATAGCAATAGGATATATATCGCCCCGGTGATAATATCGCTCGTGTGTAGGGCATGCCTTATTCCTCCATGTCCTCTCTCCTAAGTTTTTGCTGTGCACGACAGGGTCCATAATGATTCTGTATTTTTATATTTTTAAGACCATTTATGTACATTATGGCACACAATTAATAATTGAGTATTGAATACAATCAAATGCCATGAGTGATATAGGATACAAATTAAACCTTAATAATTGTTAGGTACGTGTGTTTTCCCCATGGACGCTTTTACCTAAAGGAGGGTTATCCAGTACTCTATCGGACAAAGCTCATTATGGAACACGAACGCGCTGTCGACACGGCCTGTCGTTATGCCACGTAAGGACGGTGAGCTACCCATTGCTCACCGTCCACAGGCCAGTATCTACGGTGGCCGGGAGTCGTCTCGCGGCTCCCGACGTCCGGAGCGTCTACCGCGGCGGCTGGGACGGGAGAACCTTTGTCTCAGCCTGAGGCAGTAATGCTGGAGAAGGATGTTTTGTTAGGCTAATTGAAAGGTTTTTATAACTGCTACACATTTTTAAATAAAATATTTCTTTAATTGACATTTTGGAACGTTTTTACAATTCAGGAATAAATGAATACTAACAAATGGATAATTTCAGTTTGTCGTCATTAATTGGAAATAAGGTAGCGACCTTTCCAGATAGACATAATATTCGTTTCTAATTGCGGAATCTAATTGCTCAAGTTTTTCCATATCAGGTAGTTATGCGATATCAAAATGAATAAGCTCGGAGGGGGAATTGTACCGCAGTTTCGTTTTGTTAAGAGGGGATGATATTGCGTTACAATTCTTAATGGCAATATATTTTCTAGCTTATAGAAAATTTTTAAGAATCTATTCGAAAAAAAAGTCGTAGTATTGCGTGATATTAAAAGACAACTCAGATGGGAACAGCATTAAAATTACCTGGTATGCGGCACATTGAATTCAGTTTCGTATTAAGTCATAATTTCCAGGCGTTAATCTATACTCTATACAAATGAATAAAATTGAAGGGTCTGTTTGTAATTTCAAATTACCAGCTTTTCACTAAATGCATATGAAAGTAGATACGGTACTAACATAAACAAAATAAAATGTTTGTCTGTCTCTCCGTTTGTTTGTTCCGGCTTATCTCTGAAACGGCTGGGCCGATAATGACGGGATTTGCACTCGCAGATAGCTGAAGTTATAAAAAGCAACTTAGGCTTTTTTATTTTATTATTTACTTTAATTTTATAAAAGAGGGTTATGCGAAAACCAAAATTGAAACCAATAAAGTAGCGAACGCGAACGAAGTCGCGGGCAACAGCTAGTACAGAATATAAGTGAGGATTGCAACCTGCCAAAATCGACTTGATATGGATTCATCCATGGAATCCCCGTGCCCGACCCGCCACCAATTTAGCTCCATTTTCCTCAATCGCGGTTGCAACTACAAAATTGACAAGAAAACACGCTTGTTTGCACTTCAACTTACGATAAAACCTCAAAACTAAACCGAGCTACGTGTCTACTGACGTTAACCGTCTATTTTGCCCAGTAACTCGGTCAAGGACAATTTGGGATCACATTTGAGCAGGCGGCGCTCCCGGGCACAGCGCCTGGGGCCAGGTGAGCGGGAAATGAAATAAAAACCATTTCTAGAGCTAGTCGTAATATCTAAGTTGGATAAGTCTCCATCCTAAACTGAGTCGATGTTGTGGGCGCTTGATGGTCTTATTCTACTTGATCACATGATAAATACTTTTAGCTGTTTACACGGGACGGAAAGGACATTTCTTTTTTGTATTCACATATTCATCACACAAAAATATTGTAACTAGGATTTTTTTTAAACCAAATTGAAAAAAGTGTCCGTGGAGGTTCTTGCTCATTCCTTTCCATAGAGACCTACGTTATGACACGAGCAATTAACTTCAACTTTCTATCTAAATTCTTGACAATTCAAAAGTGCCTTAACATGGTCTAATTCAAGTATATGCTTTGAATTTGGCATTGTAACGAAAGCTTTTACCATGGATTCAGATATTTGTTAAGTACTTCGTCGGTGTTTAAAAAAAGTACTTTTTTTATTTATAGTATGTAACCTGTCGCTTGTGACTGAATATTCGTTACCACGCAAAATTGTATAAGCTTGAATTCTTCCTTTCCCTAGGAGGCTACAGTACAGCCCTCGTGTTAAGCAAACTCTAAACTTTATCAGTCAATGCCGAGCTTAGTTATCCGATCCGTTCTCTGTTGTTTAAACTAAAACCAGAGATACGTTATTACAAGCCATTTAAAGCTTATTTTACTTGAACACACTGTGCACACAATGAATATTTAATGTTCTGAGTAAGGGGTCGATTTACTAAATTATTTCTGTAAACAACGGGGTAGAATTCCGCTGTTATTCAAACGAACGGAGCGTGTTCAAAATGCGGGCTTCTGAGTAATAACGCGGTGGATACCTGAAAAATTCACCTGGTTTTGTGTGTTGGGTAGATTATAAATGTACATTTTGTAGACACAGTTTCAAAACTGATGCCCTAAAAATATATAAACTGTAGGCTTTGTGGGTTTTACTATGAAAGGATTAGATGATGATGAAAATCCCGGACATTTGGTGACATTGTATTTTATTCAGCCCGTGAGAAAAATATTTTTACAATAAAAGTAAATACATGGTTTACATTTCCATTTTAGTTTATTGCTTTCAATTAATCGAGGTTCTCGTGACACGAAAAGTGGCCGGCGCGCCTCCCGGACGCACTCTACACTAGAACAGATCCGGGGAATTACAGACAGATGGCAGCCCTACCTAATGCTGAACAACTAGTGTAACTTTAAAGATCTTTCCCAGGACAACAAGAAAATGGGTTAACGACTTTTTAGCTAATACCGTGGCTCATGAAAAAACCTTAGTATCTCCGCGTCATTAGTTTTGCTCCGACTAAGTAGTAGACAAGTGCAAGATAATCTGACGTTCTGATTAATTTCGTTGCGGGATCCAAGACAGTTGGATCTTTTCTCCGGGACTCGTCGAGCTAAATTGCCTCGGCGCTTTTATGGCAGTTTCCACTGTTGATTCTGGCTTTCAGAAGGTGCAGTGGTTGGGAATTGTGTGACGGGCTTGTCCCATAAAACAGTACTATATACATGAGCCAAACGATTCTCGCCTTCCGAAATCACAACCTTCTTTACTACAGTTACCCACGTAAAAGGTTCACAACACAATCATTTTCCCACCCTTCCAAGATTTTTGTAATTTCATCGTATTCCGGAAGATATCCTCTTGAAACGATCTTTAAAATACCCTTTATCTTCTTTCCGATTTGTGTCGGTTACAAGTGTGAACTATAAGCCTTACAGTAATTGTAAACCAGAGTTTAGGAGATTATGTAATAGGAAGTTTAAAATGGGATTGACAATGTCTCTCAAACGTAGATTCTTGATATAGAGAGATTCATTTAGCACATAGAAATATATGGCATTGTATGTGTGTGACAGCGTGTTGTGAAACTGATGATAAAGGCATTCCCATATAAGGTATTATCACCGAAGCAATAATTTTGCAGACGAAATAGCAATAGGATATATATCGCCCCGGTGATAATATCGCTCGTGTGTAGGGCATGCCTTATTCCTCCATGTCCTCTCTCCTAAGTTTTTGCTGTGCACGACAGGGTCCATAATGATTCTGTATTTTTATATTTTTAAGACCATTTATGTACATTATGGCACACAATTAATAATTGAGTATTGAATACAATCAAATGCCATGAGTGATATAGGAAACAAATTAAACCTTAATAATTGTTAGGTACGTATGTTTTCCCCATGGACGCTTTTACCAAAAGGAGGGTTATCCAGTACTCTATCGGACAAAGCTCCTTATGCCCGGGTGACCGAATATCCTCTGCGCAATCATCCGCGTTACAGCAACATAAGCCAACCTCTTTGGAACATAGGCAGTTCATAATTTAACACCAGCTGTTTCCAATCGATTTAAAAAGAAAACACCCATGAACCAACAATCTCGTTCATTGGTAAAGAGATAACATTTATCGCTCGTTCCGCGTCAAGATTAATGAATAGGCTAGTAGATCTTATCGTAACACCTGTAAGGTTTCCGAGATTATGTACTTTTAGTTAAGTAGCTCTACCTAATCCAATGTCAAGTACGGTGGTGCTTGAACCGATGTTAAGTATTAAGAATTTCGCTTGCTTGCCGCGTCTAGTTAAATTGTGAATATTGTATTTTAGATTATAATTATTTTATGACGCTTATTCTATCCTCTCTGCTCAGAAATTTTCTGTTCTACACACATACCATCACGCCTGTATTCCCCGGAAGGGTTAGGCAGAGGTGTACCTATGTACACTCACAGTTCGCCGGTATATTTAGGTCCCATGTAATGTAATAGGTGGCGAGCCTGTTGCCATTAGCCGAGCACAAATCCTAACTCCGAGCTGCTACTGAGAATTTCATAGAAAAACCCAATAACACTTTTTGCTCAACCTGGGAATCGAACCTAAGACCTATAGCGTAGCAGTCGCGCTTGGGCCCACTAGGCTAACGAGGCAGTCTGTTCTAATAATATAATAAATCTGTAAATATATTCATCAAGGTGGTTTAAGCAAAATCCCATAAATTATGGTTTGCTCCAAGATACCTAATCAATATAATTATTATATTCAATAGTTCATCCGATAGATCCTATCCCTGACCTTATCCCTTCCTTACGTCACCTTCTTCTCCCCAGGCACTTCCAGAGTAGTTTCGAAACTCGGCGGACAACCGACTGGTATTCCTACAGCAGAAAACATATTACAGACCATTAAAGAGAAAATCATAGAAAGCAAACAAGCCATCCACTCGCAGTTGTCTTTGACACGAGTCGGCCTATCTACTTCAGCTTCGCGAGCTAATCAGGAAGACCCGGTCAAAACTAACCAGTCTGACGAGGAAGATTTAGCATACTCGTTGAGCCCTCCAGAGAGCCCTGTGGATCCGGGTCGTACATATTCAATGAAAGATATTATCGTGAAATTGTCACAGGCTAAGTTAGTAGATTTTGAACCGGAAGACCAGAACCCACCAGAATATTCAGAGAGTCCAACCTTTATAGAGACTGACCCTAGTGACTCTGACAGATCGCAGCTAGCGTGTCCATCCTGCATGCTGGCACGCGGCATTCATGCGGGCGTTCCGAGGAGCAATACCAATTCCTTGGCGGAAGTGGACACTAGGTGGGAAAACCTTTTAATGTTGGTAGTTTGTGCAACTGTGATGACGATGATCATCTTAACCACTCCCCTAGCATTCTTTTTTTTTAGAAGAAACAGGGTGCAGCGCAGGTGATAAGTGTAAATATTTATATTATATTTATTTTTTTGCTATTTGTTTTTTTTTTTTAATCAGTCACCGTGGAAATTGTATGTAAGATTTAAGTGTTTTTTGACGTATTAAGAAATCTGATGGCCCTTTGCTATTGGGATCCATGAAACCGATTTTATAATTGACGATTTTAACTCGCGAGCAGCCACTTTTTAGGTTTCCTTACCATAACGGTAAAATAGGAACTCTAGTGGAGCACTAGTCTGTCTGTAACAGCATACTCGAAATTCAGAACAGTCGTTCACAGGGAACAGTCTAGAATGAAAATATAAAAAAAATATGGAAACAGGGTATGTGGAATGCAGGGCTGCTAATTCCGTTCACGAAAATATTAAACGAGAACTGCCATATTCATATCGCTCATAAATAGATGATGCAGTTTCTTGCAATTAGTGTAAAGCAGACCCTAGTGACGTCATCACTTGCTGTGTACAGTATACATACGAAAGGGAAAGCCAATTATTTGCCAATAACTGCAGTTTTATCACCACACAGGTCGGTTAGTCAACGCAATAAAAGCAATATGGCTGCTTGATATGCAATACATGAGCTAGGAGCCAGCTGACTGGAATGCTCCTCAGTTACACCAGCCATTTTAAACACGCCTATTCACAATTATTGCTGTTTCAAGTTTAGATTAAATTTTGACCTTTACATAATGGCTTTAGGTATATGAACTTCAGGCTAAATTCACCGACAGTGTGGCCTCTTTTAGCCAGTATTAGGATTATTAGGTCCCACGTATCTAGTACGGCGAGGCTCATGCTGTTTATAGGACATAATTGAACTTGTTGGTCCAGAACGAGCCAACCCACAAACTCTTTACATCAAACTAATTCAATTTGCCAAATGTATTGCATGACTTTCTAGCAAAAAAGGTTGCTATACATCCAAAGCATTACAATACAGAACATTAGAATAGGTTTCAAAGAAAAATCCGAATTTTGAACTTCGGTGTAACTCGGAATGTCCCAAGGAATACTTCACTTTATTAAAAATAAAAAACGTTGCCCGGTACCAGAAAGTTCTCCTGGATCGTGAACGATTATGTTGAAAATGTCCAAATATCTAAATGTCTACTGCACAAAGATTCTAGTAAACTTTGTGAATTTACCTAAAACTAAGGTGACTGGAAAAAGTATTTTTTTCCGTTGGTAAGTACCAAGTACTTACTCGGAAGTTATTTAACCATCACTTCAACTGTTTTATTTCCTAATTGATGGTACGCGACTGACATAACAGTACAGATCCCAAAAGACCTACTCAGTTCTTTACAAAGGACCTCATTACTCTGTCCTTTATAAATAGAAGTCCCTAATCAGTATGTTTTTAGTCTCTGACCACCTCGTGGGTAGGACGGCCGCCCACCGCTTTGTTGAAAATGTCAGACATGACCTACTGTACCCGTAATACTCCCCAGCGGTGTTATTTACATTGTTAAATTAGTATTATGGGAAACAAGGCGAGATACTAATCAGATTATTGTTGTTTTTCTAAGTGGTGGGCGTAAGCTACGCCCCCAGGATGTTGAACGATTAATGAGAATTGCGACCTAGTGAACTACGCGGTAGCAAGCAGGAGTTTAGCAGAACTGTGCGGACAAGCGTGCTGCAAATAAAACGTTTTGTGTTGGTCAATAAGTAATTAAACTATTACATTTTGTTGACAGGTTAAGGAGAGTAATCTCTAGGAGTCTAGGCAAATACGTTACTCAAAAACTTGTAATGGAAAATACTACTACTATCGTGTATTGTTTCGAAATTAAGTTATTTGACGAAATCCTGCCTAACTAACCACAATTCTAGATATTAGTGCAGTTATCCTACCTAAGAAAAAAAACCAAGTTTACTTACTCATTAACTGGCCATAGTAAATTTGGACCTAGTTATGCAGAAAGCAGCCATGTGGCACCTTTTTTAAAAATGAGTTTATAAATACAGCTATACTAATTTCGACATTACGGATTGTTTGCAAAGACAACTATGTCGATATCTCATGCATTGTATAAATCGTGCGCTATGATAATATTATTTATGCCAGTGTTTTCTGTAAGAACAGTTTCGTTAAAGATGCCCAAATAATAATGTCCGTATAATAAACAACATAAAAAATTCTCAGTCGTCAATTTAAAACATTTGGTAAAAGTAGTGTCATTTTGTCAAACGTATTGAAACCTCTTACCCGTTGTTTACCGACTGATAAAAGACCTTTGATATAATTTTCTCTCTCTAAAGCTCTCTATTTCCTCTCAGAGACTCGCGATTCAAAATTTAATGGGTATCGAGTTAACAATCGAGTCTCGATAGTGGAAAAAATTCTCCAGAAAATCCGTGTCTCGTTAAATCAGGAGCACCCGCCACATTTGAAGACGTTTTTGTTTTTAAAAAGAGATATGAATACACGGTCTAAATGTCGAACGTGACCCAAAAACTAATGGGAAACAACCTTTAGCTGTAAGAGCACCGCTAGAGGGACCTTTTGTCTTTGAAATCGGGAAAATAGACATGGGCTAGGGAAATGTCAACTAGGGTTGAGTTATGCTATGTGTAAAGGTGAAAGGTAAACATGTAGACAAATAACTGTCTAAGGTCAGCTTAAACAGAACAGCAATTTGTTTAAAGCGTTATAATTGATTAATTGATAATGAACTTAAAATAATCAAATTAAAATAATATAGTTCCGAGCGATATTTATAATCTTGGACGCAATTAAGCAATTTTAAACTCAAGTTTCTGTTGTCTTGAAGTTAATTAATCAATGTAAACTCTGTCGACGTTGACTGTAAGAAGTTGTTTTGTCTAAGAGTTAGGAGTGACCTTGTGTTGGTGTCAAACCAAGTTACGAAAATCAATTTCGTTCGCACTTTCCGCGCCTCGCTTTTATAATTGGCCATATTACTTTGTATCTGTTGGTACTTTGGCTTTGCGTAACTGCCAAACACATTTTGCTCGAATTTGGCGAAAAGTTTAATAGGTACCTGGACGAGGACATACAGTGCGCCGGTACGTTTTATTTTTCCATTCCGGAAATTTAAAAAGTTTGCTGAAGCGAGCGGCCCGGCGGCGGCGCTGCGGCTCAGCTAACGGGAGTTATCATCGCTTCTCTAGTCCTCAAGGGGACAAGCAGAGATCGTGGTACACATACGATTTTTGTAAAAGATTTTTTTTAACACGAAGTATAGTTTTTCTAAAGTTGAATTAGTCTACAGAAACAATTTTGTATTTAATTTGTGGAAGAGCCTACTAAGTTCTTTTTTTGAAAACCTTTACGTGACGTCACCAAAGATTATCAAAGCTTCTTGTTCTTCATTTGTTCTTTCTTACAGAAAAAACTAATTGAAGCGGGGTAGTAAAGCGTGTTATTACTCGTAACATTAATTGGTACATCCAGTTTTATGGAGCAAAAATAAAACGCTGCTTCACCACGACAAAGCTTCGCAGCTCATTCAATTAAACTTTATTAGTCAAATAAGAATTTTCAACCTTGTGCCAACCATGTAACGTAAAATATTAAGTGTAGTGATTTTAATACCAGCTTATTATTGTTCTACTTCAGGGCAAAAGCCTCTTATCATACAAAGAAGGCACGAGCATTGATCACCACGCTTGCTTGGCGATTTTAGACTTGTATTATAAGCTCAGGTTTCCTCACGATATTTTCCTTCACCGAGGTCAGTGATGCTACAGATGAACTTAGAAATATCTAGTCTTACGGTGTTGAAGTAAGCACACTTAATGGTCCCTGTTCGTAATGTCTATAGTCCCTCTTATAGTCCTTCAAGTAATATCAGAGCATAAGCCATCTAATCCTTTTCACAAACACCCTTCAGACGTACTAAACAAGTTCTAAAAGCTATAATTACTAAGTTACATGACTAACCATGGTTACTTATCAGTGTCGGAATTTAACATTTATCAATCAACAACTTCAGTTGACAAATATATTTTGGAACGCTGTCAGTCAACAATGCAAGACTATTGTCCGCGACTTCGTTCGCATAAATGTCGATTATCGTGGAATAAAAAGTAGCCCATGTCCTTTCTTAGACTTTAAACAAATCACGTACTAATTTTCATTAAAATCGATTCAGTGGTTTAGTCGTGAAAGCGTTAGCGCACAGACATTTACAGACAGCTTAGTTACTTTCGCATTCATAATATTAAGTAAAGTATGGATTGAGACTATTCTGTCGGATCAATCGAAGTTGTAAATTGTTTTTTTTTTTTTTTGACATCTCTGGCTATGGCTGAAAGAGTACCTATATAACTATAATATGTGGGTATAGTAGTCGCCACGAGTCGTGAGCACAAAAGTCAAGTTAATTTTTGGGTTCCTTTCGGGGGTTTTTTGGAGCGCAGACGCTACACACGATCGGTCCAACTGACGGATCAATCGCGTGCAGTGTCCGCGGCCCAAAAAACCCAAAAACCTAAATAATTCACTTGACATTTGTGCTCACGACTCGTGGCGACTACTATACATAATACCGGATCAGGAAAATAGCAGTTTTGCCAAAATATAGGTACGCTATTTTACATTCTGTTTTCCATATACAAACAAAAACAGAAGTAGCATCATGGGATATTCGCTCAAAGCTGGTATTGTTTTCCAATTCTCTCCATGTGACATTCTGCTGTTATGCTACGTTTGACTGTTGGCTTTGAGAGGGTGAGCAGAACTGTCGTCCTTTCCGATACTTTGAACTATATGTACGAAGGTTTTTTAATTTTACCTTTTACTTGGCGGAGGGTCAGTTTTCGTCTGACGAAGCCGAAGAAAAAATGACCTTATTCTTTATGTAATTGAAATTAAGTAATAGAACTGTTATCAACAGAATTAGGTATCATAATCAGTTGAACATATTAACGGGCAGTTGTAGGTTAGGTTTTACTGCTGAACTGGTTCATAAACATATATTTTGATATTTTCATGTTACCAATTCTTCGTTATACAACTTCCGTTTTGAGTCAATGCCTATTATTCTTTGACAATAGTAAACAGTGTACACTGCTGACTGCATTTTCCAAAAGCGGTAGCATAGCTGTTGTTCAGAATTTTTGAAGGAAAGCCGGTACACATCGAGTTGTATAAGAACCCTCGCCACTGATATTTATGGAGTTTTTGATAAGATGGGTCTTACGGTAGCTGGGGCTTTATCCGCGACAAAACTTACACCATTTCCATCTTTACAAGAGATACATTCGATATTGACTGCCTCGTTAGCCTAGTGGTACTAAGCGCGACTGTTCGTTAGAGGTCTTGGGTTTCATTCCCAGGTCGAGCACAGTGTTATTGGGTTTTTCTATGAAATTCTCAGTATCAGCTCGAAGTTAGGATTTGTGTCCGGTTAAAGGCAATAGGCTCGCCCCCTATTACATGGGACCTAAACATAGGTACCGGCGAACTGTGGGTGTACATCGGTGCACCTCTGCCTAACCCTTCGGGGAATACAGGCGTGATGGTATGTATGTGTGTATGGCGAATTGATATATTAGCTGTGAAAAAGTGCTAGAGTAACCTAAACTTAGCTTGGTTGCTAAATTAAATACACTATCGCCCTGTTCAAGCCTCTTAGAGTTTTAATATAAAATGTAAATGCTTACCAGCTGAAATGTTCAGATTTTCCCAACATGGCGTGTTACGTAAGGTGGAGAAATATGAGGTAGATATTGAGGCAGGCCGAACACTCGCAAGTATTCGCGCGTTATTAACAAACTTTCCAAGTGCTCTCAAGACGTTTCTTTTCCATTCATCTTTCTTTTTATGGAAAAAATGTTGTTTTTAATTTAATAACAAATTCTGGTTTATATATTTTTTTGCTGTTCTTGGCTTGATTTTTTTTAGGTAATTGAAAACTGATAACTCAACCAGGTAAGTACCTAGGTACTTGTTCTCTGAATAGCTGTTCAAAAATTCTTTAGAAGATGGTTATAGCACTGGCAATAGAAGTGAACAGAACTCGTTTTTAATCTCCCATAAGCAAACGAATATAAAACATACCATCACGCAAATGTATTCCCCGAAGGGTTAGGCAGAGGTGTACCAATGTACACCCACAGTTCGCCGGTATGCTTAGGTCCCATGTAATAGGGGGCGAGCCTATTGCCATCAAACGGGCACAAATCCTAACTCCGAGCTGCTACTGAGAATTTCACAGAAAAACTCAATAACACTTTTTGCTCGACCTGGGAATCGAACCCAAGACCTCTAGCGTAGCAGTCGCGCCTAGGACTACTAGGCTACCGAGGTAGTTAATAAAAAAAGGCGATAAAGTTGAGCATAAAATAAGCAATTCAGCATTTGATACGTTTTTACTGATGATAGGTTAGTCAATATCCATATAACAAAGGGTGGCTTTGAAATTAACAAAATAACAATTTTTAAATTACTCTGTTCTTAAAAGCTTTTTAGATCTACGAAAACGATCTAATTAAAACATGAAATTTATTCTCTAGAATTAGGTTTGATGTGATGTCGTCACCAATATTTATGAAAGAAAATAAAATCTAATACCTACCAACGTAGTAAAGCAATTCTAATAACAACAATCCTGTTATGTCAACATATTTAATATCAGGACAATAGTAATTCCTAGGAAAATTTCCATCAATTTACCTACAACAAAGCTTTGATTTGGAGCGGGGGGGAGTCGCGAAATATTGATGCCAAGTGGATCAAATGATTTCCGCCGGTGATCCGGTGATGGCAGGAAGTGGGGAGTACCACGGGAACTACATCAATAGTACCTGCTATTTGGCTATTTCCGGAAGATAACGAATAGTGGAAGTTTTTGTGGGACTTATAAAACGTTCTTAGTAATAGGTATTGTGTTTCGAGGTATTTATTTCTATTAGGGCTTTGATTGACAAGTCTTTGTATTCGAGAAGGTATCATTATTATTACTTGTTTTAATTTCCTGTACAAAATACACTGGACAGATTGTCTTATTTGTTCCCATTATAGGAATTCTAAAAAGTGTTCCATGATTTCCAAATTTTTTGTGATGGTTATAATCTTATTTGTCGATCTGGGTGGCAACCATTCAGGAACGATCGCAGTCAATCTGTAAAAATGCCTCTAATTTACTAAAACTGTTAGACATGGATTGTCGCTGAGATGAGATTGTGACCAGATTTTCAAAGTTTTTAATTAGTAGAATTTGTCTTTTAAACTTCGTTGACAGACATAGGAAACATTTGCTGCTGTTCCTTTCGTTTCTTATTGATTCAATAAGAAACGCGTGTAACTCCAGCAGGTACCTATTGATCTTATCTATACTAATATAATGAAGCTAAAGAGTATTTTTATTTGTTTGTTGTAAAGTGCTAATCCTTGGAACCACCAGTAAAAATTTTGTTAACGACAGCCAGATTCGTGACGAATAGTATAGGCTCGATATCCATACCATACCATCACGCCTGTATTCCCCGAAGGGTTAGGCAGAGGTGTACCTGTACACCCACAGTTCGCCGGTATGTTTAGGTCCCATGTAATAGGGGGCGAGCCTATTGCCATCAACCGGGCACAAATCTAAACTCCGAGCTGCTACTGAGAATTTCATAGAAAAACCCAATAACACTTTTTAGGCTCCATATCATCACGCTACAATCCACGGGAGCGGCGCAGTAACAGAAGACGTAACTGAACGCGGGTGACACAGTGGGGTATAGCTACTTATCTGTACCTACTAGGTTACCTAAGGACATAACTTACAGCATTCCCGTTTGTCATCCCGCAGCGTTCTAACGACCAACTAACTAAAATAGGTCAAAGCCACGTGTAGAACAACTTTCTGGTCTTATTTACGCCTTTTTGACCTTTCTTCTTAATTGTGAAGGTCACCTAAACTTAATTCATTAGAATGGATAAGTAAAGCGTAATGAAATAAAGTTGGCTTACGAGCTTAATGCGCGTCGCTGAAATTAAGATTGGAGTGATTGATAAAAAGCTTAGCTGTATAACATTCAGATAGGTATTGCTTTTAGTGATGAAAATACTGCGGGGAACAGAATTTGCCATTTTTAGTTCGGTACTGTATATCAGAAGACTGGCCTTCAATTTTGTACTTTTCACGAGCACTGTTTTACGATAAAATAAAATGCAATTTCTCGTTCACGAAAAGAGCCTTTAAAAGATTATCTCTGCAGGAGTCTAACAGCAGCGAAAATGACTTCTGTGTACCTTGAAGGGGTAGAGCAGAGGTATATAATATACCTTCACTCCATTTATTAAAGCATTATACAAAAAGCAACCAAATTACCGTAGTTCTTAGGATATAATGCCAAAAAATATATAAGCAAGCACATTATCGCGTCGACCTTACGTTTCCAAATTTCGGTTTTTTTTTTCCATAATAAAAGTTGTTCATATTCACGAGTATTTTCACCCACAGAACAACTTTAGCCCCTCATTTTGACAAATAACAATTATTATTTGTCAGCCATAAATAATATCTGGTAGGTGCGCATATTACATTTATATTCATCTACCGTATATAGTATTTTATACTTATCTGTACTATTTTCTGTAAAAATTGTTAAACATTTAGTTTTCTCCAGAATTTACAGTTGACACAAAAATATCATTTTCCGAATATGATCTATTAAACCCAATGTCCGTACCGATGTAGGTTCTATACAAGATAATAACCGCAATTTGTCGGTAAATCTTGCGTGGGCGGTCGCAGCGCCAGGGGACTGGAAACTTGTCCTGATAATGTATATTGATGCGTCTCCTGGGACGGCTGAGTGGCTCCGTATAACTAGAAAGCCTTATGGATTGCTGAATTAAAGGCTATGAAGTAGACCGCCATGAGGGACAGATACATGGGAGGTTTTATAAAAGCATGGATGGAATTGAAATTGGATCAAGTGGTCTTCTTTTTAAACGTAAAAAAATCATGTTCTAGCGATACATACCTGAGCGGGATTTTTATCCCATACTGGCTTTGCCCGTGATTTCGTCCGCGTAAAAGTCTGTTATCGCGGACGCAAACGGAGTCGCGGAATAAAAAGTGGTCTATGTCCATTCTTGGGGTTTAATTACCCCGTATCGAAATTCATTAAAATCGGTTCAGTGGTCGTATCATGAAAACGTAACCGACATACAGAGTTAGTCTATAGCAAACAAAGATAATATAGCTTTCTCTTACCAAAACAATTTTCAGAATTGAACCAGTACTACCAGAGATTACCTTTCACAAACAAACAATTTTATCCTCTTTATTACATCTATTAGTTTAGATTGAACAGAAGCCTTCGAGTATTCAGTAAATATACAGACAGCCTTTTAGCGAATTTCCTGAAGCCGTGTGCCACTAGGCAAACATGTTTCAGCGTAATGATGTGCGTCACGTTACGTAACTTGTCGCACAATAACGATCATATTTTAGCAACGTGCCCCTAAACAAGTTGGCAAACATGTCAAGCGTTACGTGTCAATTGTCGCCAAGTGAAACATGTATTCAGCCGCCCCTAGGAAATAAGCTGTGGGCGGCTCATTATTGAACACCATATGGTCCAGAATAGAACATAAAAATCAGTATTTTCTTATTGGATGAGAAGCTACGCTATACCTGTGTGCTATAAGTTATATTTTCTCTTTAAAAAAAAAGGAATTTAAGAAAATTCACGCGGACCAAAGTCGCTAGTATATAACTATTAATAATATGCGGAATATTATGATTAAATAACACTTGCTGCCAACAAAGTCTATTTACGTAATAAGATATATACACACAGAAAATAACAAGAATATTTTCACTTTCATTGCAATAGAAAAAATGTAATATGTAATCTTCTTAGATATATCATCAATTTTGTTTCTATTGTAACCGTAATTCATGTTACAATATTGCTGGCTCCCTCGGGCATAGTTGGGAATTAAGTTTAGTGCCGAGCTACCAGTGTTGCTTATTGCTCTACTCAATCAATTTCTGTCAACATGCGGTCCTTGGAAAAATACCACTTATTATTCTTGTCTGTATTTGCATAGACTTTTCTATTATCTCTTTGGATCATATAAATATTGATTGTCCTGCGTGGGTTTGTTAGTAATTTAAAACGATGCTTACCTGGATTAACTATTTAATATTAACATTTGTTTTGTAGTAATTTCCTTTTAAGTCATCGCTAACTGTTACAGCCCCGCTCTGACAAAGAAAACAATTTGCCATTCAAATTAGAACTTTAAATCGTGTTAAAGTAAATTTTACAATGACACGATAAAAGTTGACGGCTCGCGGGTGGTTCGCTGGCAGTTAACGGTTGGATTTTTTGAGACAAGGTTAGCCTTACCATTTGATTGGCAGACAAATCTGTCACGCCCGAATACCTAGATCCCGAAAAATAGTCATGACTGCAGTAGTTTGATCATGCGGCATACAGGGTGGTCTCCTCACAACCCTCAGCGACCGAATTTCGAAGAGATACCCACAACGTTATCATTCAAAGGGATATTAAAACGTCTCGGCCCTGTAAGATCGGCTACAAGCTTAGCTTAGATATATTAGATCATTTTCTTTTACTGCCGTTTAACTTTCATAACATACGGTTTCCCCAGCCCTATCTAATCTAGCAACTACACTAAACTAACAAAACTTTATTCTACGAACAGAATAATGGTTCGTAACCAAAATTCTGATAGAGAAACCTTCCTCATAATTCACCCTCTTACATTCCATTCAGCCGCGTTCACCCCTCCATTCACTGTGCAGATAGTATCTGTGACGTAATAGCGATGACGTCGGCGCGTGAGACGCCCACGTAGGGACCCACTAATTTATAATGCCTGCGGTGGGTTGGACCTTGAAGTTTTAAGTGGTTTAGGGTAAATATAACTAGTGCGGTTGCCTGGTTGGTTGGCTGCGGCGAATATTTAAAACAGCCTATTATTGTCCCACAACGCAAAGGCCTCTTCTTATATAAAGAAAGCATGAGTATTAATCACTAAGCTTGCTCAAGACCGATGGGTAATTTCAGGCTTTTATTAATTTTAAGTCCACGTTTTCCTCACAATGTTTTCCTTTACCGATGTCAGTGATATCCAAGATAAATTTACTTGAACATTGCTTTAAAGTACATATGAATTGAAAAACTCATATTGGTACTTGCCCGGTATCGAATTCACATGCGTGAGAAGGCTTTAATTAACTACTCGGCCATCGCGATTCATAGTTACATAGGTAAATGATAGGCATAATATATAATTTATTACTGATTAATTTAGGTGTAATCGACACACGTAGGTACCTACATATATTTTCCAACAAGTCCAAGTTCAACCCGCCGTCCGCACGCGTCAGGCCCTAACCTTGACCTTTCCGTTTACTGCAACGCGTAACTGTTGCTGCAACGACGTAATTGAACATGACATCCAATGAAACTTGGCACTTTGTAGTGGTGCATATTGTAAAGGCCAATGTTATATACGAAATTTCAAGGTCCATTTGCACCATTCACTGAACACATTTTGCATTGTAAATGTATAACATCATGCTATTTCAGTTGAGCGTATGAAGTTAATAGAAACAGTATAATATTTAAAATAGAATTATGTAAAGCGGTAAATGTATTGAGTGATTTTTGGGCATTGCTTTTTTATGGTGGACCACATAGAGCCATGGCGGCTGGATTTCTAAACGGCTCACCTTCCAGAAGTAGATTTATCCTTCCAACTGCATGATGCAAGTTTGATATTTCTTCAAGTATCAAGATGTATTGGGCCTTGTTGCTCGTGGCAGCACCAGCGTTCACGGAGGGAAAATAATTTGCAGAACTAACATAAAGGATTATATTTAGGTCACGTTCAAGTTTTACATAGTAGGTAGGTAGCTAGATTAAATTTCTAGGAAACTGTAATTAGGTTGAGCTATTCAAGTGTACTTTTGCCTATTATATTTATTTAATACGTAAAAGTATTCATAGAAAGTTACAAAATTATAATACAGGAGGATAATCAGTAACCACACAAAAGTGAACATGGTTTAAATTATAATAATGGCTTACTTTTTTTTTTAATTTTACGAAGCTTTTAAAGGGGACTACGTAAATTACTGCGAAATATTTTTGCGCAACGATTGGAAATACCGACAGACTTATCAAATATCAACCATATTATATTACAGATTGACTGAATTGATACTATTGTTTTATGATTTCCAACACAATTAGTATTGAATTTCAATGTAACTCATGAATGTCGGCAATCTGGGGGATTTTTTAGCGCGCTACCCATTTTTTTTCTAAAATGGAAGAAGCCTTAGTTACTCCATATAACATTAGCTACGTGCCACTATAATCCCGTCAAAATCGGTCCAGCTCTTTCGGAGATTACCTGGGCTTATGTACCTTGGAACTATTCAATATGCATTGAGTAAAAAGTTGTTATTTTGACACTACAAACATACACTAAAATTGTATTTACTTGTATTTGTCATTCGCTTGATCGTGTAATAGGCTTTAGTTTAAGATTGGCGAGTAGCAGGGAGGCTTACCTTGTCCTCTAGTTAGGTCACCTGTTCCGAGGGGTGTTTGTCCATCAAGTGTCGGATCTAGCTGAAATCTCCTTGGACATGGACGGTGGACCTCATTTTGACATTAAAGAAATAGTTGTTTGTCTTCGTAAAATAATTTATATTGTTTTTCTTTTATTAAGTCGTTGTCCCACACTAGCAATTCTCTTGTATCTTTCTGTGCGTGCCGTGTCCAAGACAACCGCATTCTGCATCTGACTCTGGACCCAGCCGTTGAGCGATAGTTTCTTTAGGTGTTGGTCGAGATTTTTTGCTATCAAGCCATTTGCTGACACGACTATCGGCACAACAATCTTTAAGTCCACGTCCTACATGCTGGTATCCTCGTGAGCAAAATCGAGACATTTTATGATCTTTTCTTTTTTATTTTCCATGACGTTTTCATCATGGGGAATAGTGACATCAACAGGTACTGCACGAATTAAACCCATTGTTTGTCTAACTTCGTAAGGAAATCGACATGTACAAGTGGGATATCCAATTGGATAATCCATGAAGGTTCTTGCTCTTTCTTCTCCATAGAGACCTACTTTTTGGAACAAACAACTAACTTCAACTTTTTGACAATTAAAATGTGTCTCAAGTGGTCTAATAAGAATAAATGCTTTGACTTCATTTGACTTGACTTGATAGGTGACACCATTAACTAATACTTTCATGACAAATAACACCTGATTTTTAGTCCAGATATCCCGACTAATTTTAAATTTACTGTAAAATTTGACATTTCGTTGCTTTAAATTCAATAAAAAAGACAAATGGGTGACGTCACATTCTATGCCATACAAGTTCTATGGGGGCTTCGCGTTTTGACAGCTCATAAAAAGTATGTCAACTGATTGGTTGTGTCTACTACCCAATTGTGAAGCTATTTCTGATGTTGAGGGTTAGGTCGGCCGTCTGGCCCTAACAGCTGTAGGTAGGTCACGTTAATCGAATTATATCCAGAAATAGGCGGGTTTTGTTTTGATAATGTTAGGTATTTCGCAACGCCATGTGCACAGGGTAGATTTATGAGACGGGTCAGTAAGCGCAAGTGCGTGTTACAGGAACACGTTCCTAGGAGACCATCCATAATTTTTTGACATATTCTGAACTGCATTCACAGATTTTGGAAAAAGTGTACAGTCAGCGAAAAAATGCACAGTCAGCGAAAAAATGCTAAAAACAAAAAAAAATTTCTATCGATCCTATTTCACATAGGGATCAAAAGATTATAGAACCATTTAAGGTATGAGTACTAGAAATTACAGAAACCGCCAAAAAAGTTTTCCCATACATTTTGTACGTCACTATTCGTAACTATAACGGTGAGGGTACCTGCCCTTACTGTCTCGTCTCAGCCACCCACCTGTATATAGGTACATTAACATACACGTGCCGCACACATTTGCTATTCATGTTATTACAACAAATGTTGAAATATTGCCCCCTGAGGTTTATTGAAATTGTTTTCTTGAAGTTCTATCGATTACACTTTAGTAATTATGTTCTTAATAAGTTTTGTTCTTATTTTGTCCTTCTTGCCTTCTTCTACGAAGGAGAAGAGTATAGATGATTTATTTATATTGATTTTTTTCATATATTTTTTATTATAAAGCTAAAGAGTTTGTTTGTTCGTCTGCGCCATGATCAGAAACTACTGCTCCGATTTAAAAAAATTTTTTGCGTCACAGCCCGTTTATCGGGGACAGGGAGACCAAGAGACGGGGGGGTTTGAGATTAAATGACATCACGCTTCGACCTACGGTAACGGAGCTGTAATTGAAGGCGTAAATTATCAAGATTTAAGCCGCAGGGTACCTATAGCCCAGGGCGGGAGAAGTTATTTGATGATTTCCCACCCAACAAAAAAAAAAAATCATCAATCATGGAGAATCGTAGAAGCCTCTGAAATAATTTTTATATCAAAATCTGATAAAATCTCAGACGACAAAGGCTCATCCATATATTCTCTGGTTACAGACCAGCACACCCTGGACAGTGAGTACATAAAGCGGTACCTGGGCGAGCTCAGCCCCATGCAAGAGTCGCGGCTGCTGCAGCTGCGCAAGTGGATCGCTGACCTGCAGAAGGGCAAGGTGAGCACCTCCCGGAGGTGGTTCAGAGAAGTTAAGACCCTTCCACCTAAAGTAAGAATTTAAATTTGTATGCCTATGGTTGTTCCGTGTTTGGGTGATTGTGAGTTCTGTGCTTTCACGTTAGGTCGGTTTAGTGGCATGCGGATTTACCCGCATGCATGGTATGGCACCAGCTTGTGCGCCTAGCCCGCATTTGATCATAATAAACAGGGCTATGAAAAGTTGCGTCGCGGATGCCACGCATGCGGGTTCACCCCGCATGGCACTAAGAAAGACCTTTATCTATGTTTGTTAAAAAGAGCGCCAAACATATGCTTGTATTGGCAACGAGGCTATAGCGAAATGGCATCCGTGCCAGAGGCCTTTTCAAATGATTTACTGTGGATGGAATTCAATAAGGATGCTATAAAGAGTGACATAACAAAGTTGCGGCACGCGCATCCCTGTTTGATTTGTCAATCGTTATTCATTTACCTTTCGTACTGTACTGATAGAAATAAAAGAAAATACCATCACCGCTCAAACAATAGTTATTAAAAATGTTTTGCTCGCACTTTAATAAAAAAAATAACGAGCATGCAATGGTAAACTAAGTTAGACACAATTAAATTCCTGTGTACAATGTCTCATACTTGAAATATATTAAAAACATGTGCACAAAGTCGAAATTTATAGCCGCTTTGAAACAGACGGGAATTTTGGGCATTCCACACGTAAGCAATAAATTGTAAACTCGAGTAATTCCACTGTGGAAGTGGAATGAAGCCCAGTGAGCGTACATTGCCAAAACTGTGGACTAACATGTGTCTTGTCTTTGCCTTTTTATACCTAATACTTTTTCTTTAAAAGGAATACTTAACAATCTTTTGACCATTTCATACATTTTTCACCATCGAAATTCTTTTTTTTTTGGATCTGCTTTGCACGAAGCTATTTACATATGTAACTAAAAAACGAATGCTAACCGCCTCTGGCTCATTATACCTACATATAGGGGATATCATTGCAAATCAAACTGCCTCGGTAGCCTAGTGGTCCTAAGCGCGACTGCTACGCTAGAGGTCTTGGGTTCGATTCGAGCAAAAAGTGTTATTGGGTTTTTCTATGAAATTCTCAGTAGCAGCTCGGAGTTAGGATTTGTGCCCGGTTAATGGCAATAGGCTCGCCCCCTATTACATGGGACCTAAATATACCTGCGAACTGTGGGTGTACATTGTTACACCTCTGCCTAACCCTTCGGGGAATACAGGCGTGATGGTATATTTATTTATTTATATCAAACTGACCACTTTTTAATTTCCAAAAATTTGAGATCATCAATCCGCCTTGAGGAAGCGTGGTGATCAATGCTCGTGCATTCTCTGCATGAGAAGAGGCCTTTGCCTAACAGTGGGACAATAATAGGCTGTGTATTAATATTATTTTTTATTTTATTTTATGAGACAATTATAACGATGTTTAACATAAAACAAAAAACATGATACCATAGACTATACAGAGGCACTTATCAAAAGTCACCGATTTGTTTTTACTTTTGAGAAGAACCGCCAAAAAATTCGTAGGTACATCTGAACTGCTTACTACTGGTATACAAAAAAGCACCTACATTTGACCTTTATAATTACTCTGCAGCTTGCTATCAATGTAGCAATAAGTAACCCTCGATGTTCATCGCCCCCAGGTGCCAAGCGACACCACCTTACTCCGGTTCCTCCGCGCTCGGGACTTCAACGTGGAGAAAGCTCGAGAGATGCTCTCCCAGTCACTTCTGTGGCGCAAGAAACATCAGGTGGACCGCATTCTCTCGGAGTACGAGACTCCTGATGTCGTGAAGCAGTACTTCCCTGGAGGATGGCATCATCATGATAAAGGTGAGTAGACCAGAAGTTAATGCCTGGTTGGTTCTGGGTTCGATTCCCAGGTCGGACAGGGATTTTGTTTTCTTTTTTCCATTAGAAACTTCTCTGTTGCAGCCCGGTGTCCCATAACATGGGATTTTTTACATAATTGGCCAATCAATTCAAGATGTTAACCAAGATGATTGTTTTTAAAATTGCGACGTTAAAATCACCCGCATACAGTATAGTTTACCTTTTCGTCACTAAGTTTTACCTTGTGTTCCAGACGGACGTCCGCTGTACGTGTTGCGGCTGGGTCAAATGGATGTGAAGGGGCTGCTCAAGTCTATCGGAGAAGATGGCCTCTTGAAGCTGGTATGTTTCCAATAATGTAATCACAATGTAGTATTATTCTTCAATAACGACCCGCCTATGTCTAGACTGAGAGCATCTGATAAGGCGACATTTTAAAAAATATCGAGATTTCTGAACTGTATCCAAATAATAAACTGTGAAAACCGTGTAAAAATCCATCAACTTCCTTTGAACAACTTGAATAAAGGACAAATACGAAAGGACACTTTGTTTTATATTATTTATAAATGATGCATTCGCCAATACCCAACTAGCTTTAATAGTTAAGTTTATGTGAAAGCGTAATTGTACAAGTTTATTTTTAAATAAAATAACCTATTACAGCGTTCTCAGTAACTTGTCAAGAGATGGAGATCATGCGATGTTTTCCAGTATCGATAAACGACGAATCTATCGACATCTTGTATACAATACTATGCCAATTTTACCAATCCATGACCTTTGTTTTAGACTCTTCACGTATGCGAGGAAGGTCTAAAACTTCTAGAAGAGGCCACGAAGTCCACGGAGCACGCCGTCCAGTCCTGGTGCCTGTTGGTAGACCTGGACGGGCTGAACATGCGCCACCTGTGGCGGCCGGGCGTGCGCGCACTCCTGCGCATCATACAGATCGTGGAGGCCAACTATCCGGAGACCATGGGGCGGGTGCTCATCGTGAGGGCACCCAGGGTGTTCCCGATACTGTGGACTATTGTTAGCACTTTTATTGGTAAGTCTAAATTCCTAGTTTTTACCTAACAGTGGAATGTTACAGGGTGCAATAGACAATGTCAAAGTCAAACTCCTTATTATAATTAGACCATTACAAGGCACTTTTGAACGCCATTTACAAGAAAAAGAATTAAATTTAGTTGCTTTCTATATGTTAGTTTCGTATGGAGAAGAATGGGCAAAAGACCAATATTTGTTCTTTTAACTTAGACACCTAGATAGAGCATCCATTTTATTTACAACTGTCTGGACTGTATGTGTGTTCACGTCATAACTATCGATAAAAGAATGGGGTGTACATTGGTACACCTCTGCCTAACCCTTCGGGGAATACAGGCGTGATGTTATGTGTGTGTTGATAAAAGAATTTGTGGTTACAGTATGAAAGATAACTTTTGATTTGCACTTTATACTTGTTACAACAACAAAAATGTATTTAAACACAAAAAATATTTTAACAGATGAGAACACCCGTAGCAAGTTCTTGTTCTACGGCGGCAAGGACTACCTGCAGTCCGGTGGACTCCTCGACTACATCCCCAAGGACCTCATACCCGACTTTCTAGGAGGGCCCTGCAAGGTAAGAAGAGTCGATAAACCTAGCTCCTGGTCTAACATACCATGTATATTGAAGTTATAATTAGCCTGGAAATATTTCATACAAAAATGGATTGTATGAATTCTGAAAAGTGATCTTTAGTGTTTTAACAAAGCTGCTTTGAGTTGCAGAGTGTCTCAAGGTGTAGTGCACTAGTCTAAAGCATTTCACTACAGCCTTGCTTATTGCCTAAAAACTTTCGGTTTAGAACATTTGAATTCGGTACCTAATTAAATAAGGCTGATGATACCAGTCTATAAGTGCCTCACTGTTGGGAAAAGAATTTTTCTCATACACAGAAGGCACGAGCATTGATCACTGATGGTCGTCTTCAGACTTATGTTTGCCATAAGTCCAAGTTTCCTCACGATATTTTCCTTCACCGATGTCAGTGATCTCGAGGACTGAAAGTATATAGGAAAAAGGAAGAAGTCACATTGGTACCTGCCCGTGTCCGGTTGGTAACCCATAACTTCGTACATGACGGGTGCCTAAACCGAAGGAACTTTAATAATGTTATCGGATGTTAATGGTTTCCGCGTTATTTTAATACTTGTGTTGTTTTATTCCCGGCCCGCTGCAGTCGGACATTGTAAACGTGACGTTAAACGTGCCGCATCAGTATTTCGACTCAGTACGCGATAAGTATCGCGCTAGGCCTTCGGTATCCGTGGGCTAGAACACTCACTTGTACTTACTTTCATAACCAGTTGTATAATTGCTCCATGCTTAGCTCGAAGCTGGAGACTTGCTAGCGGCTTCACCACGCCGTGTAGTGTTGACTACCTTTAATTGATAAAAATATGTTGGAACTAACTAAACGTGGCCAAGCTTCGCTGAGGATGCCTGATGAAAAAGATCTGTTAAAATACAATGTTGTGTAAAAAAAATTTAGTCAATCCATCGACTACACATACGGAAGCTGAATTTTTAAATTATCATCATCATGCAAGAGATGGAAGCTAACCCCTAGATGTATGGTAATCGCGGATACCGAGGCCTGGCTGCCTATCTGTCAGTGTATTGCCATGGTGCTAGTCAGTGATCAGTCTGGCACGTCGGACCAGACACACTTGTGTTACGAGAATCTCTGTGTATCATCAGCACCGACTACATGCATCACCATCACGCTAGGGCCTTACGTCACTCTTTGTTCTCATCTCTCTATTGATAAGTTTAGAAGTATATCGTGTCAATATTAGACCGATGATATATCTTCATAATAAAATTATCTAAACCAAAAAATCATAGATGATGGAAATGGTTGTCTATATCGGAAACTGGTTTAAATCAAACTAATTCAGCCCCTTAAATATATTACTAGGGTCCTAGGCTTTGCATGGTTGCGAAATTTGTTCGAAAGACTCACCGCGGCACTGGAACGCAAGGGGTATTAAGAGGAGCACGGATGAATTTTAGTCAATAAGAGTCTCACACTCCCTTCCGCTCCGCCCAGAGCGGAAGAAGTCATTAGATGATAAAAAAGGTCCTAGGCTCTTTAGAACCTGATTGGTGTTCAGTAAGACACTCGCTAAAAAAATTGGAAGGTCCAAACTTAATCGTAGACATGTTAGACTGGAAGCGACTGAAAATTCAAGAGAACTTTCGATCAGCCACTTCAATTAAAACCAGCTTCAAACACTCAACGACAAACCACTCCATAATTCAACCACACGTGTCACCTAGCGACCACCCAGCTAGAATCACTCGCATACATGTTCTGCCACCTGTCTTGTCACCCTCTGTGACCACCCGTCGTGTCCACAGAGTTTCGTCCATGAGGGGGGACTGGTGCCCAAGAGCTTGTACGTGAGCGGCGCGTTCACGGAGAGGGAGGGAGACCCTCTTAGTGAAGATAGCATCTACCGGTCTGTCAGCTTGGGGAAGGGACAGGTAAGTTGGTTTAGAGGAAATACTTGAATTCTCAAGCTGTTTATGATTATCTTATCAGAAGAGCATGTGGTCTAAGAGTTGCCAAATCCATGTCATTTTTGTTAGCTGAAATATTGAGAATATAGTTATGAAGGTATGCTTACTTGCTAGATTCAACGTTTCCATTTTCAATTATCAAGTAATAGAGGTACCTTACTCATTTAATTTCTTCCTTAATTTCTGTACGCCTCATAATCACATATTCCTCTATATATTCTCAAAATTTCAGCTATGCTTATATGACGCAGGTTTATCGACTTCAATATGACAATTGTTATAAATGAAATAGTGAGCAATAAAAGCAAATAAATGCATTCATTTGCAGGGATTCGTCAATAGTTTCTCGAAGAAAAAATTTATGTGACCAATTGTTAAGCGTGCCTGCTGTGATTGGTAGACTGAATTCCGAACTACCAATGACAGCAGCTTACACGCTAGATAATTTGTCAAATTAATTTTCCGGATGAGACATCTGATTTCATTTTAATAAGACCAACTATAGCAACAAAACAAAAATGTCTATTTAATTGTATTTCTACTTTATTTATATGTCGTAACGATCTAAATCTCCAATGACCAATTCTCCGCAGGTCCACGAAGTAATAGTACCGAATCGTGACCCTCAAAGCGTGCTGACTTGGGACTTCGACGTGCTTCGTCACGACATCGCGTTCACCGTGTACCGGAGCGAGCATGAGCTGTGTCATCCACCTGCAGACACCACAGGTATGGCTACCATGATATTTTCAGGTCCTGAAGCTGATGGATTGACCTGGATTGGGCTGCCTATTGGTAATGTTTTGTTCTGTCTCCTGCCTGTTTGGAGGGAGATGGAAATTATGTATTTTCTGACTTCTCTACTGTTCTTTTATTATTAATTTCGTTGCGATTTCTATGACAATTGAATTGTTTCTCCGAGAATCGTCGAGCTTCATTGCCTCGGCGCTTTCTGGTGGTCACTACTGTTGATAGTGTATTTCAGGAGTTGCTGTGATTGAGAAAAGAGATGATAGACATCGCTTGAGTTGTATCGACATACATATGTGTAATTTATATACACATAATAAAATTGTAACAAAATAATGTATGTTAAAGCACCACGCAATTACTACCGGATAGATTCAGTTAAAATTTTGTTAATTTTTTTTTTTTCTACTGGTGTCATCAGGTGCATTATCACGCTATTTACTATGGGCGATGAGCAATTTCATATTCTATATGTTTTCCACCAGAATTTACCACGGAATTGCTTTGAAATTCAAACCAACTTTACTTGAAGGATTATGATTACATGTGTTTTTTTTATTTTGTTGTTACTGTTCCTTTTTTAAATTATATTTGACATCCTAGGTATTTTCAACTTACCCATTTTTCTTTTATTTAATTATGCGCTTCTTTTTATTTTGTTTATGTTGCTCGTAACACCAGCTATTCATTGCAGCCCTGTGCGTAGGTGGCGGGGACGAGACCAAGTCGGTGCTGGATCAGAAGGGATGGAAGGAGGGGGAGCACTTCCACCGGGTTGAGCCAACCCTCGTTTGTCATGACGGAGAGAGCATACAGGTAGGCTTGCCAAGCTATTTTGTACTTCTAGTTTCGATGTTTCGTAATATTATATTTTGAATTAAAATCGTATAATAATCTCTCCATTTTCATATACTTAGCTTGGAAATATTACCAGGTTCAAATTAGTAAAAATGTTGTTTATTAAACGATTTTATAACGTTATCGTATATATCGTGTGTGCTAATTATGACACAGACAACAAATCTATAATAAATAATATCAATTAAAATGTATATTAACGTTCAGACAGACTTCTGCATATATTTACGATCTACAAATGTCGACTAATATCATTGTCATAATAGACAATATAAGAAATTCCTTACTATAATACACTACACTGCTATACTATGTTCCTGCCAGGGGTTCTGTCCTTGTCTGCTTAGCTTGTCGTCTCGCTCATTCTCATGGAGTGTTGGTGTGCAGGGCTCGCACGTGATGCTGGAGTGCGGCAGCTACGTGCTGCAGTGGCGCTGCGACGTGCTGGACAGCACGCACCGCGCCGCGCAGCTCATGTACTTCCACGAGACGCTCACCAGCCAACACTACAAGTATGTAACGCTTTTACACAAAACACATATCATCACGCCTGTATTCCCCGAGGGGTTAGGCAGAGGTATACCAATGTACACTCACAGTTCGCTGGAACGTTTAGGTCTCATGTAATAGGGGGCGAGCCTGTCGCACTCGGAACATGTAGCCATTCCTGAAACCAACCAAATAAGTCATTGACCACACTAATGATGATTTTTTAAACACATCGCATTGTCGATGTGTTCATCACTCACGCTGAATAGCATCTGAATAGCAGTTGTCAGAAAAATCAGTTCAGTGCCTAATATTAGAATTAGTATCTTTGTAATTTAGTTTCAAACCAAACTAGCTTAATTATGCTCCCGACTTCGTCCGCTAAAATGTCGGTTATCGCGGTTGTAGACGAAGTCGCGGAATAAAAAGGGGTTCAAACTTACTTACTCACTTAACTTACGTGAAAGCGTAACAGACAGACAGTTATTTTCGCATTTATAACATACGTATGGAAGTATGGATGTATCCGAGCTACATGTGTATGTATCAACTTGCCTTCATCTTAAGATTTCCTCATCACATTTTGACATAAACAGTAGGTACATCACTCTATTGTGAATTCTCGCATTTCCTAATGACTTACTTGTTGTTATTTTTTGTGACACTCCAGTTTGGCTAAATCAGCTTCATCGGACAAGTCGGGCCTCGCAGGCTCATCACACGAGAACACAAACTCGACATAGTATCATAGATAACAAAGCCTTATCACAGAATAACTTATTTTAAATATTAAACCATATCAAAGCCAATTAACGTTGTGATAGTATTTATCTTATGATATTATGACCGTGTGTCACCATGCCAAGACAGGATAGGATAACAAAAACCGAAGTTGGTATACAGAATGCGTACTTTACAAATTAGTGGCTAATGTAAACTGGACCTTATGTGCCGGTTAATAAAATTTATATTTAAATCCAAACGGTCCATTAAGACAAATGAAATAAATGCAACTTGGGATATGAAATACATAAAAAGCTGTTGCGACCAATAACAAAGCATGCATGTTTGTGAAATGACAATGGTTATATCAGGGATTTTGATACATGTACAATCAGGGAAATTTGTTGTTTAGCATACCATCACGCCTGTATTCCCCGAAGGATTAGGCAGAGGTGTAACAATATACACCCACAGTTCGCCGGTATCTTTTAGGTCCCATGTAATAGGGGGCGAGCCTATTGCCATTAACCGGGCACAAATCCTAACTTCAAAGTGCTATTGAGAATTTCATAGAAAAACCCAATAACACTTTTTGCTCGACCTGGGAATCGAACCCAAGCATAGCGTGTTTAGCACACCGAGTGACCATTATGTGACTGATGAAGTTTGAAAGAATTTGCTAAACTATACGTTTTCCTGACTGTACATAACATAACATAATATGAACTGTCCAGTTACTATACAAGGTACAAAAGCCAAGTTTACCTCCGCTAACCTTACCTGTCTCCACAGGGGTTCAATGTCGAGCCTGCAGTCCGGAACCAGCGGGTTCTCCTGCCTCAGCGGCAAGTCCGTGGCGAGCAGCTGCCCGTCCCGGTGATGCGAGCCCCCAGCGACGTACGCGCCGCCCGCCCTCGCGCGACTCTCCTGAGCTAGCCTCCTGGCTAAGCGGCTAACCCGCTATAAGTTCCGAACTCAACAGACACATCTTGCAGGTGATTTGATCGTCTTTAGATTTAGAGTAGTAACAAAATGTTACGTTATATTTAGTTCAAAGTTATTTCGTGTAATAGCTATCGGACTTAATATAGTTACGAACTTCATAGAAACTGTATAGGAACAGTTCAGTGAATGATTTTAGTTGTAAGACTATGTGTATTGATTATGTTTTTAATGCAATTTGTTAAGGGGGAGTGGTTAATATAATACGATTTTCAAAAGATATATTTTTAATGTAATTGACGATGTTTTCTATGTGTATAGACTGTCGCATACGTGCGGGCATTTCGTGCGGTTACGGCCAATCTTGATATATCTTAGACATTTTAAGAGTCTGCGATGTATGACAGGATTCTTTCCAGTGTTTGTGGACATTGCCCGCAGCGCTGCACCGTCGCGGAACATTGCATATTAAATATAACACGATCTCATTGCGTCCTTGAATATGCACGTTGTAGATGTTTGTACCTACGTAAATGGCTTTATATCAAGGCGTGTTCAGACGGGGCGACTTGTTGGCGGGACAAATGTAATTAAATTGTGATATCTTATACTTTAGATTGTTGATGTGTTGACTAGATGCTAAGCTCGTGTTAACACTCAGGATGTTTGTTGTTCGACGGAAATGGGGGTAGTGACATATTACCGAAGTTTAGGTAGTGTATATAGTTAATCTTAGACCTCGTCTCGTGAAAAAGTAGTATAAATCTTTATAAACCAATGCAATTTCATTCTATTGTAGCGGTTTAATACTTGTGGTAGCTAAATCTCGTAGTACAAGTAATAATTATAATAAATCTACCGACCGCGGCGGTGGAGCCTGCACGAATCACTCCGTCTGAACAAGCCACAACCAACTGTGACGAATCCTAGCTCTTATATAATATTCTTCATTATCGTAGCCATAAAACATGTTAACTAAAACGAAGCCTAACAAGCCAAACAAATTGCAAACTTAAACAAAGAATTTAAAGTCCATTTTTCAATGAGTAGCGAAATATATGAATAAAATGTTAATAATGTACATTTAATCAGTCGTAAATAACGCATGTTTATATATATACCTGAAGTATATACAATTACAGTAATTCAGTGGCTATGTGGAAATGTTACAATCGACCGCTGGCATATTATTAGCAGTGTAGACGTAATATGTGAGGATTTTTCTTAACTCAAATAATTACATATAAGTAAAATTCAATTCGATATTTATAAGGGATTGTATGATATTTCATAGTTAAATAAAGATGTTAAAATGGTCATAAGTCGCAAGTTCGGTTCCCGTTCGGTGAACGTTCGTAGTATCAAAACCCACATATCTAGATAGAGGAACGAACGAGTAGAATATAACAATTCCTCTTTCCAGTATAGGCCAGGAGTAGTAATGGCCTAAACGTGCGTTATCTACGTCCATCATAATAAATGTGCTAAATCAACACAATATAGCCAAATTTAATGCTCAGAATTATATATTATATTATGTAAGGCAATACAAAGTGTCGGGTACAAAATTGTGTAAGGAAAGTGGCGTTTAGTCCGGGAGCTAGTGAAAAAGTGTCAAAATATATCATAAGACTATGAAAAATATAATCTTTACTATATTGAATTTCCCCTTACTTTGGAATAAATGTACAGAAGAATATTTTTATATAATGCTTAATATGAAAATTTTTGGTCTAAGCTCCTGGTCTAATTTTGCCAGCATGTGTCTCATTTGGCGATAAAATAGATACACTATTTAATGAGAAATTAATAACATTTATTATCAAAAACTATGTATAAATAACGAACAAATTTTGTAACTTAATTATAATATACCTGTTTCCTATTTTTATTACTACTCCGACAAAATGAGAGGCTGAAATTATTGGCCTCGAAAATATACCACTCAAAATGAGTATAACAATACTCTTAAATTTTCAGTCTATTATTTTACCTTAAATATTCTGCAGCTTTGCTGTGTGAAACCAAAATAATTCCAACGACTCATTTTGCGTGACATGTCTGACGGAGTTTGGACCAGCGTTCAGAAGGTTTACCACAGGCTAGTCTAGGGAAAAATAATCGATTTGTATCGAATTTCGAAATAGAAATACGACTGCCTTAAAACTCTTTGGTTTATTTTTACACGACACGTATTGATATGAATAAAACGTTTAAATTAAATAAATTATACATGGGAAACTCATAATTTTAAATTTAAAAAAACAATCAACAACAATTGGCTCTTGGCTGATTTGCTTGACGACCGCAGATTGAAGTGTTTCTCAAAATGTCAGTACTTTTATCGCCGAGTGTACACAAGCTATATATTTACGTGAAGCGTAAGGATTGTAACTCAATATTTGAGCGTGTTCGGTAGTGACGTCATATGATAGTTCAACTAACAGATTGCACATATTTTTCCGTACATCATTATGTATGTAAAGTTTTATATAGGTCTATATGTGGTTGTATCGAAGAACTATTCGGTTTTGTACTAAGATTGCAACTTAATGCCAAATATCACAAAAAAATAAAATAATCTCGAAGACATCTAGTTCTATGGTGTTCCTTGATGTTACTAAGAAAATCAGTTGGTATTTTTAATACATAACCGAATGTAATTCTTCGATGAAAATATCTAATACATAAGATTACTAAATACTATTTTAAAATTACTAATAAATGTAGTGCAATTAGTATGACTAAAAAACATGTTAGTGAAAAAATGGATTTAGTAAATACTAAAATGAGTTCAGCTGTTTGGAAGATTACAAGGTCAAACTTGATAACTTGACAAGCGCTAAACACATACAATTTTAAATTTAAATAATCTCACAGTAAATTAAATAATCACTCTTCACTTTATTAAAATAAAACCAACCTTCCAAGATGCATGGTAATAAAAACACCTTCAATATTGAAATACCTATCAAGATAATACTGATCAAGCACCCACTATGAAATATAAACCTTACACTATCGGCATAGAGTTTATATTGAATTGCAACAGTAGTAATTATAGTTAAAATCAATTATTTTTCAATTAATGTTAGAGGGAATTGATATCTGATTGTGTCCGGTAGGTGGCGCTGTGTTGTTTTGTAATCAAGTTTTTAATGAAGAAAGCTAGCGAAGTGTAGTACATTCTAATTAGTTATATTGCTACACAACGTCGATGATGGCAGGGGTATGTACACGTAACGAATTACAATTGTGAGTTATTAAAAGTACTATCACCAATAACTACAGGATCACTTTTAATGTTCTGACCATTTGACAGAGGATTAAGGTACTCATGAATACGTACAATTTTCAGTATGGGGCCAATCCAGAAATATGCAATAAAAAAAAAAACAATTGTTCCATACTTTTTCATCGTATCATTTTTGTGTATTTTTGTAGGGAACCAAATTTCTTTTTCATATTTCGGAGAAGATCTCTTAATAATAGGTACTCATATTCTGGATATAAACAGCTCATTAATGATTTACTTATGAGTACTTTTTTCCATTTCTTCGTTATTATTATTATTTTTTAACAGTATTTGCCCCTATTATCATTGCCGTTTTTTATAGACAATGTATCAAAAGTTGGCCTGTATAAATCTTAGTAATTCAAACAAATATTTCTGTTAGTATCTTGTTCTATTGCTGTCTAAAAAATCATTAACGTCGATTAAACTATTTTTCTTTTCATTTTAATATATTGTTTGTTCGTAGCATCGACAGATTCTGTTACTGAATGCCTAATAAAATAGTCTAGATTATGTTTAAACGCTAACTGCAGTAGACAACCCCAATAGCCTCATTAATTTTAGAATTACAGCGAATATTAATAGTAAAAGGTAAACTGGATTTTAAAATTAACACTACACATGAATTTATACCTTAAGTTCGTGGCTTAAAATTCAGTTTGCATAAGATATGTTTAACTCAGGGCTGTAAATCTTTTACTAAGTAATATAAAGATGATTAGCACATGTGTGTCGTACATCCTATTTTGAATCTTATAACAATAGGTATAAAAACTAATTTGTTTTTTGCATATATACCGTACATATACCATGTCATTATAAAACGAGTTCTAACATTAATCCAAGCTTAACCGTTATGATTTTTATTTATTCCTTTATTTTAGCAGTCTATTTGTATTTTAACCTTTATTTCGATACAAAAACTGGTTCGTTACCGGAGTTAAACTTGTCAATATTGATTAAGAACTTTCGTTTCTCATAATAAAGTTCAAAATACAAAAACTGATTCGGAAGTTCAAGCTTGAGCTAAAGTTAGAATTTGTTTTTCAAGCATCAGTTTTGAATGAACTGTAAGTTATTCCTGGATAGTAATGTAACACATTTGACATATTGAATTAGCTTGATGTAATTAGTTTAATTATTGAGAGATTGTGGGCTGGCAGAGCTAAGCTGCTCATGTCGAGCAAGGAGATTGGCTGTTCTTATGTCGATGAACCAATCACAGGAGAATCATGATCAGTTTTTCAGAAATTAGGGGTGTAATATGTAGTTTTAATACCACACTTTTTCCAGTGCGAGAGAAGGACAGAGTTATACCGTCAAGTGTAACTCTGTCCTTCTCTCGCATAGCTGCATTTCTCTTCGGTGAGGAATAATGATAGTATGCACAGCCCCAGATGTAATTATAATAGATCAATATAAATAATAAAATAAAGTTTATTTTTTGATAAATGATGCAATCAAATTATAGCTTTAACACTTTGTAAATACAATGCATATCGCTTCAGCAAATTTTGGAATTGAAATAATGCAGTGTACTATTTTTTAATACAAACTATAAGAAAAGTAATAAAATATGTAACGTTCGGTACAGGGATAATGTATTTATTTTACTGTATTTTTTATGACAAGCACAATTTATAGATAGCAATATTTTTGTAGATCTGAATAATCTCGTTATATGTATATATATTTTTTATTATGTTGGTATAATTTATACTTGGCAAAATAACAGTTTAAAATGTTATTTTAATTAGCTTATAGTTTTAATAACTGTTAATCAGTTATTAAGAGTTTTGATGTCAAAACAAACTTTAGGAAATTGATATCTTCATATTTGAATACTACGACACTCATAATAATTATTAGTTAGTTAAAATTTGTAATTGTGTGATGTCTCATCTATTGTTCTAAAACTTTAGCTTTAGTTGAATTATTCTTGTAGATCAATTGTACCACTAACTCTTTACTTTGGTTTAGTAATGGAATTCTTTAGCGTTGTGATTGAGCAATTTATTTTTAGTTGGTAAGTCACAAAAATAATAAATGATTGTATTATGTATAAAAAGATTTAAAGAAATATAATTGTAAGCGCGAAGTTGATCCTATTGAAGTGTTATTTATTTAAGGATTTCACGTTAAGAACAATAAATGTAATGTTAGTAGAATTTATTGAATTATTGAAATAAAAATCTGAATGATAAATAAATATAACGTCGCTTTTTTTGAATCCCAAATATATTAATACTAGCTTCTGCTCGCGACTTCGTCCGCGTGGATTTTTCACTCGCATTAGGTTACATCTTTGGTTACTGCTTCGCACCTATTGGTCGTTTGCGTGATGTTATATAGCTTATAGCCTTCTTTGATAAATGAACTACCAAACTCAAAAATATTTCTTCAATTCAAACCAGTAGTTCCTGAGATTAGCGCGTTTAACTAGACAAATAAACAAACTCTTCAGCTGTATAATATTAGTATAGAGAAACATTCGAAGTACAACTGATTTCTGTAAATCCAATCAAAGCAAAGATCAGCCGACAAACTTATGATGAACAAAAGCCAATCAAATCACGCGATAGGAGTCTGACAATCTGACAACTAATTTTAGTTTTGATTTTCCTTACTTCTGTAAGGAAAATCAAAACTAAAATTAGTTGTACCGTATATCATTGTGCTGATGACTTTTTTTAGCTGTTGGTTAAAATAACTACGAAAAATCACTTGAATAAAGTCGAGGAATTGGTTTGTTCAATATTGGCTCTTCAGTCGAATCGTCCCTCAACCCTTAACTGATTAGAGAAGGAGGTGGCGGGACGTTTGAGGCAGAGCGCCTCCTCTCCCAGCCGCCCCGAGAGATGACTCCCGGTCACCGTAGACGCGGGCCTGTGGACGGTGAGCAATGGATAGCTCTCCGTCCGTACATTGTATAACGACAGGCCGTGTCGACGGCGCGTTCGTGTTCCACGCGCGCCTCAAAGAGTAAAAGACTGACACTCCCTGCCGCCCCGCTCAGGGGGGGGGGAAATCATTATTTTAATGATTTAATGAGATCCCATCCGAAAAAAAACCTTTAATTGATAAGTCTTTTAAGTGACAAATATTAAAAAGAGTATGCTTAGATGGTTTGGTCGTGTCGAGAGGATGAGTGAAAGACGACTAACAAAAGGAATTTATATGGCAGATGTGAGTAGCAACACAGGGGGGGGGGGGGGACGCCCTAGAAAGACCTACACTGACCTCATTGCTGAGGTTCTTCAGAAAGGTCGAGTGCGCAGTACTCGTAACCGGCTTGTATGACTAGACGGATGAACGTGGACAAGATGAAAGTAGTAAAGGAAGGTAAGGATCGTAGCAGGTAGCGTTCTGTGGGTCCTGTCTACCCTCATGGAAAAAATGCTTGAGTTTATGTATGTACTATAGCTTCTGTCTGCGACTTCATCTGCCCCTAATTTGTTTTTTTATCCCACGGGAACCGTACATTTTTTTGGGATAAAAGTATCCTGTGTTATTCCACACTACAAGCTATCTCAGTGCCAAATTTCATCCAGATCCGTTCAGCCGTTTAAGCGTGAAAGAATAACAAACATCCATTTTTACCCCCCCCCCCCCCCACTAGTTATTTCTCCTGCATCGTGGGTGTGTTTACAAACTTGTAAGCTCACATACACAAACAGCCACCAACCAACATTGGACCAATGTTGTCAAATAAAACAATGGACACAAACTATACATTGGAAGGTAAGTATTATAATTTCACAATCCAACGGTGTAAGTAATAAAACCCGAAAGCTTGATAACACTCCTTGCCCAGCGACCGCGATATTAAAATACATCTAGCAGCAAATTTACTCGCGATAACATCGCTTTATGGGCTGGAAATAAAATTTTAAGTAAAATAATACCTAGTAAGTAAACGAAACAAACAGATTGTTTCAACTGACAACCTGTATGTTTCTTTATTTATTTATTCTCCTACGAACAATCGTTGCCTCACATTAAGAATTATATATGGTGGGTGTGTTTACAAACATAATACAACCAGATCTGAACCAACAACCTGCCTATAGGCCATACAAAAATTTGTTCCGTGGGAGAGACCAACTCGTTATTAGATCATACTGCCAGTCTGTCTCCCGGTTTCTGCAGCACACACTTTTAATTACTTAAAGAATAAACACCACAAATTTGCCCTGACCTGACAGACTGCAAAAGCCAATCACGACAAAAAAAATCGATGACAGGTTGTCAAATTCCTGTCAAGTGATTTGATTGGCAGTTATTGTATTAGTCGACCAACAACAGACGTTAAACGCTGTGATGGCGGTGGTGCGATGTCTGAACAACGTGTAACACGAGTAAATAATTCTCATGTTCAGAAACCAGGTGACAAAACTGTATGACATCTAGGGACAAACAGTACCATACTGTCTAATACAGATAGCCTGTATCCCATAATATCTGTGACCACCTCTGGAGCCTGGGTAGTCTATCAAATCATTGACAAGATCAATGGCTGACTGCTAAAGTCCACTGAAGCTCCTATTTTTCGTAAGTGACAATGTGCGTAGACACGGAGGGATACAGTGGAGCACCCTGACTGACTTATGCATGACCATACTCGATGTGGTAATATTTAAAGAGGTAAAATTAATTGTTGGCTTAGACAACGCCGCCGCACTATTCCCATCCACTGCGTCTCCTGAATACCGGAATCGACACTAGCGACTATCAGAAAAGCGTCGACGTAATGCAGCTTGACGAGCCCCGGAAAAATGATTTAACTGTCTTGGATCACGCAAGAAAAGCATATCAAGCAGGAGACAGAATATTTATTTGTAATAGACAGGTAATCTTTGGAGGTAGGTAGGTACTGATTTGATTTCAAAAATCCTTTTACTAATAGGTGGTTACACTATTGCCTCATCCTACATCTAAACCTAGCCACTCCCACGAAATAAGATATAGTGGAGATTTTAGAAAAAAATACAACCATTGAATAATGTGACCCGACCTTTACAATCCGAAACTATTTTATACAGAACAAAGTACTTTCAGTAACCCAGGTACCTACCCCAACAGATCGCAGTAACGTCAAGGCGCTGATGGCCTTCATAATCGCCAAGCCGTGGAGTTGCCGGACACCAGCCTGATATACAATACAGTTCAATCCGAAATTAGTAAGCAACACGTGACTTGAAGGAACCCATTAAAATAAATTATTCATGTTAGTACCGCCGTCAGGACCTCTACAGAACCCTTTAAAACCATTAAGATCTAGACAAATTAGTAGATGAAAATAAGCGTGTAGATAAGATATAAGATTATACTGTTTCCTGGATTCCAATTACCCAGAATCTACGGCCCGTAGGTACATAATACTTTGCACACATATATGAGTATAGTTTTGGATTGCAACCAACTATCACACTGGAATTTATTACTGGAAGTGTACCTACTTGAGAGTATGAAATATTTTATAGCTCTGATAAGGCGGCGGACAATTTTACGCCATGAGAAAATTCGCGTTTTTCTTTATGTGTATTGAACTTTGTTGTACGTTACGCAAACGAAAAAGTGCAATTTCTTTTCCTACTGCTTGTGGCTTCAAGGGGTTTAAACTTGTGTTGTAAGCAAAACTGTAATGATGCCAAGGCACCTACTGCTCGAACTGGCTCGCTGAAACGTTAATCTCTGCTATATGTGCACGCATATTGCTGATGCTAAATTTTCAGTGAGGCCTTTTACGTTCTAGGGATTCTTTCTGACCATAAGATCAAAATTTGTGAAACCGTTCCCTAACTTGGCAGTTGGGAACGGCTGGCCGTTCCAATCTAACCGATCGTCGAGTCATTTAGTCTCCCATCTGACCAACCCGACCAACCCGAAAACTGGACTTTATACCGATATCCGTTGCGGAATTTATTCGAAAGAGTCATCGCGGCTCTGGAACGCAAAGGGCATTAGGAGGAACACGGATGGATTTTAATCAGTAAGAGTCTGACACTCCTTTCCGCTCCGCCCAGACCAGGAGAAATAATTTGATGACTTCCCATCCTTACAATAAAAAAAAGGTGTGCAGACCGGTGACCACGAAATTCAGTTTCAGATTAAAGATTAGCATAGCAACCACAAAGATGACGTGCATATTTAAATCAAAGTTACGCAACCAATAGCGAATACAGCTGTAACTACGCATTGATAGGTGCATACGCACTTCTTGTGGCAACTAAAATATTTGTCCAATCTCAGCGGATAGAGTCCGTTCATATTTGAAACTAGTCAAATATACTTGTGGGTTAAAACATACTGGGCAATAGTGAAACCTTCTATCTATGAAAGATTGTTTGTTATCAGACCACTTCCAGAGATTACCTCGTACAAACAAACAAACTATACTTCGTTATAATATTAGTATTGAAAAACCAAACAGTAACCCAAGTAAAAAAAATATGGACGAGACAGTTTTTAATTAAAACACTGAATAAAAAGTCAGATTGACTTTTTATTCAGTGTCTATCTTTCGTATGTGGAAGTACGTATGATTATGAACAACTTTTATTATAGGTTCAACTTCGAAATATGAGGAAAAAGGTTCGCTTTTGTTCCCTACAAAAATACTCGGCAAGATCAAATGTATTGATCAACAGATTAATATTCATATTTGCAACTTTCATAATTTGTAAAAATGGGCAGTAAATTAAAAGCCAACTCGTATGACCCACCCTTTGGCACATGCGCCAATGCACACGAGACCTAACGCTGACCACACACGAAGCGGCGTCTACAAAAGCCCCCAGCGCCATCATTGTCAACAATAGTGTCAAGCTGTTAACCTCAGTTATAATGGGTACCGTATGCTTAAAAACATAGTGTACGCACGCCGTGATTTTCTTGTTTTCGTTTGCAATTTATTACCACAACAAATACATATGTTAATTATTAAGGTTTAGGGTGTATTTTAACTCAAATTCTTAATATGCTGTGAAGAAACTAGTTAACTTGTGTAGTTTTGTTTGTGAAGTAAAAAATGACCTCTTTTTCGTAGTATTAGTTAGTAGGAGAGAGTAGATTTGGTTTCTGATAGGTAGGTAATAGCGAGGGAATTTACGGGATATACAAGTATGTAAATAGGTAAAGCAAAATATGTCTTTACGTAAGCTATGCTGAACTAAAAGTGCCGATTTTTCAAAAGTCAGTTATCTTAAAAATATAATAAATAAAAGAAAAAATATGACAGTTTGACGGCTGTCAAACCACCATATTTTATTTTGCCTCCGTAAAGAGCGCTATTATTCAGTATTGAAAAATCGGGTTTAGTCAAATTTTAGAACCCTTTTCAAACTAAATCATACAAATGTGTGTGGCTAAAATTGCAAATCCAATATAAGTATATAGGTAGGCGTACACTACGAAAACCGCCCTTACTGCTACAATTTAAAGACGTAATTAAAAACACAACATCCTACATAAGACGTAAACTGTTGCTACGGATGGAAGTAAACATAGTTCTGACTAGGAAATTGCAAAAATCACTTTAAAAACGCCAAACCGGATATAAGTAGCACATTTCGCCAAATCCTGACAATTTTCAGAAACAAAAGATTTAACTTTACGTTTCTGTGGATACCTAGTATCATTTCGAATATTTAAACATTTGCCCTATTAGTCACGAAAAGCAAACAATACTAAGCAAATTACAATAGCACCAAGTAAAATTAACAATCATAATAAAGCGTAAGCTGCCTACTGGCTACACTACCTACTCTCCTAGTTACAACAAGCCCTTTTACGGCTAGTTTGTGTTCCATAACCCACTTATTGTAACATTTACGATTGCATTGTTGTCGAGCGAAATTTTTCGAATTGTGCCCGATAATGTCTTTGCCTGTAACTTGTTGTTGTAAAAACACTAGTATGTTTTAGTACTGCGTCGTTAGCCTAGGGGTACTAAGCTCGACTGCTACGCTTACGTCTTGGGTTGGATTCCCAGGTCGAGCTAAATGTAATTGGGTTTTTCTATGAAATTCTCAGCAGCACCTCGGAGTTAGGATTTGTGCCCGGTTAATGTCAATAGGCTCGCCCCCTATTATATGGGACTTAAACATACCGGCGAATTGAGTGTGTACATGGTTACACCTCTGCCTTACCATTCTGCAAATACAGGTGTGATGGTATGATAGTATGTTTTAGTATAGTGTGCTATGTTAAAAACTGTACAGGGTGGAAGAAACTTTGCCATGGACTTAGTAGGTAGGTACATGTTTCTGAACCTTCAAGGGGTTAATATTTTTTGTCGGTTATTTAAAAAATCTGCTAATCCATACATTGTGATCTGTAGGTATAGCGCTTATGTTTCAGCTGATTCTTGAAAAAGGGACTAGAATCATGCACTTATTCCACGAGCTATTTGGCACTAATTTCTTTCATTTCGCGTCGATTGAATCGTTTCAAATGTTGTTCGACCAGTTTTGAGCAACCTGTAAAGCTCTATCATTGCCCTCGTTCAGATTTTGGATGGTGCAGATGGCGCACGACGGGCAACTAAGGAGGTGACGCATGTCTTGTGATGGTGCTCACTGGCACTGCGTTTAAGATGAGAGAAGAATGCCCCGTTTGCCAAAATTAGTTTTACAGCGGCACTATTACTATATGGCACTACAGAATAACGAAAGTACAATAACCATCATGAAGTATGATGGTGAATGGACGTCGGACTAAGAGGTACTAAGTATATAATATGATTTAAAAACATAAATAGTATTTTTAAAGAAGTTGTGTCTTGGAATTATTGATTAACTACCTTATTACACACCTTATTAGACATGCAAGTTATTTGTATGGTGTTACAAAAACCAGAACTTAATGAAACAGCAATTTAAGATCTGAATCATCGTTGACATAAAATAGAGAATGAAACCATAAAGGCTGTAAGGAACTTTTTGGGAGAGCCAAGATATTGTAGGTAATAAAGTATAGACTTGGGAAATGAAATCAAGGCTATGGGATGAAAGATTATGACCAGCATACAGAACCTTCTATGCATTATTTAGTAAATGATGGTTAGTAATCCATGAGGATGATGCCTGTACTACCGGAGCATCAGCAGGAATCTTTACCGAAACCAAAACATAATATTGTTGCGTAGACCCTTGTTGCTAACGGCGCCATATTGATAACCGGGGGTCGGAACGTAGACCAAAAAGGACATACTACATAGTTCGAGACTCATTTTTGCACTAGCTTCCGCCCGCGACTTCCCTCGCGTGTAAATCAAATTTACTATAAAACATATTCTATGGCAGTCGGAAGTAGTGTAGCTTCCTGTCAGCGAAAGCATTTTATAATTGCACCAGTACTTTCAGAGTATATCCTTACATACAGAAAAACAAACAAAGAAAAAGAAAGATATCCTACTACATAGTGTACAGTTGAAAAATCGGTCTCCTGTCTGTCAATAGGAAACCGATTTTTCGATCTTAAATGTTAGAACTCCAAACCATAGCACGAATTTGCACAAGGCATAAAGGACCAAACTACGAGCTCCACACATCAACGGAGTAATTAACCTATTTCCAGTGCCCATAAACTAAGCACCTACTTACAGCCTTAGAGAAACGAACAATAGAGGAAACGAACAATGAACCACTCACTACAGCACGTGGACTTGTGGTTTTTCATAAAAAGTTCGGAAACTGAAAAACTGTAACATGTGGGCAATGTTCCAATCACCTTGAGCTCGTATTTAATCAAGATATTGACATTATTCCCACACATTTCACTTAAGTTCCGTGGCTTACAGAAAGAGAACTACTAACTACTTAGATATAAACCTATGCCAAGACACATAGAAAAGAAAAAATAACATGGAAAATTCCTAAATTAAAAAGTCTGTCAAACTACTATTACCTGAGCACGGAAATTAAAAAAAAGATGCAAGTATCAGCCAATCACAGCGACTCACGTGTCGCGGCGTCCGCCTCCTGATAATCCGGGGTGCTCCGTCGACTTATGACGCGAGACGACTCGAGCCGGGGCGAACAAACTTGCTAACAGACAAATAGTTTGCTCAATCCGCTCGGGTTGTCTCGCAATCATGTCATGACGTCACTGGCACTCGCTGAAGAGCTGCGTACGCGCCGACCGCCACACAACAACTGCTTGAAAACGTAGTAGTGTATGCACAAGTGTTTTCTGAAACAATTCTAAAGAAGTTTTCTACTATTACTTTTGTAATGTTGTGGGTTTCAATACGAGTTGGACGTTTTAGAAATGGCTGTTTCCGTGAGCCGTAGTACCTGTGTGGTACGGGCGTGTAGGTACATGAAAGCGGCGGTTCCGACGCTACTTTCGGAGGCTTCAAAGCGGCAGATATCTCAAGCTTGTTTTAACAGCAAGAATAACCTAGCTTCACTTGTACATAGTAGAAATTGGCATGAATCAGTTAAAGCCATTTTCCAAAAAATGTTCTGTCCGACTTTCCAAATTATACACAAGAAGGCTTCGACTTGCAATCTGGTTTTATTTTCATGACTATATTAGGATGGTAGTTCTACCGTATTAAGAACGATCGCATCTATCTCAGTCTGTCAAAAATACCTCTCATTTAAATCTACCTAGGTACATTCTTTGAAATTGATTATCGCTGCGATGCGATTGCGAAAAGATTTTGAATGTTTTTAATTTGTAGAATTAGCCTTAAGTCACGAATTTTCCAAATAAATAATTTACCTTCACACCTCAATGTAAAGCTTCCTTCCTTACTAATCTACAAATCTGAAAGATACTGTCTTTGAGAGCTGTCTACGCGAGCCAATTCAGCCGCTACGAATTCAATCCGTGCTACGCAGTAGTCGGCCGATTCGCGTAGCAGGCAGAGTATTAGAGCAATGTTGCGGTCACTGTGTCACTCTTCTGAGGATTGGCTCAGACTTAGTCCTCGCAAATCGACTATTCTATAGTGTGAACTGACTATCATAATGTGGTTCTTAATAGTTCACAAAATCAGCCAGTAGATAGGTAAGGGTTTGATGGTAAGCTTAACAAAGCTGAAGCTCGGAAACTTATCCAGATTTATCTTAATCGATTATTTATCATTCTGAGAAATATGAAAAAGAGTACGGTCTTGCTACATAGCCGGAGGAGGTTATGTTCTACCTATACTGCTTTCTCTGCATGAGAATATATCTTTACCCTGCAGTGGGGAATTAATACTTACGAGTATTATTATTTTTTAATTCTGTTATGGGAATACACAACTTTATGTATTACTACCGTACATAAACTTCCAATCATAAACTGCCTCGTTAGCCTAGTGGTCCTTTGTGTGTCCTCTGCTTTGGGTTCGATTCCTGTGTCGAGCAAAGTGTTTTTGGGTTTTTTTATGAAATTCTCAGTAGCAGCTCGGTGTTAGAATTTGTGCCCGGGTAATGGCAATAGGTTCGCCACCTGGGACTTAAACATACAGGTGAACTGTGGATGTTAATGGGTATTCCTCTGCTTAACCCTTAGGGGAATGCAGGCGTGATGGTACTGTACTTAGTCATTCCACCATAACCCTATTCATACCTAAGTAGCTACGACAATGACGACGCGTCGCAGGTAGCCAGCGACCCACATACTGCGCGCGCGCCGATCGAACGCTTTATCGAATGTTGATAAAACTTTAACGGCCGCAGCCCTAGCGGATAAGCCTGCACCGTGAAATCGACGCTTGCGCACCTAATTACTATACACGATATTTGTGTCAAGTGTGATTGCGTTCTTTATAGGTTTTGTACGAGGCTTTCGTTTGCGCGCACCCTGTGATTGCTTTGTGATTGAGGCTTCACGAGATGATAAAATGATACTTTATTACTTGGTGAGATGTTACGGTATTCCCTTTGAAGAATATTTAGGTAGGTACTCTAATACATATCTCTAAGCGTGGTGGTTATAGCTGAAATCTGTAAAAAAATATAAATATGTTAAATTGTTGGTTTTAAAAGAGTTAAACTCTGAAACTACTGGTCCTAATATGATTAATCTGTTACTGATACAAAGTTACTCTACTATCGAGTGTCATGTTTATGTTTTTTATGGTAAACTACTTTTACGCGAACGAAGTCGCAGGCTGAAGCTTGTCATATATACTTGGCTGTATGTACTTCAGGAGCAGATGTACTAAGTTACTCAGGTAAAACTTGAACAACAGGTTTTTTACAAAATAAATGTGTCTGCTATATGCGATTTTATTCGTATCGCAAGTAACGATTATAATTTTCATTAAAAATACTGTAGTAGGTTGGTTGATAAGGTGTTGGGGTCAATGTACATTCTTACCTTACTTAATATATATTTAGACAGCTTGGCGTATACCTACGTTCGGTAAAGTAATTAAAAAAATGACCTCAGGTTCATTTTGAATTCTCTTTATCTTTTTTTTTAACCTTTTCCCCACATAAGGAGTTTCTCTTGTATCATGTGTGCGCTAACAAATATATAAACGTACAAACACAACCAGGCAGACCCGTAGCAACTATCTGTAGGTCATTTAAGTGTTTGTTTCGTGCTGGAATCTAACCCGAGATATGCAGCGCAGTAGGCAATCGCTCATCGACTACGTGGACCGTGTTGTCGGTAAGAATAATTATTGGTTACATTAACTACCTTGTGTGTCGCTGACCCGGGGGGCAGTTGGGTAGTAGACATCATTAAATAAGAATTCCAACACAGAACTTCTGTATAAACATTTTATTTTACTCCTGAAAACCCGATTGATTTTTAAATAACAAATAAATTAGATTTTTAGTTACTTTGAAATCAATAAATAGTAAAAGTCAAAAAAGTGACGTCATAGTTTAGTATTATCATGCAAAGTCTATGGGGGAATCGCGTTTTGACAGCTCATAAAATGTATGTTAATTGATTAGTGGTGTCTTCCTAATTCTTGTATCTTTTAGGAACGTTCGCGTTCTTCAAATCGCAGTCTCAATTTGTCAAAAATGCCTCGATGTTACTTTCTATCTTAACAAGGTTTTCACATTGATTGTCCTTGAGATAAGATAGTTAATAGATGTTGATCACTTAACATATTGAGAATTGGCTTTCTGATACTTATTTAAATTAAATATTTACTGCCTCGTTAGCCTAGTGGTCCTAAGCGCGTCCTAACTGCTACACTAGAGGTCTTGGGTTTGATTCTCAGGTCGAGGCAAAGTGTTATTGGGTTTTTCTATGAATTTTTCAGTAGCAGCTCGGAGTTAGGATTTGTGCCCGGTTAATGGTAATAGGCTCGCCCCCTATTACATGGGAACAACACACACACATACATGCATACATGGGCTTCCTAAAAACATACCCGCGAACGTGGGTGTACATCGATACACCTCTGCCTCACACTCTGGGGAATACAGGTGTGATGGTATGTAATGTAAATATTTACCTAAATAAAACCAATTTTGAAAGTGAAAATTAAAAGTATCCCACTATATTTGATTAGACTAGGTATAAATACATCCGACAGACGAAACATTGGCGCCAGTGTTATTTTCCACGGCATAATCCAAGATCATAGTGTAATTTGAATACTAGATGGAGTAATATGTAGTTCATAAAATTTCGACCATGCTAAAAAGATATAGATCTAGGTTACTAGGTACTAGAATCTTAGTGTGACGTACATCTTGCCGTATTTGCGAAAAATCCGCGGGTCTGGGATTGAACCCAGGTCGAACCCGCACTACTTTTGATTAATTAATTACAATTTAGTTTGACATTCAATGTAGCGTTGTAAAATAAGTTATAATACCTAAAATACGTTTTTCTTAGTTACTTGTTAGAACGATTTTGGTGCCGCTTTTGATGCTCGTTCCTTATTAAACAACTATGTATGAACTTTGCTTTTTATTCCTTTTTTTGAGAAATAAATGTCTTAAACCCTAGACTAGACCTAGACTTTATTATTTCTATAATTACAATAATACGTCGTTGAACGACGAAATCTGGCCTTGTCTAGAAAGTAACCATGTACATGTATTAAGGCTAACTTAACCTAACATAAATACACAAAATCCGCTTTCGTAAAACGTTTTCTATATCAAGGTTACATTTCCGTTTTCCTTAATGTAGGCAGTCTGCTACAATGCTTGTCCAGTGTACAGTTACTGCCTGCCGGCGCCGACGCCTGTGCTACTTTAATAGCACTTAGTAGTAAGTAAGCTGATATGGACAGTTTCTTAAGGGGCTTCAAACCTTGGTGAACTAACGAACGAAAGTAATTGAAAATGTTGTTTTTTTTTTCAGTGCATCGTAAATGTTGTACAATCATGTTCTTTAAGGATTTCTTTTACTGACTGCAGGTGATTCATTGAACGTAGTTCGAGTTAGCTTTTATCATTTTTTCTTTAATCCTGTATAATTCTTACCGGATCTTATTTGTAGATCTTTGACAAACGCTACGGGTAGATCAAAGCCCGAAAGTCGTATGTGTTACTCAGTAACTGGGTTGTGGAGTTCAGGTAGGAAGGTGATGATAAATCCTGTATCATTATTAGTTAGTCCATATTTTGATATCTTACCTTATAACAAATTAAGGTCGTGTTTGCAACAACAGCACGGGTAGGATGACAATTTAGTTATTTGATTTTCTACAAAGTTTATGACGTTTTGTGTAAGGTGCGCTTTTGAAACTTTATGCATACATAGTTAAATGTCCAAAAAGGAGATTCTAATTAGTCTTATATGGTATTGGACTAGTGGTGGCCCTGGGTTCAATTCCCAGTAATAGTTATTATCTTTACAAATAAATAAAACTAAACTGTTTGTAATAACTGCCTCGTTGGCCTAGTGGTCCTAAGCGCGACTGCTACGCTAGAGGTCTTGGGTTCGATTTCCAGGTCGAGCAAAAAGTGTTATTGGATTTTTCTATGAAATTCTCAGTTGCAGCTCGGAGTTTGGATTTGTGCCCGGTTAATGGCAATAGGCTCGCCCCCTATTACATGGGACCTAAACATACCGGCGAACTGTGGGTGTACATTGTTACACCTCTGCCTAACCCTTCGGGGAATACAGGCGTGATGGTATGTGTATGTATGTATGTAATATCATCGGGATTTTGGTAAATTGTTGGTGTAATATAGGTCCTCCTCTGCCTAGTCCATCAAGGAAAACAGGCATGATGTTATGTATATATTGTACAGGGTACGTAGTGTGGTTACTAAACGGAGTCAACGTGAAGTATTACTCAGTGCTGTGATTAATCAGGCCTCCACCCACCGGCCGGCCGGACCACTGACTGATGTCCTTTGTTCTAAAAATAATATGTAAATCGTATTGTAATACCTGCCTACAGTTATTTGACACTTGCTGTTATTTTATTATAGATAGAAGGATAAAACGTGTGTAAATTATGTTATTTTCTCTTGTTTTTGGTAAAGGTGTAGCGGTCTGCTGTAAGGAAAAATAATCCTGGATGGTTAAAGCCATCTAGTAATTATCGTAGTGTATTTATTAATTAGCTTGATTATTATTTGTCAATTCTTAATTTATAATGCTTTGTACGTGTTATGATATAGAAGTTTTTAGGCAAGGTACAAAGGTCCTCCCCGATCTTTTCCATAATTGCCTATCTTTGACTTTGAATTTATGACTGGGTAGAATGCAAAGCAAAGCTCAAATTAAATACGTTTATTTGTGAATACAGGACCAGGGTATCAAAATAATGCGAGTATCTGCTGTGGCCCGTCAGTCATCTCGTTACAGTGACATCCAAAAATATTAGTATGATAACTCCTCCACGTAGGATTTTTCAGTAATTGCCTGTACACATTATAAGTTTTTATAAACTCGCTTGCCCCAAAGTCTTTAGGGTGCGTAGCGAGAGATGTATGTAAAACTAACCATTAGTTTAGCTCAAGACATGAAAATCATCATTGAAAATGATCATTTTCACACATTTCCCTTGCTTTGCAACTCCGCAAATCCCTTGTGGAAACGCAGGCATAATAATAAATGTATGTACATTGATAATCATTTTAAATATTGTTAAAGCAAATAGCAAACTTATACATTAGTTAGAATTTAAAATTGCGTTGGGTACCTATGTAAAGTCAATGGCCCATACATACCTATAGGTAGAACTTTATGATGATCTAACAAACCTTACTAACAACCTACATACAAAAATACTTGGAAAGTATCAAGGTGACGCATTCATCAACTGTTTTTAATAAAACATCTAGTTTCTGTGCTAACATTTATTTATATATTTTTACCTACACAGCGCTATATTCAGAGCGTTATCTGATAACGTTGTTAAACAATACATAACAAGCAATGTTCCCGTATCTAGGGAACAGATGATGAGTACCTACCTACCAAGCGGGTACCGAACCAGTGAGGCGCGGAATACAAAAATGTATTTTCTTTTATTTGACTCTCACCTTTTTTCTGCCCAAGTTACTTCTGCTAATAAAGAATGGACTATATCCTAATAAATAGGTGCTTTAAGCGCCGTTGTTGTTAACAATAGAAGGTTTTACGATCAGTTTATAATGTTAACTGAAGTATTATCCTATAAAGGTCAGTTGGGAGTTCCGACGCACTGACCACGGCGGCGACCGACAGCGCGCACGTTATCAGACCTACACGCTACACCTCTCTACACAAAAATCTCGAACGGGAATACCGGATACTGACGCAGTGCTAAGAAAATACAGCCGTCTCTTTCCAATACGTAGTAAAAGGGCAGTGTTTTTGTATTCCATCCTTGTTCTCAACCGCGAAGCGATATCGCGCTATGCTTATAGTTAGAAATATGTAACTGAATAGTTTACTTTTGTGTGTAGTTTTGCCAAGTTGATGTCGTTCGAAATTAGAATCGCTGCATGTTCGTTGTCCGTAATGTGTCAAGTGAATTGAAACTCATTTTTACGTGGTGGAGTAGTGTTCCAGTGAATTTTTTTTTATTGTGCAAGAGTAAAATGCGCTCGGCCGTGCGATGGCGCGGAAACGAGACATTTTTTAGATTCCAATAATGAACGAAAGTTTGTGATTTGTATGGATTATTGTGCTGTGTTTATAAATAACCGTGATTTTTATTGTGAAAATGTTCAACGGGAGATTTTCTCTTTTTAACGTAAGTCATTGTAATTTTTATTTTCTATTTATTTTTAAATTTCTTGTGGGGTATAATAAAAATATCTTATGACAGTTACTTTATTCTTATTGAGATACACTTCAACGAGATAATGATAATATAAATAGGTAAGTGTTATCAAATATTTTTCCTTGTAACTGACAAACAAAGAGCTGGCAGGGAGCCAGACGAACACTTTAATTTTATCATTCGTTATTGCCAATGATTATAATGGAATTACATATTAAAACAAGATAATTTTGACTGCAGTTAAATAAGTAAATTATGTCACAAATAAATGTAATAAAATAATATGGTTTTTAAACATTTTAGTTGTGATAAAGTCATCGATTTATGTTTCAAAGATCTTTGAATATTATAAACAATTACAAAAAAAAATATTTTGATACAAATATTTAAAAATGTTTAATATATAAGTACGAGTAACAAATAGTTGCTTGCGAAATTAAAATGCCCAGTCGATATTCAAGATGACACAACTTTTGGTTTTCCTGTAACATGGACTTAAAATATAAAATCAGCGTTCGAAAGAATACGCTAAGGAAAAGAGTTACCTAGCATTTTTACCTAGCCTTTTACCTAGCCTTTTACCTGACTAGTGTTTTGATTAACTTATACGTTCTTGGAACTTAAGATTAAAAATAAAAATATTGTCTCCGTTTTCCTACACATATTTTATATAATATTACTTTATAATTTTAGTTGTTGGATTTTCAACTCTCGACATTGACCTGAGGGTTGAATATCCAACAGTGCGCAAGACAAAGTAATATTAAATAATACTGTTATTTGAGATGGTGGTATACCCTCTAGATTGTCTGCGAAAAACAGATATCTGTAAGTATAATATTTTTAAAGCACGTAATTTAAGTGACTCGGAAGACATAAAGCAATTCGTGTCTACCAATATCATTTACTCATCATACCTTATGACAAATAACACAATATCGACAATATGTAAATATAAAAAACAAAATCTTATCTACGTATTTCATCCATGGCAAATTAAAACGACGTATGTATTGATTTAAGTAAAGCTTTCGACACAGATTAAATATGCATAGGTAATAGCTTGGAGCAAAACTATTTGGTTAGTGTGGTAACTTGGTACAAGTACCTGTAGTTAAAGTTTTTTCTAGACAAAAATATTCGTCTTATCATGAAAAGTGACGTTTTACTGAAATTTACTTAAGGTGTTTCTCAAGGTTCACTCTTACAAACCTTTTACAAATTACGAAAAGTTAAAGAAACAGCTGCATTATTTACTTTTGCCACTTTTTTAACAGATTCGCTTTGTATAGTATATGTAGAAGTGCGTAATAAAGAGTGCAAGTTAAACGTTACATTACACGTTCTTCCCATTATTCCGATTTTTTAATGTTCTGGACCATATCTGGACAGCTTCTGATGACGGTGATATCAAAGGTCAACGTTCCAATCTGTTGCATGTATCCATGAGCATAATGTTTTGGGTGCAATGCGCGCTGCCATAAACAGACAATTTTCACAACAAATAAAACAAACGAGTTTTACAATAATCATTTTCGCTTAAACTTAGTTTGATGGGCTGCATGCGTAGTTAACATCCAAGTGATATGTCTTTTACCTCATCACAATCATCATCATATTAGCCGCAGAACGCCCACTGTTGGACATAGGCCTCCCCCATAGATTTAATATTCATTATTATAATATTAATCACTCACGATTAAGTTAACGGTGAGCCATCGAATTTGTTTCCTTCATTCTTATTCCGAAATTAGTAGGACTTGCCAGACCGAATTTGGTTTTAAATACCCGGTCACAGCGCAATAGAGGTGGCCTGCAGAGTTAAAAAAAGTATACGTGTAGGAGGGTTTAGGTCGCTTTACGTATTTGGCGTTTTTTAATAAACGTACCCATAATAGACTGACTATTCGAAATGTCAAATGGCAAAGTCGCCATCTCAGAGCAGTTTAAAGACCCCTGGTACACGCAGTAACAAAGATGTACCTTGTTGCTGTTATCAGCATGAGGCACAATGTGGAATCCATTGTTATTGCTCATCTACTTGCGTATCAGGTGGCGCTTACCTAGCTATATACATTATTTATATCTGTATGTACTGCTAACGCCAACGCAATATGATATTGTGAAGTCTAGTTTGATGTTCCTTTTGAAATGAAAATAGGTAGGTAGGTGTCATGTTATTCCTAGCGGTTGCCGAGGACAAGCCATTTAGTAATTTATTTACTTTAACCTTTTATTAAATTGTGTATATTAATGTCATGATGGCTTACCTAGTGGTTTTATTCAAGTACCAATATGACTTTTAATTTGTTGTTTGTATTTTCTAAGTTTATCTCTGAGATCACTGACATCGGTGAAGGAAAACCTCTTGAGGAAACTTGAACTGATATTCGATAGTCTAAAACTGCCAATTCGCCTTGAGTAGGTGGTGATCAATGCTCATGCCTTCTCTCTATGAGAAGAGGCTTTTGTCCTGCAGTGGAACAATAATAGGCTGGTTATTATTATTTATAAAATTTATTATATGGAAAAATCATATCATGTAAAATGTTTTTTTATTCTTTCCAAGTTTATGTCATGCAGGTGTCTATACCATTTTGTCTTTGTTTTTTTACGAGTTCTGAGAATATCTGCAATACACTTGGAGTCGATTCAAAACAATAGGTGGGTGATACATGAGACATAACATAGTGTTGTGTTGTCTAGATTGTGGCTAGAGGCATTCCAATTTCAAGGTCTATCCTTTGAGAAATGTGCCTAAGATATGTAACGGGTGTCACAAGACACTTAACAAAGCCAAAATATTTTTGTTAAATTCTGGAGCATCCCTTTTGCGGAGATATGTTGAAGGTCAAGGTTATTTTTTTTAGGAAAACAGGTTTTAAATCGTTACTTGACAGACTTGACAAATTAATGTCAATTAATTTGTTGAATGATATGAATAATTCATCTAAACACAATACTTATAAATAATAATTCAATTACAAAGTATGTGCCTACAAATGTATTAAAAAAAAAAGGAGAAAGCACATAGGGTATTAAAAAAATCGTTCGCATCGCTGTCAATGTGGCAAGTGCAGCATCAGTTACTTGCTAACCTTTAAATACCTTCGTACCCGCTGTTGCATACAGCCATAAGCACAATGTTTTGCGTGTGTTTCGTGCGCTACCAAAATATTTTTTACACCAAAAATAAAAGTTGTTTCCCAGACATTTTGATTAGCAGTGTACGTAGTTTACGGGCGGTGTAATATGTCTTTTCACAGCATGCATTGCGTGTCTATACAAGAATCTATTTGTTTAGAAAATGTGGATTAACATGGCTAAACCACACACACTAAAGGGAAAGCACGCATTGATGAAATCTCTTTCTAAACCCCGACTCAAAAAGAGGGGTGTTATAAGTTTGACGTGTCTGTCTGTGGCACCGTAGCTCTTAAACGGGTGAACCGATTTAAATGCAGTTTTTTTTTATTTGGAAGCAGATGTCCTAGCAATCGTTGTTAGACATTTTTTATCAAAATCGGTTCAGCCGTTTCAAAGTTATCGGCTCTTTTGTTAGCTGCGGTAGGACCTTTATTTTTCTGTCGGGGGTAACTTAAAATTTTTATGTTTATTATTTGTATCAAAACCATTGCCCTTATTTCCAGTTCGGTTTATTTCCATTACCACAGTACACAACATTGCGTTTAATTTCATTACGCATCTTCATAAATACACAAACCTCCTGATCACTTCTTGTACTGCCTCAATTCCTTAAGCAACCACCAAATGAGTCATTACCAACAATAAGAAAATTCCAGTTATTCATCATTACAACAAGTCACCACGTCGTGTCTACAGTCATATGGGACGGGAACAAGGTCGGCTAAGAACATATCCGCCGGCTAACTGGCCTCCTCCGGCCTATCTTTGCCTAATAAGATAATGACCCTTCAAGTGCAGTTAACTAGAACATTTTTGTCTGTAGACTTGGGAAACAGGTAAATGGCTGTCGGCGGCCTTTTGCAATTTAATGGGTGATGAATGTGGTGATTTACATTTTGTTGATCTTTACAACGAAGATTTTTAAAGAACCTAATTTTGACCGGGTCTCAAATGCATAATGCATTTTACTTCAACAATACAACTTGCCTAATGCGTTATTCATTTCGAGTTTTATTTTCAATTTGTTGTCTGTTATTGACCGGATAAAAATCTTACTTTGACCCGAACTGAAGCATTATTATTTATTTGTAGTTCCTTTTTACCCGACTGCGTCAGAAGGAGGGTTATGTTTTTTGAGTGTATGTATGTACGAATGTATGTATGCATGTCCATTTCTTTTGCACGCCCTACAGCCCAAATGGCACGGTGGAGTTTAACATATGAGGTATCGTTCGATTAGTGTTGACTGTGGGAGTGACTAAGCTATATAAAATTGAAAAAAATATGGGCGATTTTTGATTTAATTTTTTATTTTATTTTTAAGTGCAGTATAAAAATAAAGGGTTTCATAAATAACTTGCAAAAATGTATGCAACTGGTATGTTTACAATTAACGAATTTGTAATGAAAAATGCTAGAAAAAAAACAAAAATATGAAGAAAAATGCTTTTTCCTGAAACCCTTCAAAATAACGCATTTTATAAATGGCTTACGCAAATATACATATTGGCTAGCGGCAATTGTAACTTAAAAAAAAACCCAACTGCGTATAACATGAACTTTAAATAAAAACTGAAAAAAAAAAATAAGTCCAGTCGTCTGGAATTCAGTCAAGCAACAGTCGGGACCCATTAAAAATCTAGACCGAGTTAAATCGTCCTAATAATACTACTGGACTTGTTTTTTTATTTAAAGTTCATGTTTATTGCAGTCAGGCTTTTTTATTTTTTAAATCTATTTTTGTTTTTATTTTACATTCCATCATTATATATACTTTTTCTAACTATGTTTAGAATAGCTAAAGCATTCCGGTATTTCATTTAGATCATTAACAAACAGTTTTGAACTGTCAAAGAGTCGGTCAGAAAGTTGAAGCTAGTTGCTCGTTCTAAAACGCGGGTAGATCTCCATGGAGAAGAACGAGCGAGAAACTCTACGAATACTCTTTTAAATTTAGTTTTTACGAAATTTTGGTTACATTATTTTTGTGGCTTCAATATGTAAAAAAATGTAGGTGAATAGCAATATAAAACAACTAGCGTCTGCCTACGACTTGGTCCGCGTGATCTTTTTCACTCGCGTCGAGTTACGTCTTAGATTACTGCTCGGCTCCCGTATATCGTAGCTTGAAGTTATATAGCTAATACTATCCCTCATGAACTCAGCTATCATTTACAGAAAGATTCTTTCTAATCCTACAGGTAGTTCCGGAGATTAGCACGTTTAAACAAACTCAAAACTATTCAGCTTTAATAATTATATTAGTATAGTTTAATATATTAGTGTAGATATTAAAGGATAATTACATTCAATGACTAATAAACAAACATGTGAATGAATAGCGTCGCGTTGACTCGTCAACATTCGGCTGATGACGTCAGTTTCACTATAATCCGTCTAAATATAACCGGGATGAGATGTGATGTGACACGCGGGCTCACTGAATAGATTGTTTTGTAGTTGGTAAACAGCTTTAAAAACAAATGTTAATTTGTGAATAAAAAAATAGAAAAAGTAGAATAGTAGTAGAGCTCTTTGTGAAGGACCTTGTCCGGGGAACTACTACCACTATACCTATATCTGCCGCAAAGCAGCGTTGCTGTGTTCCGGTTTGTAGGGTATGGGCGCCAGTGTAATTACAGGCACATGAGACATTTCAACTTTGTTTCTGGGATGGCAACGCATTTGCAAGGGATCTGGTATTGCAGATGTCTATGGGCGGCGGTGACCGCTTAACATCAGGTGCGCCCTCAGCTTGTTTGCCATCGAATGACATTTAAAAAATAACATTGAACTTGTATCACATTCAATTGTTTCTCAACGTACCTGAGACCATCCGCCGACAGCACGCTATCTTTTGAAGTGTGACATGATTTCATAATGACTATCTCTGGCCATGTTAATCAGAGCGGCAAGCCGGCAACCGATACTGAACCTTATCAATCGCATTACTAAGGTCCAACAATCAATCAAAATATCCATTTCCTTCAACGATTCAGTTGGAGATTCAATAATGTAATTGACACAGACCGAAGTGAACTCACAAAAACTTATTTAAATGATGTAAAATGTGCAATCAAGTTTTAATAAATATTGTATAATTACATTCGTTAAATGCATATATTGAACTAGCTTCTGCTCGCGACTTAGTTCGCGTATAGTTTTATGACCCGCAATAAGTTACGTCTTTGGTTACTGCTCCACACCTATTGGTCGTGATAATATATAGCCTTCCTCAATAAATTGCCTGCCCAATAGGCAGAGGTAAGGTAAGGCAGAGGTGTACCGATGTACACCCACATTTCGCCGGTATGTTTAGGTCCAATGTTATAGGGTCGCCCCCTATAACATTGGACCTAAACATACCTATGCCTATTGCCATTAACCGGGCACAAATCCTAACTCCGAGCTGCTACTGAGTATTTCATAGAAAAACCCAATAACATTCTTTACTCGACCTGGGAATCGAACCCAAGACCTCTAGCGTAGCAGTCGCGCTTAGGACCACTAGGCTAATGAGGTAGTTAGCCTAGAGGTCCGAAGCGTGACAGTTACCAGTTCAATGTACACACTATTAGATTTAAAATCAATTGGCGTGTAATATCCACTACCTTACAATTACTTCGGAATAATAATATGGTTCAAATTGGTTTCATTTGGTGGACCCAACTAAGCTTTAGAAAATGCTATTTTATCAGCCTGGTTCCGCATTATTGCTGCAGATAAGAGCACACGCGGCGCACGCACGCATCATGCCCTATTTAATTTTGAATAACATTACCGCGATACGTTCATCTTAGTTAGATATGTACCTTGACTTTATAATGGGTAACTGTGAGAATAATAGGGTCTAAAAAGACCCATCGTATAGCAATTAATTGCTCATATTGACCATTGTACTAAGTGAATTTGAACAAAAATATTGCTACGAAACATTACTGTTTAATTATTTATTTAAACTTTTTACAACAAAATGTACAAAGGCCTTAGGCATTCTCTACCAGTCAACCAAAGGTGGTGAAGAGAGATAACATGGCAGGTGCAAATAATTGTACGAGAGAAAAATAACAAAAAAATAACTCAAAGCAGTTATAAATATAAATTGAAATGTACACGAGAAAATATAGATGAAAATATGAATAAATTAGAATATAAAATCCTATACATAAAATATATCTATACATATACATTATACATACCTACAATTACTGCTACTGGTTATGCTAGCACGCAATGTAACACCCCCTAAATATTGTGCTTTCGGTCGCATGCAACATCACGGGCGCTACGGGGGTTATGGGGTCTTTTGAGTTTAATTTTAACACTAAATATTTGTTTTCCTTCCCAACCTCTTCAACTTATTTTCCGCTTCCTATTTAAGTACCTAGTGCTAAAGGCACTTTAAAGATTCCTTAGTGTGCGATACTCGTGAAAGTGGTTCCCAAATGTTATTCCTTGGATAGTTGTTTTTACAATTCCCCGCTTTTGTTTTGTTTTTCTATGTAATATCCAGAGTTAGGCACTACAATGAGGTGTCTACCTGGCAGCCCTGCTAGCACGTTACACAAACGTTGCGTATGCGTTCTGTTGCGAGCACTTATTTATTTAGAAAATACAGAAACCTGTTCACTTTCTACGCAGTCAGGAAAACGTACGCTGGTCGAAAGCGATGAAAATTGACTTATTTACCTCTCAGATTGCTCGTACTTTTCATCGGGGCAGTAGAATTTAGTTTTTGGACGATCATAGTTGTTGCAGGAAGTATCTACAATAAACAGGTAAGTATCTAAACTAATATTAAAAAGAAATATGATTTGTATTTTGTTTTGATTGTAATGGACAATTCAAAAGTAATTAACTGATTTCAGAAATCCTTTCAGCTATGGTAAGCTACGTTATCAGCAAGTTACAAGGCCTTATTTTGTATACTAATAAAGAGGTTCTCACAGCTGCAGTCGCAAGTACTTTGTACATCGACTGATTTGAGTATTCGTAAAAAAAGTTTGAGGAAAAACTAGCCAAAGAGTCAGATTTCATCTTCACGTTCATTTTGAAACTGAATACTAGCTTTTAGTCTTGAGTTGATCAAGCGACTACTTTACTTACTTCATCATCTACTTAGCCTTTTCCCAACTATGTTGGGGTCGGCTTCCAGTCTAACCGGCTACAGCTGAGTACCAGTGCTTTACATGGAGCGACTGCCTATCTGACCTCCACAACCCAGTTACTAGGCAACACGATACCTCTTGGTTAGACTGGTTGTCAGACTTCCTAACTTCTGACTATCCGTAACGACTGTCAAAGATCTACGAATGGCAGCTAAGACCAACGGTTTTACGTGCTTTCCGAGCCACTGGTGTATCACACCACCAACTTCCAAACTCCGGACTGCTACTGAGCAAATCTTAGAGGAAAAACCCAATAACCAACGGGGCAGCCTAGAACTACTACGACTACTTTACTTACTTGAAATACGTAATAAAAAGTTGGTAAAATAATTTCCCACTTTTAATTTATTTGTATAGGAGTTGTAACTGCCAGTGCCGTATATCCGGTGTCAATTAAAACAGTAACATGGCTCACAGTTTCCTTACCAAACTCAATTAACGCAACAATAGACTGCCGGACAATGCACATAACCCGGCAGCGACCGTTGAATAATTAACAAAACATTTTAGCAGGCAATGATAGGTACAGTGTGAATAAAGCAGTGCATACTATTTTATTTCGACCGAAGCCCAATCCTGTAAATAAAAACGTTTAAAATCTAGTAGCGATCTCATCAGTCGGCGAAAATCAATTTAATTGCAAATACTTGTCAAAAATGCAGGTGAATTCAAATAATGTCTGACAGATTGCGACTATTCTTAAAAATACGACAGTTTCCCCCTTGAGCAATCGTTAGGTTTGGTTGCCATGGCAACAGCGTAAGGCGGTACGCCAGAAATGAAAACATTACTGATTGAACCTATTTCAATTTGATCTAATGACAAGATTAGTTCTGGTTAATTTGATTTAGAACTTTTTTAAGATTCTTTGATATCCTCAGTAAACACATTGAGTGCCGTAAGCCATCCATAAATAAATACAAAAGAATAGGTAAATACATATATATACCATCACACCTGTATTCCCCGAAGGGTTAGGCAGAGGTGTAACGATGTACACCCACAGTTCGCCGTTATATTTAGGTCCCATGTAATAGGGGGCGAGCCTATTGCCATTAACCGGGCACAAATCCTAACTCCGAGCTGCTACTGAGAATTTCATAGAAAAACCCAATAACACTTTTTGCTCGACCTGGGAATCGAACCCAAGACCTCTAGCGTAGCAGTCGCGCTTAGGACCACTAGGCTACCGAGGCAGTTAAAAAAAGGTAAATACATGTCACGAAGTTGTAGACACGCCGGAGCAAGAAACGTCAAATCAATTAATTGAACGATGCACTCGGGTCGTGATCACATACATCACACGGAATGACATAACTTGATTGCAACGATTGAGTTTTGTCATCATTAGCCATCATAACAGGAAGCTTTGCTTATGGGATTTATTAAAGGTAAATATAATGTTTCTCTGGTTTGGGAACCGTGAAAGTCAAAGTCAAATCATTTATTACAATTAGACCATTAAAAGGCACTTTTGAACGTCAATTAAAATATTGAACCTAGTTGTCCACTCCAAAAGGAAGTTTCGTATGGAGAAGAAAGGGCAAGAAACTCCAATCAACTCCAACTCCACGGATATAACTTTAATTTAATAAACGGTGAAAAGTATATGAAATATTCATTCATTTGCATACTTTTATGAGTATTATTATATAATAGATTTTATTCAAGGCTTAAAGAGAAAGACAGTTATGGATCCTGTTGAGAAACAGCAACATAGTATTATTTAAAAAATAATACTACTGCAGAAAACCTCAAACGGCGTAAGTATAGTACCCTTATTGGTAACCCTCGGGCCGTGGGGTCCTTGTGCCCATAGCATTTTTAGGGATTTATCTAATCGGTTGGTTGACACTTCCCACGACCCAAAGGCTGGCTTTTACCTTGGCCAGAGGTTAAGCATTGCCATCCAACGTGGCAATGCCGCCAGTCTTTTGGGCACTTTTCCGGTTGACGGTGATGCGGAGGAGTTTTTTGATGCCATTTAGTTTTAGTTTCTTTTTGTGTTCATTAAGGATTTCTAATTTTAAGGCTGTAAATAAAATTATGTAAATAAAATTTCAAAAATTAAACTCAACAATAAAATCTAGAGAAAATAACAAATATTATTTTGAATTTAAGTAAAAGTTTAATAATGTAGAATATTTACAGACTAAAAAAAAAACACACCGTCACGCCTGTATTTCCCGAAGGGTTAGGCAGAGGTGTACCAATGTACACCCACAGTTCGCCGGTATGTTAATTGGAGGCGAGTTAAAAAAATTAATGCCGTAAAATTTTAGTTTCTTTTTTTTTGTTATTATTACCGTTTTTTACCTAATTCTAAGGTTGTTAAAGTTTAATAATGTTAAAAATATAATTGTAAAAATAATATTTAAAAAAAGAGTTAAAAATAAAAAAATATGCTTGGCATATAAATTACGTATTACAACAGTTAAAGTTACTGAGATCACTGTTTTATTATACGAGTATTAGGCAAGAGCGAGTCTGTTTAAACTGATGCGCGTACGCACGACCCGTTAATTAAAAGAGGTCAGCGCGTGCCGCTAACACAATATACTTAGCAGTAACGATATAATTTGTGTGTATCGTTGATTAGCTTAAACTATTGTGATGTTATAAAAATGTCACTAAAAACTATAATAAGTAATAATAATACCAGCTTCTTATTGTCCCACTGCATGGCTTCTTCTCATACAGAGAAGGCACGAACATTGATCACCACGCTTGCTCAAGGCAAATTGGCGATTTAAGACTTATATTAATTACAAGTCCAGGTTTCCTCCCGATGTTTTCCTTCAGCAATGTCAGTAATGTCCAAGATAAATTAGAAACTATTGTTGGTTAATCAGTTTTATAGTGGATGGTGCTGGAAGATTTGTTGCGCCATTTCTTTCTAGACTAACCACAACTCTTCACAGTTTTGCATACCAAGTGGTGGCTGTAGAACCACTGCAGTGATGGATGATTTTATATGACAGTGTTGCAGAACCAGCAGAAAGCAGAATTTTATTTTTTGTCTGAGATTGACTGATTAACAAGACTCTGTCGAATACGTTCACTGAAAACCTTAGTTTTGCATAATTTATTTAAATATTGTGAATGTGAGTACCATGGAGCCATTTATTTGTTAAGTTACTATGTTTTGGACACGATAAGCATGGTGATTGAGAGCTTTGTCATGCTCACCTAAATGTCTCGCTGATGGTGGCGTGTGGGTTGGATCGTTAGGTTCCCTTCTAGATGGTTGAGCTAAATGGTTCTGATGCACGCGTCATGTTCGTGAACGGGCGCTGTCAGTTGGGACTGGTCATTTCTTAACTAAGTCTTTATTATTATTATTTTTTTATTGTTTTATATTCATCTGCATTGCTTTCACATATAGAAGCAACAAGAATATTGAAACCAAAATTTTGTAAAAGCCGTATTTGTAAGAAAAGAGTGTCCGTGGAGTTTCTTGCTCTTTCTTCTCCATAGAGAACTAAGTTTTGGAACGAGCAACTAGCCTCAACTTTGTACTGTAACTTCTTGACAATTTAAAAGTGTCTAATTGAAATAAATGCTTTGACTTTGACTTGACTTTGAGACTGTGCTAAAATTTGTCAATTTCTTGTGAATTTGTGGTATATCACCACCAGGTAATCGTATATGCGCATATACGATTACCTGGTATATTCCATCACTTCCACGTGTTTGTTATCTTATATTCAAATATTTTTTCCAATCGGAAAGGCAGTTCCAGAAATAGTGCATTTATATGATGATGATATGATAGCGCTTTTAAAAAGCAAACAAAAAAACTCTTTAGCTTTACAATATTAGGATACCTAGATAGATAAACAGTTATTAACGTTATGTTACACATAACGGATACTAAGTCTATTATAAGAACCACTATTATTATCTACCGGTCAATCTAGTATCCTTACAATTAATTTTGGTATTTTATGAATCTAGACGATGGTCAGTACCTACCTACTAGTCACTTTGCATTTGCTTGGAATTTGCATATTGTCATCATTTTCTTATTAGCAGTGGAGGTTCCTGAAAAAGTTTCATAGAACATTAGCACCATGGGCTATCAGCTCACCTGACCACATGACCATCATCTTCCTGCCCTTATCTCATATTACTTGGGGTTAGCGCAACATGTTTTCTTTTTCCTTGCCGTCCTGACTCCCTTCACATACCACTTTCTCGAAAGAAATATTAATGTGACAAAGTGTTAAGAGCGCGTAAGCTGTTGTGATTGATTGACTCAATTATCATAACAGCAGCTTACAATCGCTTGGCAATTTGTCATATTAATTTTTGTGTTGTTTTTCGTTCGAGAAACTGGTGGTTTATCATTTATATTTTTACACCAGCACTATGTATTATTTTTCCCTAGTCTATGGTGTCCCATTGCTGGCCAAAGGCCATCCTCAAGCCCTCCTAAGAGCTCTTTTCATGCGCCTCCTCGAATCAGCTCTCGACGTGTGATCTGGACGCTGATGAGATGACAATAGCAAGATGATCAGCTCGTCATCCCTTTCTGGATCTGGTCCACTTTCGGGCACACATTGCGTGGAGGAGACTGTTGCCAAGCGGTCACTGTGCATGCGGTTGATGAGACCCGCCCAATCACATCAAATCTGGCAGCCTTTTTTATATTATTATATGGCCGTTTTAAAACGCAGCGTGGTGTCCGGAGTCTGTCACGTCTTCTTACATCCAGAATGCCGACTCCAGTGCTATATTATTACGATTTATTCTTGTCAACCTAATTTCAATAGCCACAGATTCTAAAGATCCTAACTGCACGTCAACACGATACATACAAGGAAAATTGTACAGCTCAAAAGTTAATAATGTTTGTTCCTACTTCACACCTGTACGCAAAGGTCTGTACTTATGTTTAATTACCATAATGAGGTCTGTAGGGCGTGGTGGGGTGACCCTAAACTGGCGCGTTCACGTTCCGTTGCGACAACTCGACAAGCTAACCTCAGTGGAACTCCGCGGTAATGGGGTTCAAAGTGCTACATTGTAGTTAGTTCATTAATATCACGTAGTGCAATCTATGCAATGCAATATACTTGACGTGATTTAGAATTGTCAGCATTGTTTGTAGTGTTTGCTATTCGATTATGTCTTATTTTTTTTTTTATGTTTTGCTCCGCACATTTTTTCATATAAGTATAAAATCTTCTGTTTTTAATTATACTTGATGCCTATCTATGTATATTTGAGTCAATAGAGAATGTTTTGAAAAAGAGTTTTGAAGCTAATGACGCCTCTCGAGCTTTAAATAAAATAATAATAATCTTATCTAACCTAGTCTATCCTGTAGATAGAATATAGTAATATAAATGACACCAGACTATTATTGACCCACTGCAGGCCAAAGGCTTCTTTAATATGTAGACAAGCGTAAGCTAGCTAAGCACTAGATTCAATATTTTTAATTTAACATGTAATTGACGTTCAAAAGTGCCTTTTAATGGTCTAATTGAAATAAATGATTTGACTTTGACTTTTGACATTGATCACGCTTGTTCAATGTTCAAGTTACTCACAGACGAGGGACTTTACGTACACTTCTCTGAGACCTCAAATATTTAGTTAAGTAGTTATGTTCTCAAATATTTGTTGTTTTACAATATTACTTTTACATTTCATACACACGAAATAACACAATGTACTGCTTCTTCGAACTTTACGCATAAGTTATATTTTATCTTAATTTTACATTCATATCTTAATTAATACCTTTGATATTGTGCACAATATGTGCTCAGTAATCCTGACTGTGCAAGTGAAAATGTTCGAGAAAAGAACTCCTGACATTTGAAGCTCACTGTATACTTTAAGTGGCACTTATTGCTTGTCTCCATGCGGGTACTGAGTGTACCGGTTAGACAGAGGATGTCACTCAGACACGCCAAGATTACTGATCGGTCTAAATCAATTGATCGCAGCACTTCAGTTTATATTATACGGGCATAAGTCGACAAGTCGATTCTGTCCAAGGCTGACCCTAGTAGGAGCTCTCTATGAAGAACTAGTTAGGCATTGTCAAATTCAAAGTCAAAGTCAAATCCGTCCTTAGTTGATGTCTCTTACGTATAATCTACCTACCCATTAAAACCATAACGCTTACATAAACAATATAAAAATATACTTTTGTTGAACAAGTTAGATTGTAAGCTCATCAATCGTATTTGGTTACTGCTCCGCTCCCGTAGGCCGTAGCGTGATTATATGTAGCCCACACTATTCCTCATTAATCTGGCTATCATATACAAAAAGAAATTTACCATTCCGACTTTTAGAAATAGCGCGTTTAAACAAACAGACAAAAATACGCTTGAGCATTAATAAATTAAAATAGATTGTGAGAATAATAAAATCAGCATTCCGAATGTTATTACCATACAAGTAGTGCTATTCAACACGTGTAATACCTCGTGGTTCTTTGACCTAAGTATTACAGTTTCCAGGCAGCTACTAGCTCTTCTACGCTTATTAGGAAACGTATAATTAGTGTCTTTGGGCCAAGCTCCACCAGGGTTGCGGATTTTGTTCGAAAGAGTCACCGCGGCCCTGGAAAGCAAAGGACATTAGGAGTAACGCGGATGGGGTTTAGTCAGTAAGTATCTGACACTACCTTCCGCTCCGGCCAGAGCAGAAGTCATGTGATGATTTCCCAGCCAAAACGAATAATAATAAAAGGCTCCAGCAAAGCGGAGAGGAGATGACATGGCTCGTAAACAACCAATAGCATACTGTGTTGTACTAAGCGGATGAGATGTGACACACCCGACACACAGTTAGGCCCGGACTCCACCAAAGCGGAGAGGAGATGTCTCTAAACAACCAATAGGATACTGTGTTGAGTGGAAACTAAGCGGTGTGATGTGATAATAACGCAAGCCGATTGGTTGTAAGGAGATATCTCTTCTCCTCTCCGCTTTGGTGGAGTCCGGGCCTTAATGTGTGAACGCAAGCCGATCGGTCGTAGGCGACCTCTCTTCTCTGCTTTGGTGGAGACCGGGCCTTATCCTCAGCTGTTTTGATGAACATAGGTACCTAGGTTCAGAGAGCGTACGTTTAAATAAAGTTCAAAGTGAATACTAGTTTTTGCAATAATTTGCAAGTATACGGCATAACGGGGAATCCCCTGTAACAAACTCTTAAAAGCTAAAGTTACCGATCAATTAGATACCATTAAAACATAAGTCAGGGAGTTTATTCGATAGGCTTTTAAATTGGAAATTCCTGTTTCACGGTAAAATTTATATTGTTCGAAGACTTTATTTTTATAAAAAGGTAATCGTAATTCACTACCTACCACTCCACTATAAATAAAAGTCCGCCGTCACGGTCTTGCTGACTTTGTGTTCTTTCGAACTAATCTCAGAAACTGCTGTACAGATTTACATTTCGTTTTCACCAATAGAAAGAGGAGTTATCTATCCATCCATGTATCAGAAGTCGTCTGCCTATAGATGATAAGGGGGTCAAGCCAGGGCGAGTCGCTAGTTCTGTATAAAATTAAACCCAAGTGATATACGAAAGTCGCATTTCCATTTCGAATATCGTCTCAAATCAATTTCTTTTACATACTGGGCCCTAGGAAATCAGTTTACAAACATAACTATTTTGACAGCAATATTGAATTCCCTAACATTCATTTAATTACCAGGAAAATGAAGGGAAATGATAGTTATCTACGGAAAATCCCTATCTATAGAATTATTACGTAAAGTACATAATAAGCTGTAAATAGCAGTTACAATAGTTTACTACTTTGTTTACCTCGTGTCACATAGGTACCTACATTTAATTATGTATAAATAGTTATGTATGTAAAATGCTATTTTTAGCACGTTTTATATACGTGGGGTGTCATCAAACCCACGTGATACCTACATATCGTTCGATTGATATTACCGGGCTATTGACTAAAGTAGATCATATCATAACTGGGGCTAGCATGGGAGCTCGAGGAGGGTAACTCACGTAAATACGTTTCGTTTACGGTCGTTTTTACAAGCTTTTATTTAGTTCCATCTGCCCTGGTGTTTGTGCTTAATCTGATTCGATTGACCGGGAATTTTAAATACAATGCAGTATAAAAGTGTTAACAAAAAAACATTTATAAATAGAACTTATTGAATTAGTAATACAAGTAACATTCATTTAACATTTTGGTTTTATTTTAGACGGCTTGTCCAATTACGTGTTTATATTCATAAAACATTTAGACTAAATAAATGTTATTTAAATATTAATTAGTTAAGTGTTCTTTATTCATGTTTATTTAAATGTTATGTGCGAAACGGGTATTTCATATTTATCCAAATTGTTATACGTAGAATAAGTGTTTTATCAGTAGAATAAAATAGATGGCTGACTGTTATTGTATGGAATAACCGGTAAAAAAAATGAAAGTTTATTCATCATGAACTTATTTACTTAGGTATAAATGTATGCATGTTATTTATTGCAGTGTAATTAGCATATATATAAGCGATTTGGTGAATCACTGTAAGCTTATATTTTTATAAATAAATAACGGTTTTTTGAAATTTACCTAAACTACAGAATTTACATGGTTACGTTCAAAGTCAAAGTCAAAGCATTTATTTCAATTAGACCATTTACAGGCACTTTTGAATTGTCAAGAAGTTACATTTAAAAGTTGAAGCTAGTTGCTCGTTCCAAAGCGTAGGTCTCTATGGAGAAGAACGAGCAAGAAACTCCATGGACACTCTTTTCTTTCAATTTGGTTTTTACAAAATCTTGGTTACAATATTCTTGTTGCTTCTTGTTGCTTGTTCTATATGTGAAAACAATGAAGTTATACATAAAACAATACAAAAAAAAAAATAGTACCTACTAAAAATGCATAGCAAAACCATAGCAGTTAAGATATGACCAATCCCAACTGACAGCGCCCGTTCACGATGTTTTAGCACTTTCGAGCTGGTCCCTCATCCAACGGCAATAGGTCGACTAAGCAGACTTCAACAGCCAATTTCGCTAAAGGAGCCATCTCTACGCCATTTCGTGCTGCTGCTTTTCTTTTCCTTTTTAAACTTCGTTGAATGACAAGCTAGCCGACGGCCTACAACTCTGCTTAGACACATCTGCAAAACCAGAGGCCTTGCAAATACGTTACCATCCCAAAGACAAAGTTGAACTGTCTCATGAGTCTGGAATTACACCGGAACCCATACCCTTTATACCAAAATAGACTGCTCCGTTGATTTCGTCGTCGCTATTGCTGAACTTGGGGTCTTGGGTTCGATTCCCACTGTGGGAATTTGTCAGGAGTTTAGGAGTTGGCGGTATAATTCTGAATAGATCCGGGGCAATTCAACTTTTAGGAACGATCGCAATCTGACAAGAATGCAAATTTACCTACATTTTTTTGTCGCTGAGACGAGAAATAATTAAGGCCCTATCGTAAGCAAATGTTTAGGTAATACATAATAACGCATCGCGGCAACAAATAAGGTTCAGAATAACGATACGTTTGATGTTAGTTAAATCGAATAACCACAAAAATAACAGTAATTTTAAAGTTTTCTTTAAATTGTGAAAAAAATACACGGCTCAGTGGAATAATTTATAGGTATGTCTTTAAGTTCATGAAATTCCCTATAATGTCATAATATAAAATTATATTGTTATCGCCCAAAATTCTGAGATGCAACGAAAAAAAATTTTTATACTCTCTTTTATGATTTTTTTACCATGATACTATTATACTTTGAAGAAATATTTATAGGTTAGTCTTTTTCTTGGACCCTTGACAATACACTCAAGTTTCAGGCTTGTAATACGTACCAATTCGCTAGACTATCAGACGAAAAATATGAGTGTGTCCTGTGTTCGGATAGCCGCTTAAGACTAGATTTTAAACGTTTTGAAATAGTAAAATTGGCCTTGAGAAATCGTTTAGTTATAACCAAACAGTTCCAGTGTTCATAATGTTTACATATTTATGTGTTATGTTTCTAATAATAGCGTTCGTACACAGTCATTGTACAGATAATGATAATGGTACCCGTGTAATAAATCCATAATAAACCATTGTATTGTTTCTACAAATACAATAATAATAATACGGATGTAGGGTGACCCATGGTGCTAACCGGTAAGTTCTACAGAGTTCTTGAATTTGTGTCCCGGTTTCTCATATTAAAAACCATCACGTTTGGTCTCGTACTCCCCGAAGGGTTATCAGTAACATGTCTATACAAATAAATAAAATTGAAGGGTCTGACGAAGTCGCGGATATCAGCTAGTTATAAATAAAACAAAGTCCTCGGCCGCGTCTGTCTGTCGTTCTGTTCGCGAGAAACTCAAAAACTACTGCACCGATTTTCATGCGGTTTTCACCAATGGATAGAGTGGTTCTTGAGAAAGGTTTTAGTATACATTGGCTAAAATATAATGATAATAATAATATAATAATAATACATCGTTTTATTTCTATGATATTTGTTGGAAGTGTCGGAAAAAAATGAGCCGTCTATACAAGGTGCTTTTTAACTTTCACGCCTAAACGGCTGAACGGACATGGGTGAAATTTGGCACTGAGATAAATTGAAGTGTGGAAAAAACCTATAGGATATTTTTTAATAGGTTAACTTTGACGCGGACGAAGTCGCGGGCACAAGCTAGTGTAACTAAAAAGTACAATAAAATAAGTTGTGTGTAATGTGTCTGTCTGTCTGTGGCATCGTAGCTCCCAAACGCATGAAGCGATTTTGATTTTGTTTTTTGTATTTGAAAGGTTAATTAGTCGGGAATTTTCAGCTTTGTTTGATGAAAATCGGTTCAGCGGTTCCAAAGTTATCAGCACTTTTGTAAGCTACGGTAGCGATTTTTTCTTTAAAATTTTTAATTTTTATACAACAATTTGTGGATAACGATGTTAGTGGTGTATACGCCACTCCTATCAAATAAATGTCGAGGCTCTTGTATAATACAAGACTGACGTATACTGCTGTTTATTGTATAATAATTAATTTTACTTTAATTACGAGTTTCTTGTCTCAAATGCAATAATCCGTATCTTTTTCCTCTCAAAACAGAAATAACTTTTAGTTTCATCAGCTGTCATTATATTGTTTTGAGATTCGACCGATGATACAATAGTTATCTGTACAGACATGACTTGTTTGTATAAGATAGTGTGTATGTCTGCTTATGGAATTGATTTCTATTCAAATCTATATTAAATGTATAAATAATTATACTTTTATTTGACACTAGCTGTTGCCCGCGCCTTCGTTCGCGTTCACTATTTCATAGGTTTCAATTTTGTTTTAGCGTAACCGTCTTTTTTATTGAATTTAAATTTCTAAAATAAAATTAGCTTAAGTTACTCCCTATAACATTAGCTATCTGCGAGTAACAAAACGAGATTAGCCGGAACAAACAGACAAGACAGAGCGACAACTGTTTTTTTTTATGTTTTGATTTTTAATTTTTTTTAAGTTTTTAATTTGATACTACAAACAGACCCTTCAATTTTATTTATTTGTATTGATTACTGACATTAAATAGATATTTTCGCTACTTATTATGAGACATGCATTTTTTCTAGGTCATCAGTTCAATCAAAATCCAACTTTAAATCCATAACATAGAAAACTCAAATATGTAAATCAATAAAATTGACCCCTAAGTATAAATGTAAGTGGTTTTTCCGGTGGGTATGTACCTGCCTAACCAGTTCCAATTTATTATTCTAATTTTGCCAAACAGCTGACCGTCTCACTACGACTCTAGCTGTTTTCTTGTAAAAGATGAACAAGAATGAGCCTAAATATTTTCCTGAACCTCTAAATCCCAAGATAAACATGACCCCCTTCCACTAAATATACTTCAACACCCTTCCAGCCCAAAGACCGCTATCGCTACTTGACGCATCGCCAAAAAAATCACCGGAAACCAAACCCCGGATGGCAACCAGTCGTTGTCAAGTCGACAAATCTAATCACTCAAGCAAAAACCTTGCTATCACACCGCAATCCGAGGGCAACGACCTTTTGACATGTTTTTATCAGAGGTATTTAAGTGTCCAGTTGCCATGGTGAAGTTTTTTGTTTACTTTTTGTGATTAAGTGGTTTTATGAAGTAGGTATGCGGTCAGTAGTTAGGTACCGTATACCGTAGTCGCTGGTCGGGTAATGTATTTTTTGTCGTTGAGTGTGCCAATTGAAGGTGAATCTTTAGTGGGTGTGGCTGTTAGTCATCGCTCCAAGGCTGTCGCACTTTTTTTAGATATTTTTACACGTTATTTTCTTTGGTTTTAGGATCGCCTTGTGCAGTCAAATAATTTATTTATATTAGACCATTCACAGGCACTTTTGAATTGTCAAGAAGTCGGTCAATTAGAAAGTTGAAGCTATTTGCTCGTTCCAAAATGTTAGGTGGACCTTCATGGAGAAATATAAGCATGAAAGTCCACGGATACTCTTTTAAACTTAGTTTTTACAAAATCTTGGTTTCAATATTCTTGTTAAAATAATGAATGTGAATATAATAAAATAAAGATGTAAGCCATTAAGAGATGACCAATCCCAACTGACAGCGCCCGTTCACGAACATGACACGAGCATCATCATTCAGCACCATTTACCTCAATCGTCCTGTAGGAAAGGAATGATCCAACCCACGCGCCGCCATCAGCGAGACATTTAGACATTTAGTTCTTTTAAGTTGTCTCTATTATTTAAAGTCCATATTGTTTCTTGTAATGGCCCGATCATTACGAGAAGCATGTAGGTAAATGCTGTAGGTATTATATTTGGAAGAAAGAACCACTATGCGGTCGATAAGTTTCCATTTGTTCCACAAAGAGGGGTGTGCCCACAAATGGTCGCCCGCTGCGACCTGTAATGATCAATTTACTTGTTTGACCTCCTACGGAGAGGTTGTTATTGTTTGTGTAGCCGTGAACAAATGGTTTACCTACTGTAGTATGTTTGCCAATAATATTTGGGCTAGATTCCTTGAGGAAAATTCCCTGTATTGAAGCTATGCATCTACAAAACGGTCTGGTTTATTTGGGGCACATAAAATTGCTGAACGTTTGATATTTAGTCTACCTATTTGGTATAGTAACCGGCACGAGTCGTGAGCACCAACTTCAAGTAAATTTTTGGGATTTTTGGGTTGATCTAAAAATTAACTTGAAGTTTGTGCTAAGGACTAATCAATCACGTGCAGCGTCGGCGCCTCCCGCCTCCTTCATTCCGCCAATGAGACTGAAAAATGATCTTGAAGTCTGTGCCCACGACTCGTGCCGTTTACTATAGTTGTAAAGTTCAACGTGAAGGAGTTCGTCTAGTGAAGTACTCTCACCATACCTGAAACCATCCCCGTGTTTGAAGGGTATGTAAGGGTGTCAGTGTAATTACAGACACATCTGACGTTTCAGCTTTTTTTTTTCAGACAGATACGTATCTGGGATGCATGTATTGCAGATTTCAAAAAGAGCGAAGTCGTGGGTTAAGGCTATGTGTTAATAACAAGTGTCCTGTGTCTTCCAAAAATTAAAGACAAATATAATAACTGTATGTTCTTTAATTAGAACAAACATAAGAACAAGACGTTCTATTTTAAGTGAGTATTTCGTTATCTTAACATAAATAGTGAGGCTCCAAGGTTCTGCGTTGGTTTGCTCGGCGCAATCTTAGAACCAACATAATATTATGCTGATAAACTCAAGTATTTGAGTCAAATGATGTGTGCATTGCAATGATTCCATTTACTTTAAATCTTGGTTTATGGACCTTCTTAAAAGCCATAATATACGTCTTTGGTTACTGCTCCGCACCTGTGTGTCGTAGCGTGATGTTATGTAGTCTATACTATTCCTCATTTTGGATGATATATCCTTCCTACTATTATTATAAATGCGAAAGTTTGTGAGGATGGATGAATGGATGTTTGTTACTCTTTCACGGCTGAACGATGAAATTTGGCATATATAGATTATAGTCCAGAATAACACATAGGCTACTTTTATCCCGGAAAAATGTACAGTTCCAGTAGGATAATAGTTCAACTATTACGCGGGCGGAATCGCGGGCAGAAGCTAGTACAAAAAAAACTTTATTGTATAAGTCCAATCAGGAACTTCTGTAATACCCGACCTGGGTATTAAACCCAGGATCACTCAGTAAGCCGTCGCATTTGAGACCATAATACCAACGGGGCAGTCATCAGAACCATGCACGTAAGCGTCAGACGTATTGATCACCTATCTGTATGCACAGCATGTTGCCAAACAATTGGACGTACCATCGACTATTATGGCTATTTGTTAAATACACCTTAGATTCCTTAACAGTCACAACTACTCGACTTATTTAGGCGTGTGTGCCTTGTAACAGTAGGTACCGTTTGAATAGTAGGTACAGTCAGCAACAAAAGTAGATTAACATTTCAGATTTTGTAATCCTTATTATTAATGATGAATGATAGTACTTATAAAAAAGTTTCACAATAGTTCGTTTTAAAAAATTAAATGAATGTGAAGATGTTGTACCAACCTAAAATAAAAGTACTACAATAAGTGCTAAGTGTTACAATTTAAGACTTACATGCATAAAGCAAAGCAAAAGGTCCCATGGTTGTTTGAAAGAATTTAGTTGTGTGGTGCCCTTTTTTAAGAATTTGAAATCATCAAATGATTTCTTCCGCTCTGGGCGGAGCGGATGGGAGTGTCAGACGCTTACTGACTAAAACCTATCCGTGTTCCTCCTAATGCACTTTGCGTTCCAGTGGCGCCGTAATTCTTTCGAACAAATCCTGTCTACCTATGCTGAGATCTCTTGGTGCGCGTGGAACTCAACGCTCTGTCGACTCGACCGGACGGCGAGGACGCAGGGACACGAGGGCGCAGGACCGCGCCATATTTTTATATACGCTAATATTTTGTGGGACGATGTAGTTTATAATGTGGTGTCCCTGCATTAGGAACTTCACCGTCCCACTAAATATCTACCTGTTACTGGACAGCTTCCTCAGAATTCGCACGTTTCTGGTACTCAAGCAATTAGAGCAATCTGGCGCTCCTTGGAATAAACTAAATTCTACCTAGTTTGCAATTATCGCTTTTGTACCTGTATCATATTATTAAAATTGACACCTTCTAACGAATCAATTATTTTAAAATTGAATTCCTTTATTTGTTTTTCCAGTTTATCGAATGCTCTAATGAGTATGATTTTAAGTCCTTAGTTTTAACGAGTGGTTCACAATCACACTTCACAGAATTATCATCAAACTAGCGTCCTGCCCGCGACTTCGTCCGCATGGCTTATTTCACCCGCGTTAAGTTACGTCTTTCGTTACTGCTCCGCTCCTGTGAGTCGTAGTGTGATGTTAGCCAATGTTACTAAGGAATATTGTAGCTATCTAATAGTGAAAGATTTTTTTCAATCGGTTCAGTAGTTTCGGAGCCTATTCGTTACAAACATAAAAACAAACCAAAAATATTTCCTCTTTATAATATTACTAGCTGTTGCCCGCGACTTCGTTCGCGTTCACTATTTTATTGGTTTCAATTTTGTTTTCTCATATAAACCTCTTTTTTTTTAATTTAAGTAAATATTTTTTTTAAATAACCATAGCCTAAGTTACTTCTTATAACATCAGTTCTCTGCGAGTGAAAGTCCCGTCAAAATCGGTCAAGCCGTTTCGGAGATAAGTCGGAACAATCAGACAGACAAACAGACCCTTCAATTTTATTTATTTCTATGTTTGACATACCTATTAAACTGTAAAATTAGTCTCTGATATTAAAAAATACACTTTAGTAATAGATAAAAATCTGCGATGTTACGAACTCCTTGGCTTATTTATTATTATTTTTTAGTTTTGACATTCGAACTTTATTGTTTTGTTTTTGCTTGCATTTCATATTTCCCTTTTTACTTATTAAATTCTGTACATTTTGTTTTCATAGCTTTATTTCATAACAACAACAATCACACAACCCGCTCATAGTTTACACGCGACTTTGTCCGCGTGGAATCATTTAACAAAGCCAATACTATATGCAAATAGGTACTTTTATCATAGTACATAATAATCTATCTATGTACCTGTGTGGAAATCGTGCGGAAACCCACATGTTTGTAATTAAATCGAACGCATGTGAATGCACTAGTAGCCGTAATTACAGACAGCTGTCACTATATTTTATATCGGTATTTCTTAATAGTACGATTTGAAAAATTTAAATTCATATGGCATCAAACCAATGACAGTAATTCTACAGCATAATGTAAAAGGACCGACACATATAACAGTGGTGTAAAACCAAAGCTAAAGTAAAAATATTTATTTAAATTAGACTATTAAAAATCACTTTTGATCATTACTTTTCATTTACAGCAGAAAAATATAATACAAATCTAGTTGCATGTAGAAAGGGATGGGTGAAGAAACCCGTACCCACGTACTCTTTACAATCAAATGGTTTTACAATAGTTCGGACATACCATCACACCTGTATTTCCCGAAGGGTTAGGCAGAGGTGTACAAATGTACACCAACAGTTCATCGGTATGTTTAGGTCCCATGTAATAGGGGGCGAGCCTATTGCCTTTAACCGGGCACAATTCCTAACTCCGAGCTGCTACTGAGAATTTCATAGAAAAACACAACAACACTTTTTGCTCGACCTGAGAATCGAAACCAAGACCTCAAGCGTAGCAGTCGCGCTTACGACCACTAGGCTACCGAGGCAATAGTTCGAATAGGTGCATTAATTAAATAATTATACGATGCAGTGCGTTCCGTGACGCAAATGTTTGCGTTGCGGCGGGCGGCTTCGCCGACTTCATGTGTGTCGACCTAAACACGATAAGCCGATAACCTATGCGTCTGCCATGCCATCCGCAGATTTAGCAAGAACCTCTAGGTTCGAGGAGGTCTTTACGTTTTGTAATCGATCTTTATATAGGTACACAGTCAATCAAAATTCATTTTGCTCAAAGTATCGGACATCTAGACGCACCTCAAATCACCACCACCACCTTGTTGCCATTCCATCAATTTGCACAAGAGTTTCCAAACATCTTTTATAATGCGTACCGCTAAGGAGTGGAACTCTCTTCTCTCGTACGCATTCTACCCTAATCTTTTCAAAGTTAGAGTGCAGGCTTCTTCTGGTTTCCTGCCGGGGCTGCGGGTTGTTCGTAAGAGATACCACGCCCCCGGAACGCAAAGGGCACAAGAACGAACATGGGTGGGTTTTAGTCACTAAAAGTCTGACACTCCCTCCCGCCCCGCTCAGGGCGGGAGAAGTTATTTGATGATTTCCCACCTCCCAAAAAATAAAAAAAAAGGCTTCTTCTGGTTAAGCTCACTCCATCGTCGACTTTGTCTCTGTCACCTCTGACCTAGGCTAGAGTTAAGAGCTTACTCATCTCGGATAAAAACATGCGATGTGGAGGAGGTTTTGCATGCCATTATAGTTTTTCACTTAAATTGTTAAACTAAAAAAGTTATTTATTAAGTGTGAAAATATTGTTCATTTTAAAATCTTTAAAATTGAAATATAACATTCCACATTTAGCTATACGTCGTTTACAGTACCTCTAACTCTTAAATGTTACGAACTCTTTGGTTCTATTTAATTTTTTTAAAGTATTTTTGATGTTCGAATTGTGTTCTTTCATTGTCATCTTTGTTCCTTCGCAATATGTCCATGTAATATTATCATTCTAATAATTTAATTGTGTCTATTTCGGTTTATAGCTTTATTTAATTTCCAACCACAACATACAGTCCACTCATCGCTTATAGTATCTTTCCAAAGGGACCATTAATTCAGTTGCCCGAACTTCTCATCACAACGCATTTCGAAATACCTCGCTCATTAACGTGACCGTTCGTCTTCACCTCACAATGGACACTCACACTTACCTAAGTACACATACATTGTAACTACGTATACTTCAATATACATTTCAACCGATGCTTGCATACACGAGGGCTATTTATAGGCAAGGCGTGGCAAAGAACTGCGGTGCATACCTTTCGTATAGACGAGGTATTGGCAGACTGGACTCGCGGTAAATATGAGGTTTTAGTGGACTTGTGTTTACGCACAGTGTTCTATATTTAGAGTTACGATTAGTGCGAACTTTTATCTAGCAGTTTCATTCCTATACCTTTTTTTATATCACTGGATGGCAAACAAGTCGACGGCCCACCTGATGTTAAGTGGTCACCGTTACATATAGACATCTGCAATAATAGAGGCCTTGCAAATGCGTTGCCGTTCCAGAAACAAACTTGAAACAGCAACGCTGATTTGCGGCAGAGATCGGTATAGTGGTAGTACCTCCCCGGACGAGCACTTTCACAAACGCTCTACTACTGCTACCTGTATGTATGATGTGAGCCCAAAGTTTGGAAAATGGTGGTGTGACACCCCGTGACTCGAAAACCACGTAAAGCCGAAGGTTCCGACTGCGATCAACTTTGACAGTCGTTACAGGTAGTCAGAAGCCCGAAGAGTGACAACTAGTCTTACCAAAGGTTTCGTGTTACCCAATAACTGGGTTGTGGCGGTCAGATAGATGATCTGTCTGTATTATGTCATAATTATACGGGTATTTCAATAAAACTTTGTTATTAAGTGAAAAATGAATAAAAATTTTAAGTTACCCCCGACAAAGAAACAAAATCACTACCGTAGCTTACAAAAGAGCTGATAACTTTGAAACCGCTGAACCGATTTCCATCAAACAAGCTAAGAACACTCCCGACTAATTAACCTTTCAAACAAAATCAAAATGGGTTCATGCGTTCGGGAGCTACGATGCCACAGACAGACACACAGACACACACACACACGCACAGACACGTCACACTTATAACACCCCGTCGTTTTTGCGTCGGGGGTTAAAAAAGGAATCAATCGGCAGAGATATGAGACCTAATTTTCTTTTAGTATTTTCGGCATGAAAAATCTTTTTGGACAAGAGACAGTTATAAAAAATATCCAATGATCTTGTAGTTCCCTATGTTTTGTATTCCACAGAACACAGACGACTTTTCAGTTTGTTTTTATTTATTAAAGTCTGGGTCCGAATTGGTGGAATGGCAACGACGCATTGACATTTAATGGTGTCCTATCTGTCATCGGTCTGCCTGGTGTTTCTTTAATTAATTTTTATGACTTGTTTATTTTAATTTGATTTCATTTATTTTATTTTATTTTATTATTGTATTTTATTTTATTCTATTTTATGTCTGGCAATTGGTGTTATTTACCTTCAGGTAAATAAAATTAAAATTAAATGAATTTATTTATTTATCGGCTCAAAATTCTAGTCTTTGGTCATGCGATAATTATGTGCATACGCAGTGCGGTATATATTCAGTTATCGGCAATTCGAGTCGGTGTTGTTACTAGCACAGTACTGCATACTTACGTATTTGAATAGTTTTAACAGTAGAAAGTGTTCTATGTTCCATGGATAGCGATTTTTTTTTTGGGAGGTGCGAAATCATCAAATAACTTCTCCCGCTCTGACTTTTACTGACTAAAACCCACCCATGTTCCTTCTTGTGCCCTTTGCATTCCGGGGGCGCTTTATCTCTTACGAACAGCCAGCAGATGGATAGCGATGCGGGGGAATTATTGAAGTCCAATGACCTCTTTCCTCTTTTTTTACTATTTTGCATAATATTATAATTTTCCCCTATTACAAGGAACTTAAAAAAATACCGGCGAACTGTGGGTTTATATTGCTTACACATTTGTATAACCCCTCGGGGAATACAGGCGTGATGGTATATGTGTATAATTTTCATGTTAAAAAAGTAAAAAATATGATCTTTTATCATCATCACCATATCAGCCGAATGCTGGATGTTTCCAGAAGTGCACATCCACTTCCTCCCCTAAAGATAGCCACTATGACCGGTCCTGTGCTGCCCGTATCCAGCGATTTTTACCACCTCGATGTCATTCACTGTAGATCACTTTTATTCGTTTCTTTTTTTACACAAGAAATGTGTTTTTTTGTACGTAGTGTTGGTACTTGGCCGGTTTCTTAATTTCTACTGTTAATATCCTGCTTTTTTGACTACCTCAACATGTCAATGGGGTAAATTGTATATTAATGCTTAAAGTTCAAGTAATGTCAGTACCCTCACCTTGACAACGAAGTACGAATACTCACCTTCCGGGGTCAAAAGTTTAAATTACAATGAAAAGTTAAATGACAAGGCATGCTTCTTTCTCTCCAATTTAAGGAATTTATGTAGAATAGTTTTAAGGTGACGTGTAGGCATATGGTAAAGCTTGAAAATATAATTGAGAGCCTGTCTTAGGCCTATGAGCTGTCATGATGGGTTTAGTTATCACAATTATAAAAAATATTAAGATTATTAAGACGACTAGCTTCTATCTAGACTTAAGAATAAAGGCAAAGTCTTAAATTATTCCACGGGGACACAAAAAGGGCATAAAGTAACTTATGTGTTGAGAAGACGGCCTTTGGGGTCGTTAGGTTGTAGTATGGGGAGCTCCATGAGGTGGACCGACGACCCGGTAAAGGTCGCAGGAAATCGCTGCATGCGCGCAGCGCAGGACCGGTCTTTGTGGCTATCTTTAGGTGAGGCCTACGTACAACAGTGGGCGTTGTTCGGCTAATATAGTAATGATGATGATATTAACCATTAGTTGTCGTTTTTAGTAGGCAGGTAATTAGGTACATACTATCTCCCTGATAGACTACTGAAGTACATCTTATCCCAGGGATTAACAGCTCCCAATATTTGGCAATGCAGGCCGAGCGATAAGATAACAACGTGACGTCACTGAGTACTTATAAACAACAGAATAATATGCGCTTGATCAGGGGATTAAGTTGTACTCTTGTATGATAACAGACTGTTAGTTAAATGACGGAAGTTATTAACGAGAATACCAGATTCTTGGTTTTTTTTAGGGATGGGAAATCGTCATATTACTCCGCCCTGGGCGGGGCGGGAGGGAGTGTCAGACTTTTACTGACTAAAATCCATCTATGTTGCTTCTTGTGCCCTTAGCATTCCGGGGGCGTGGTATCTCTTACAAACAACCCGCAGCCCCGGCAGAAATCGACCATGAGTGGCCTCTTCAAAAATTTGCTGTCATCTTTTTGAGGCGTGCGTGGAACACGAGCGCGCTGTCGACACGGCTTGTCATTATGCAACGTGCGGACGGTGAGCTACCCATTGCTCACCGTCCACAGCCCCGCGTTCTACGGTGACCGGGAGATACTTAAGTCTGAAAGTTCGTAAACGAACATATATTTAACCCCCGATTCAAAAAAAGGGGTGTTATTTAAGGTTGACGTGTCTGTGTGTATGTCTGTGGCACCGTAGCTCTTAAACGGGTGAACCGATTTTAATGCGCTTTTTTTATTTGAAATCAGGTTTCCTAGCGATGGTTCTTAGATATGTTTTATCAGACCCGTTTCAAGGTTATCAGCTCTTTTCTTAGCTGCGGTAGAGATCTTTATTCTTCTGTGGGGGGTGATTTTTTTTATTTTTTTTGTAAGATTTATTTGTAGAATTGCCTTTGTCCTTTGCATCTATTTTAGTGAAATAGTAGTTGCGTATGCTGGGTCGGTACGTCTTAGCAACGATATTTACTTTCCGATTATTCCGATTATTAGGTATATTCATAATTACATACTTAAAACAAAATATTGATGATTCCCACTACTTCCAAAAAAACATATGATTCATGCTCAGATACTTATTTCTGGCCTGTTCTTATGAGGAAACAGTCTATTATATAATTGGTCTATCCGTCTGTACGTCTATGTACGGTCAACAAAAGAGGTAAATAACCAGTGTTGCCTAATAAATTCAAAGTTTTCTAAAAATCGAAAGATGTTTTTTAATTAAATTTATCTTAATTGATAGAAAATGAACAATTGATTAATTTCATTCCATTTCATTTAAAAACGACCACCGGTTTCAAAGAAATTTTTAACTATATTAGACGATCTGGTTACTTACCTCTTTTGTTGACAGTACATGTATGTCCATCAATTATGTGGTGTGTGATTACAGTAACAGGTGTTGATATGTGCTCATCGTTGGTCATTTAACAACATAATTGAAATGTTATTATGTTATTACTAGCTTTTGCTCGTGAATTCGTTCGCGTTGGAGTTAAATACAAAGTAAAATCCGTTCTTAGCTGACTTGTCTTAATTATAAACTATTTATTAGCCAAACAGCTTCATAGGTTCTCTGCAAAAGCAATAGGTCACTCACAGACTTAACACGAAATCGTGAAAACGACTTGTTAAACCAGGTTATGCGCACTTCGTCCCATTCGCACTTGGCCACGCGTTCGCAGTTGGTCCCATTTGCGGTTGGCCCCATTCGCACTAAGTCCCATTCGAAGTTCGTCCCGTGCAAGTAGTTTGTAGCTACGAAGTTGAAATTTGGCAAGCAAGTCAGCTAAGATAATCGGTAATTCTGCTATCTTTTAGCAACAATCGCAATCTGGTACCTGTCTGTCAGCCTGCATCAGTCAAACATGTCTTCCATTCAACAACATTTTGTGACATTGATTGTCGCTAAGATGACATTGCGACAAAGTTTTGATAGTTCAAAATTACTATAATTTGCCTTCAGATATGACTTTGACTTCAATGCGGGTGAAATCACGGATAAAAGCAGGTCTTACATAATCTAGTAATACCTAACATACGAATATACGATTGCCATCATGGAGTCTGCCCACTACACCGTACCATATCACGACCGAGCTGGGATCGAGATAGCCAAATAAAATATTCTTTGTATTAAAAATACGAGAACCCATTAGACCGTTCCGTCACCGACCAACACCGTCGCGTGGCATGCACGGACCGTCAACAATTGTCGGTTGATATGTCCTAGTGGAGGTGTAGCGACATCTATCGCTCAGCATGCGAATTAACGTTGCCTAGATCGCGATATTAAAGTTCGACACGACGATTAGCATAACAACATCCCGACAACAACCGTCGGGCAGTAGCCCGCCAGACACATCACCCGTCTGCTCGGAGGGTCCTCCCTTTTGTATGGAGGATGAGAGACTTTACACCCTGTTTCTCATACACCCAAAGAGGCATAGTAGTCCGTGTCATGTTTCTTTACGTTACAAGTACGTTCATAGCACGACTAAATTGAAAACAGTGTCCGTGGAGTTTCTTGCTCGTTCTTCTCCATTGAGACCTACGTTTTGGAACGAACAACTACCTTCAACTTTGTATCTCTTCTTGACAATTCAAAAGTGCCTGTAAATGGTCTAATTGAAATAAATGCTTCGAGTTTGACGTGGTATGGTACGGGTTGGTAAGCATACACCTTTAAACACATGGCGCGAATCTCGACCACATGGCTTGCTCTAACCACAGAGTGCCACAAATAAACATCGCTGGTACTAGCTGGGTACATCATAAACAGTTTGTTTATAAACCTTTACGTAATATTATTGCATCCTCGCTTGCAAATGTTGTAGGAAATCTCAAGGTTTTAGTTGGAAAGGATCGACTGTTTTGTTACTGATAAAGATTATGAACCTACGTTACGTTTATATTTTGCCATTTGCTTCGTCGACAAATGATGATTGAACAACCTACTAAGGTTGAGCAACAATTTTGTGGCTATTTCAGAAAATAATATGCAGGTTGACATTTTAATTTATAGGTAATTTTTCAGGAGGTCAATGAATAATTTGACCAATTCTGAAGAACGAAAAAAAAGGGAAACAACTGTTTTTTTTATTCATATTTTATGGTTGGTCACCTAAAGTAATGAAAAATAAATAAATAATTTTATAAAGTAAAAATTATTTGCATTCATGAGTACTTTTATCTTTTGAAATGAAACACAAATATGCTGTTCCATACATTGAAACGATTTATGTAAAAGCAAATGTATGGAACAGGATATTCTATGATTAATAGGCTTTTGGTCAACATATCCTTGTCAGCGGCGATGAATTATGATGATTAAGGGTCTGTCGACTCTCCAGCTCTCAAACGCAAAGAAAACCTTTGGGATCCTGGTTCATAACACTACATTGTGTATTGTCTACAGGTGTCACTATGGGTCCTGTCGGTGTACTTACTGATGCACGTGCCGCTCATCGAGATGAGGGTCGACGACTTCGAGCAGCAGGCGCTTGCGCAGGCCAGAGAGGTACCTATACGAATATAGTACAGCTGAAGAGTTTTTATGTTTGAGCGCATTAATTTCGGAACTACTGGCCTGATTATGAAAATTTTAATTTGTTAAAAGGTACCTACGTTATCTCTGAGTGGTATCTATCTATTATGTATGCGAAAGATTGGATGGATGTTTGTTCCTCAATCACGCCAGAACGGCTGATCAGATCTGGATGAAATTTGCCACATAGACAGATTACTCATTTATATCCCGGAAAAATATACAACTCCCGTATTTACAATATCAACATTGACGGGGATGAAGTCGCGTGCAGGAGCGAGTCAAGAATGTTGATGAAAGATCCTTCTAATCCAGACGGAGAGTCCCTTATGATTTTCCCTTATAAATGTCAGTATGTCAGTCTGTTAAAAGCTATGCTAATATTTGTAGCTATAGAAACCTATAAGTAACATGTTAATTTTAAAAATAAATGCCATAAGTACACAAATACCTACAAACGTACCTCTACTTAGTAGCATAACCAGTTCATTTGCATATGTCAATATTATGTGTTTTTGTTATTGCGCCACATCAATAAGTAGGTACTAAACTCTGTAGATGTGTTATGTAGTAGACAAAAAATCTGCTGTCCATACATTTTGTCGATTTATATGACGTACACAAAAGTATTTTTTTTTTCGGATGGTAAATCATCAAATGACTAATGAGTGTCAGACTTTTACTGATTAAAACCCACCCATATTCTCTCTTATGCTCTTTGCGTTCCGGGGGCTCAGTATCTCTTTCGAACAACCCACAGCCCCGGAGGCACCGGGCCTGAGTGGCCCTTCCAATTGCTGACATCTCTTGGAGGCGCGCGTGGAACGCGAACGCGCAGTCGACACGGCCAATACCTATGGAATATCAGATAATTTTTTCGCGATTTTGTGTCTAGTCGGGTAATAAAAGTTGTTCATATTAATATAATAACTATGACCCCTTTCCGGGATTATGGTACGTACACCAAAAATTAAAATAGTTCATTATTTTGATTTATTATAAAATGTCACCCCACACTAGGAATGTCTCCTGTATCACGGGTGCGTTTAAAACATATTAAATGCACATTATTTAACCTGAGTAGCGGAGTAGACATCCTAAGAATAACCTCGCAGGGGACACTCACCTGCAGTGCAATGTGGAAGTCACCCCCTGGGGGAACCGCCTGACTAATCACGGTGTCCCGTAAACCAGGTCCCGACCCACAGCAACCATCCGTAAGTTATACAAATATTTGTCCCATGCTGGAGTACAACCCGCGACACGCAGCGCGGTAGCCAATCGCTCAGCTACTGCGCCAACCGTATCTTCCCGTATTAGAATCAGAATATTTACTTGTAAACCATAGGTATTTACATAGAGGTGTTAGGTTAACATGTTTTGCCGTGAAGGCGTACAAATATAATTCAAATACTTAGAAACTAAATTGAATATAATTTTTCAAACATAAAATTTACTTAAATCATAATTAAATTACAAATGATGTACAGTTTACATATAACAAAGAAAGCTTTTAGGGCATCAAGAAACTCATCCGCATCGCTGCCAATGGGACAAGTGCTCAAAAGGCTGACAGATTCATTGACCCAAGAAAAGGCCACCCCTCTAGTCACGTAAAGAGTCGACCAGTAAACTAAATAAAATACGATATAATTCTCGCGTTCCTTTCCAGCAACCACCAGCGTCCACAGAGAAGCCGGAGCCGATCAACCAGCACCTGAACATGGGCAAGTGCTTCCACATGCCGCGCTCCAAGTGCCCAGCTGAAGCGAACTGCACCAAGGTCGGCAGCATGTCCGTGTTCTGCTGTGACCTGGACAGCGCCAGGCTGAAGGAGGCCCTGACCTCTGCTAGTGAGTATACTTAAGTACCGGTTTATTAAACAATGTGTTTTTTTTTGCAATGGGCTCCCTCTATTACATGGGACCTAAATTTCTGGCAGCCTGTGCCTCTGCCTAACTCTTCGGGGAATATAGGCATAATGGTATGTGGCTAACATTATAAAGAGGAAAGATTTTTTTGGTTGTTTGTTTGTGTACCGAATAAGCTTCGAAAGTACTGGACCGATTTTTTTTTTTTTTTAACCAATAGATAGCTACATTTAACTGTAAAGTAAAATTGCGCCAGCCTGAATTTCCCGTCCCGAGTTGCAGTAGGAGCACGTGGGATATAAGCTTTACAATAACACTGTATGGAGTAGATCATACTGTGGTATATAGTAACCGGTACGAGTACTTTTTGGCGGAATTACTGACTATGAGTTTGGACTATATAGTTCTATACGTTACCAGCCGACCATGCCCTCACACCACAGGCCAGCGTGGTAGACAGTGGTGGTTGTGACATCAGTGAGCTGCCTAGCTTCTGTCGAACCTGTTACCCCAGCCGCGTCTGTGTTCGTCTTTGTACTCATCCATGTTGTTCTGTCTCGCTCTTTCTTCACGGTTGTCTTCTTCTACAAGACACACCTGAAAAGAAATGTATTGTTTACTAACTCAATGTTTTAATTATTAACTATTTTAGTCCACGAACTATTTATTTGTGGGCTGACGTTGTCAATTAAAAAGTAATTAATATCTATTTATTAATTATATTTTAATGGACAACGTGGGCAACGTGGACAATGTGGGTGTGCAATGTTACACCTCTGCCTAACCCTTCGGGGAATACAGGCGTGATGGTATGTGTGTATGTGTGTGTGGACAACGTTATAATTCAATAAACCATTAGTTGTTGAGTGTCTACTAGGTGTACAAACATAATAATATGCAGTTTGTTTGTCCATTATCCTAGTCAATAAACTTAGCTATGTTTACCTGTTTCAATAATAATATTAAACCTAAGTACTTACATGAAATTGTTGAGTACTTCTTCATTACGTATCTCCGGTACATCCAAGCTAATTATTATAAAGAGGTAAAATTGATTGTTTACAATTACTGGAATACTGGAAGTCCGATTTAAAAAAATCGTCGTAGTTTTCAAAGCTATTATTGTGTTTTCGAGTGCCATAGGATGAATAAAGTAAGATGAATGAATTGATTTTAAAAATAAAAACACGGTAACTCAAAATTTCGTTATTAACAGTACGAGTATCATTTTAAAATAAGTTCGTTATGAAAAACACAAGCCTTTAATTACTAATTGACCAAAAAATGTAAAGACTACGTGTTGTATGTAGCGGACTATGGTTAGGTAGTACCTAGGTCTACCTATGTATGTGTTTTTCCTTGTATAATATCCCCATTGATAGTCATGTTCATAGGTCACAAAGTAATTGTTTTAATTACACTATTATTACCCTGCAATTATTTAAATATACTTAGTTAAAAATTAAAAAATGCAGTGAATTATTATGTTGATTGTATGTATTTACAGCCGATAGTTACAACAAGTTATCTGCATAGCTTAGATACTAAATACTGAATACAAAAGCATTGTCCTACATCAATTCATATGTTGAACTTTCTAAGTCTGTCTTGGTCATCACTGACATCGGCGAAGGAAAAAAATTGTGAGGAAATCTGGATTTATCTGAAATTGCCAATCCGCCTTGATCGCCGTGATCAATGCTCGTGCCTTCTCTGCATGAGAAGAGGCCTTTGCCCTGCAGTGAGGCAATAATAGGCATGTATTTAGATATCGTGGAACTAGACTAGAATCCATAAAACAGACGATAAGCCATCGTCTCTAGAAAAAAATATACCACCGCAGCTAACAAAAGAGCTGATAACCTTGAAACAGCTGAACCAATTTCCATGCAAATATAGCTAAAAACACTCCCGACTACTTCAGCTTTCAAACAAAAAAGATCAAAATCGGTTCATGCGTTTGGGAGCTACGATGCCACAGACAGACACACACAAACAGACACGTCAAACTTATAACTACCCGTCGTTTTTGTGCGTTTGTTTTTGTTTAAACAAAAGCATGTAATATTAATAACATACCAATCTATTTACATAACTAAAGGTTATCAGAAGGAAGCATTACAGATAATAGTAGTACCTACACTCAGCGCGTTTTAATGTTATACTGGGTTAATAACGCTCATATAATTGATTCTGCGTAAATTATGTAAAACTACGGTATAATTAATTGTACTTACTGCTCAGTAATAGTACTTATTTAGAACCTGTATTATTGATGAAGTAACTGGCCCTGTCCTAATACTAACGTACCTTAGTCAGCACGGTTGGCGCAGTGGTTGAGCGATTTTCCATTGCGTTGCGTGTCGCGGGTTCGATTATTTGTATGGCCTATTGTTGTTTCGGATATGGCTGTATGTGTTTGTGAGTCTATGTGTTTGTAAACGCACCCACGATGCAGGAGAAATTCCTAGAGTGAGGCGACGTGTTTTCAAAAGGAAATAACAAAAGACTGACTGACTGACCTGACTTGTTGGTCTCGTGGGGTCCTGGGTTCGATTCCCAGGACAGGCATGAAGTGTGATTTAATTTTTCCATTAGGAATTACTTAGTAGCAGCCCGGAGTTTGGATGTTGGTGGTGTGACACCCCCGTGCCTCGGAAAGCACGTAAAGCCGTTGGTCCTTCGCCTGATCTCTCCACGTTTTTGTCATATTGCCGTCCTATCGGACTATGAGAGTGAGGGAAGAGAGACTGCACCTGTGTTTGCGCATACACTTGTGCACTATAATATCTCCTAATTTTTTATAATTCATTGATAGCAAACAAGCCGACTGCACAACAGATGTTAAGTGCCTAAGTGGTCATCACTGCCTATAGACATCTACAATACCAGAGGTCTTGCAAATGTGTTGCCGTCCCAGAGACAAAGTTGAAATGTCACATGTACCAGTAATTTTACAGCACCGGCACCCACACCCTTCAAACCGGACCGTTGCTTTGTTGTAGTACTTCCCCGGATAAGCGCCTTCACAAACAGCTCTACTACCACTGAAACAACTTACTTTGTCCTATTTAAGATTGACCTCCACTGAAATATTATTACTATTCACACACACGATCACGCCTGTATTCCCTGAAGGGTTAGGCAGAGGTGTCCCAATGTACACCCACAGTTCGCCGCTATGTCTAGACCCCATGTAATAGGGGGTGAGCGTATTGCCAATATTACTACCATTAAATATTCAATTAATACTATTGTACCATAAATTTTGATCATTTTCGTCTCGTATTCCAGTAACTCAGAACACGACGTACCTGCATGTGCTGAACGCGTCCATCGATGAGCTGGACGTCTCTCAAGCCATGTTCCGACGACTCGCGTCCATGGCCTTCACCGACGGCAACATCGAGAAGATTGTTGGTAAGATGCTTTTGTATTTGAGGGGTCAACTATGGAACCTATCTTTTGTGACTAATTAGTGATTGGTAATTCGATTCATTCCTTGGAAAGGGATTAGCTAGAGGTAATTTGCAACATAGACTCTGAAAGCTTTGGGTCGAATCTGAGTTTTAGCCCTTATTGAGTTTCTTAAATACTGCTTATTGTAAGACATTTATGCAGACCTGCACTAAAATCTTTAATAATAGCTCATGCACGAATTCTTCTTCGAAAATCACTTCTTCTACGGTTTTCTAAGTTAAAAAAAAATATCTGAATTAGTACAAATTTATTTCCTTTCAGGGAATATAGATGTATATTGAATTCCAAATCGTACTGTAAAAGTTCTTTTACTCTAATCTAACATTATTTTATACTTTTCCTGCTAACAAAGACACACGGTCGGAAAGCATCAACACAGGTAAGTATTCGTCAAAATTTCACGTACACCCTTGTGCCCGGTGTCCTACATACTTCTTACTCATTCTACCAAACATCTAAGTTGCATAGTATACAACCAACCTTATAATCATGGCCATACCAATCCTTAGCTCATCCAGTGAAGAACAGAACCCTTTATCGAAATATAAAGCACACCCTTGTCTCAGGAAATCCTATCTTACGTCACGGCCTCAGTACTGTTGCAAACACCTGTAAGCACAATGTTTTGAGTTACAATAGAAGTCGTTTCCAAGCATTAACATTTGCTTAATGTTGCTTAATTTGATGGGCAGTATGCCTCCTGAACGGACTTGTGATGGGTCATTTTCCTCCTATAAAAAATGTCTGAGCGTAACCAGAACTTCTTCACTTCCAGGCCAGTTCAAAAGGCATTCCTCAGTAGCCTGTCTGAACATATCCAACAACAACCTGACGAGTGCCAAGTTGCAGCCGTCGATTCAACGTCCTTACGCCAACCTGTTCAACTTGAGCGTGCTGGACGCGTCAGCCAACAACCTCACTGAGTTCCCGCTGAGCCTCGTGCATAGCAACCGGAAGATCTCCGTGGATTTGTCAGGTGAGAGGTTGATATAAGCTGAATATATGAAGGCAGTCGTAGTGGTCCTGTAACACTTGAGGAATCTGTTTGGTGTCTTCAAAACCGTTTGTCGTCAAAGTTAAAGCATTACTTTCACTTTTAAATTGTCACGGAGACCGTCAGTTAGGCAGAGAGTTGAAACTAGTCGCTTGTTTCAAAACGTTGGTAGGTCTTTATGGAAGAGATCGAGCGAGAAATTCTGATTACATTACTCTTGTTGCTTTTATATGTGGGAAAAATGCAGGTGAAGAGCAATATAAACCATTAAAGAAAACATACGTCCGTCGTATTCATAAGTTGTGATGGCCCAATTAAAGACGTTTAGTTTTAATTACGCTTTTTGGGGTTCATCTTTGCGAAAGTATCCAACTCCTTGCCAAGATAAAACCAGAACAAAAATATATCGTACGATTGTTATATAATTTAACCCTTCTTCGCCTTCAGGCAACAAGTACCTTCCCTGCAAGAACTTCCAGAAGGCAATGGAAGCGAACAACTTCTCACTAGTCACCTTCCTGAACTACCAGAACACATACTGCGCGCTAGACATCAGCTTCAACTGGTTCAAGGATGTCAGAATAGTTCAGATTGACCATCTGCGGATACAGAAAGAGGTATTGTGGCTATTTCTTGAGGGAAACATTTTTTTAAATTCATGTGGTGCTGTTGTAATGTCACTGCGATCAATAATTTATCTATTGAGATCGCCGCTTGTTTGGTTAGAGATTGTCACCAAACCCTGCATCTGTAATTAACTGCAGGATTAGCTTGAGGGCAATCTCCATTATTTCATCCGGGCACAATAGGTGTTTGCCCCTGGATCATTGTTGCGCTCGTGAATTAGTGCTCCGCATTCCCCCAGAAGGTGGAATACGTGTATTAGCCCTAAATCAGTCTACTTCTAGACTTCGTTTCCTCAATCAACTGTCAGTCCTCAATTTCAACTCTATTACCTCTATCAACATCCTTCTCATCCCTAGCTAAGCGCCAGCTGCCGCAACATAAAGCCGGCGAACATCAACTGCACCTGCAGCTCCGAGCGGATGGAGTTCGGCCTCGGCCACGAGATCACCAACTTGGTCGCCGTGGACTGCTCGCAGCGGAACCTTACCTCGCTGCCGACCGACCTTCCGCCGAATACAGTCAAGTTGAACGTGTCTTGTAATAATGTGAGTAGCATTCTTTTTTATTACTTCGAGATGGTGAGAAAGGATAGCTTCGACAAAGGTCTGATTTACATTGGGACGGTTTGGTGGGACATTGGCGATAATGCAATTGCAACCGGTCGATTTTCATAAGAGAGCAGCTGATAGGAACAATACGGTACACAACTAATTATTTCAGAGTTTAACACCATCTATCAAAACCAAACCAAACCTCAAATTAACAAAAGCGAACACTATGGTTTTGTAATGTTTAATTTCTATTTATTAACACCTAGATACCACTCTCTTTTCTATCTATAAAGATTTGAGATCTATTGAGTATTTCCAATTTCACAACAATAATTAGTTTCCCTCCCTCTTTCAGATAACCTCCCTGCAGACCGTAGCAGACGACCCGACGTATGAACACTTGGGGCAGCTGATAGTTGACCACAACGACATCCCCAACATCCTGGAGCTTGAGGGCACCAAGTTCATAGACAACTTCATGCTCTTCTCTATAGCTTTTAATAAGTTGAAGACTGTGAGTATACGTATTATGAAATTTTTAAATAATATGATGGGATGTATCCAAGTTCGTCTGTTGCCTGCGTTTTAGGCGTCCCCTATTATGTTAAAGTTGGCTTCCAGTCTAACAGGATGCAGCTAAATACCAGTAGGTACAACCCAGTTACTGGGCGACATGTTACCTCTTGGTAAGACTTTCGGGTTTCTGACTACCCGTAATGACTGACAGCCTTGACTAACGTCGACGCGTACCGAAGGCACTGGGGTGTCACACCACCAACTTCGAGATTCCGGGCTGCTACTGAGAAATTTCTAATGGAAAAGGTCAATAACAGTGCCGATCAGAATCAGTACCTATAATCTACAACTATGTTGATTGAGACATAGTCTAAGCAACTAGCTTCAACTTTCTGTATAAGTTCTTGACACTCAAAATGCCTGTAAATGTTTTAATCAAAAAAATGCTTTGACTTCGAAAACTAAACTATTGACTAGGTCTTATGAAAATGTTACTTATTCCAGATACATACCTATGTGTTATCGAACCGTTTCCTCACGACGGGTCCCGCCTTATCCATAGCTGGCAACTTCATTCATTGTGACTGCAATACTGAGAAAACGCTCAAGGTAAGAAAATACGAGACTTTTCTTTTCTGTTAAAAAGTTCCGGCCATTGGAAATTTCTGGTTGCTCCCTTTTAAATTGGTATCGGTCCTGCTAACACTTTAAGCAGCTTTATGTTTTACCGCAACGTGACGTATTTTCGTATAGCTTGTACCAAACAAGCGTTTCAGTAATAATATAACCCTTATACGACTAATCCATGTTTGCAATGACATAAATGATTTGGTTAGATGGATTCAGTTGGCAGTACCTAAAACACCTATTTTTCTTTTCCAGCCCTGGCTCCTCGAAAACTTCAAGAACATCCCCGACTACAAGATGCTTTCGTGTGACGACAAGGTCCCCGTAGTGGACCTGGTCGAGTCGCAAGTGTGCCACACGCCTCGTGATTGGACCGACTACATATACTACATCATAGGCCTCGAAGTGCTCATTCTAGTCCTACTCATCAGCAAGGTGTCTTACGATTACTGGGTGTTCAAAACTGCTGGCTACTTGCCGTGGCCAGCGAATAAAATGCCAAGATTGCCGTGTGATTGGTTATGTGAATAAATTTAAATTGCTGGCAACCATTGGTTTCGGTTTGTGGGTTGATGGGTAACCAATGGCTTCGTTAGGTAGTTGGTGACCATAGTGTTGAGGTGAATATTTAAAGGACGTTCCCGAGTGGTGGTTGCCAGCAACCATAAACTTCTGTGTTGAGTATCTTGTTGGTTGTTGCGTTTATGCTTTGTATATTGTGTTGTAATGTGTCGTATGTGCTAAGTAATGGGTCGCTAAAGTTAAGTGATTCATTTAATTCATTGGTGTTTTTGCTAGCTTCCCATAACTTTAAAAACTGTAAATAAAATTAATTCGTTTAAGTTATTATAATACTTTTTTAGCACTTTATTTTCGTATGGTAAGCTACTTGTATAAATTGAATATTCGCCCGAGATCTCTGTAAATCAGCTGTTTGTATATTTTTTATAATTAAGTTCTATTTTGTATGTAAATTTTGTTTTTTTTTTTTACTTTATATTGAACTTGCCATTTTGTCAAGAATCTCCCGTTTAAAAGTCTCGATTCTAGACGAAAGTTTTCGATGATGGTCAAAATAATGGTTAAAATCCTTGTTGGATAGTAATAACATAATTGTGTTATATGTATCTATATTATTAAAATGCTAACACATCAATTGAAACAAATTGATTCCCAACGAAGACTGATATTAGTTTGAATTTTGAACTTGCCAAATATTGTTTGTTTGTTTAGATAGATGACCAAGCCATTATTTTGATTAATTCATGATAAATCTGTATATAAATAGATACTTCTTTAAACTTTTGAACTTGTTACAATTAATACTAATACTGTTTTGTTCACTAGAATGATAAGCGCACAGGATTTAGACGTGATTGTGTAACCTATAAGTTTTTTAATAGCAAATCAGAGTGCATTTTGAAACAATACTTATACTATAGCAACCATTGTATTAAAAATATTGGTTGATGGCAACCAATTGCTTCTCGAAATTTTTTTTTTTGTTGATTGTTATTTCCCCAGATTATTCATTTGTCTTATTCATGTAAAATGTGCTTTATCTTGCTACGGAACCACCCGGCCAGTTGTAGAGGCTTAAATGTAAACGTGTAAGGACCAATTATTACTAAATTAAATAGCTATCTAGAGGTAGGGATTATCTTGACGAGGCTCTGGAAACTGTGTATTATTTTGAAAATCAGTGCCATATTCTACTCGGAGATTGGCTGAAAATTATGTTTCTAATATTGTCTTAATTGTAATATTTGCTTGTTAGTAGCTGTAATAACGGTACTTTTTGTAGTATGGTCAGTGGTGCAGGCTCGAGCAAAAGAAAGGTAACCTGACAACCATTGATTAAATGATAATAAACTAAAATCAAACAGAAATTCAGTTGAAAATTGCTTAACTACGTGAGAGATAATATGTTTCATGCAATTTTCAACTTCATTTCTGATGTTTCTGGGTCCTTGGGTTCGATTCCCAGGTCGAGTAAAAAGTGTTATTGGGTTTCTCTATGAAATTCTCAGTGGCATCACGGAGTTAGGATTTGTGCCCGGTAAATGGCAATAGGCTCGCCCCCTATTACATGGGACTTAAACATACCGGCGAACTGTGGGAGTACTTTGGTGCAACTCTACCTAACCCTTCCGGGAATAAAGGCGTGATGGTATGTTGTTGTTGTTTTTAGTTAATTATCAGTTAATTAATGAAAACTTGCTTCTTTGTGCGCTGATTTAGGATATATAGTTTTCTGCAGTAGGTCGGCCTTATTTATTTAAACTTATATTTCTTAAATCCCTAAAAATGGTTATTGACTTACCTAATTCAATGTTAGTAGCCTAAAATGTGTAAATTATAAAATCAAGGAAATATTACAAGTAAGTAATTCTTTAAATTAATGTTGTAACTTTAACATAAATTTATTTTTGTATAATATTAACTACAACGTGAAGACTGTATATTTTGTATGGAAATTTTATAATAGATGTTACATAATTGTATGGACTGTCGTTTCATTTGGTACCGTTTAAAATTGGCATGCTTTAGGATTCTGAACCATAGCGTCATGAGCATAGATTTGAGTTTCCAATGTAATTATAATTATTTATGACATTCTCAATTTGAAACATTTCTTTTTCTTGAAAAACGAAGTGTTTTCGAAATAAAACTAGGTTTATTAATATACCTATATTATCATTTAACACTATTCTTATTATTAGCTAAATTCTTCTTTTTTCTCTTCTTGTTATTCTTTCCCTTCTCCGGCGTGTTCTTGTTTTGTTTCTGTTCTAGATTCTGAGTTCTTCTCTGTTTATTATTTTTAGCATTTTTTATTGACTCTGTGGTTTTTGTTTTATCTTCTTTTAAAGCTTCATTGGCTGCTTCTAATCTTCTCCTAGGCAAAAGGATACAAAAGTAAAAGTTAGCTCTTATATTCACCAATCTAGGAACTTATAGACGACGCGGTCGGACGCTTCGTGTCGAGGGTTCGATTCCCGCTCCGTAACGGGTCTGGCTAATTGTGAGTTTATATGTTTGTACTGGTTAAAAGCACAGGAAAAATAAATAGGTCGGTCTACGTTAAAAAAAAAAAGAAGTTGAGGTGTGAATTGTAAATATAACATTTTCGTTTGTTTTGGAGATACATCGGGCTATGTCTACAGTCAATGTAAACGGAGCAGCAATATCAGTGTAGCAGTGTTGTAGCAGCTGAATACCAGTGTTTTACATGCAGCGAGTGCATATCTGACCTCCACAACCCAGTTACTGGCTTCTGACTAACCATAATGACTTTAACTTTACAGTTAATGAAAAAATATCGGGTCTTCAGGGACAAAAAATGATTTTTTAAGAGAAGTCATGTCTTGGAACTATTGCGGTCTACTTCAACGGTCTAGTTCAATAGTATTTTTATATTCAGATGCTTGCGATTACTTAGTACTTACTTGTCGGGCCTCTTCTCCAGTATCGTAGATATCTTGTCCCGGCTGGGTGCCTTCGTCATGAGCTTCTTGCGCTTGTTAGGGTTCTGTTTCAGCTGCAGCATGTACTCCGGGACCTGGCAGCCAGACTGCTTCATCACCGAGGCTATGCTGTGGGGAGATGAAGCTGATCAATAGGTCATACAACATAGGTCTATCGGAAGGTCCTAAATAATATGCAGTGCCATCTAAGCAAAGAAGGGGAAAAAAAATGGCTTTTAAACCACGCTGTATATTTAAAAAGTATTTTTTTTTTAATAGCGCGATATGTTAATTTCAATAATAATCACACGAAAAATATAATAATATAAAAATGTTTGTCAAAAGTACCCGAGAGACTGGCGGTATTGCCAAGTTGGATGGCAATATTTAGCCTCTGCACAGTCCTTGGTTCATGAGAACTGCCTATTATCTAGTTGAAAATTTTCAAGTATGAATGGTTATGTAGCAATATTAAATAGATCTAGTTAAAAGATTATTACCTTCTAAGATTGGCTACATCGTCTTGAGTGAAGAATGTTATCGCTCGACCTTTCTGACCCGCACGACCCGCGCGGCCGATCCTGGGAAAGAATAAGTACCTAATATGAATGAATTGTCAGTTTCATAAGTCTAAGAAACAAATTTCTGTCGGGTACGATTCCCGCACGCAACAAATATGTATTTTTTTATTAAACGTTACCCGGAACTTTTGCCACTCAAGGAAGTTCTCCTGTGTCGTGGGTGCGTTTACAAACATAATATAAAGTCACATACACAAACAGCCAGATTCGGAACAAGTTCAGTAGTTCCACAATACAGGGACATCCTAGTATGAAAAAAATTCTGGACAAGGTTTAAAAAAAAATGAAACAAATTGTGAAATAAATTACCTATGAATATAAGCGATGGCCGAGGGCGGGAAGTCGTAGTTGATGACGAGGTTCACTCCTCGGAAGTCCATGCCTCTGCCCATCAGCTCCGTGCAGATCAGCACCCAGATGCGACCCACGCGGAAGCTGCGGACCACGTTGTCACGCTGCGATGGATGTGGGGAAGTTGGTAAATATGATAAAGTTGTTACTTACGGCAAGTACTTACCATCGGGGTGTAAGTACTTACCATTGGGGTGTAAGTACTTACCATCGTGGTGTAAGTGCTTACCATGGGGGTGTAAGTGCTTACCATGGGGGTGTAAGTACTTACCATGTGGGTGTAAGTACTTACCATGGGGGTGTAAGTACTTACCATGGGGGTGTAAGTACTTACCATCGGGGTGTAAGTACTTACCATTGGGGTGTAAGTACTTACCATGGGGGTGTAAGTACTTACCATAGGGGTGTAAGTACTCACCATGGGGGTGTAAGTACTTACTATGGGGGTGTAAGTACTTACCATGGGGGTGTAAGTACTTACTATGGGGGTGTAAGTACTTACTATGGGGGTGTAAGTACTTACTATGGGGGTGTAAGTACTTACTATTGGGGTGTAAGTACTTGCCATGGGGGTCTAAGTACTTACAATGGGGGTATAAGAACTTACCATTGGGGTGTAAGTACTTACCATTGGGGTTACATTCCTAACCTGCGGGGTGTAAGTACTTACTATGGGGGTGTAAGTACTTGCCATGAGGGTGTAGGTACTTACTATGGGGGTGTAAGTACTTGCCATCGAGGTATAAGTACTTACCATTGGGGTGTAAGTACTTACTATGGGGGTGTAAGTACTTACCATGGGGGTGTAAGTACTTACCATGGTGGTGTAAGTACTTACTATGGGGGTGTAGGTACTTACCATAGAGGTGTAAGTACTTGCCATCGGGGTGTAAGTCCTTACTATGGGGGTGTAAGTACTCACCATGGGGGTGTAAGTACTTACCATGGGGGTGTAAGTACTTTCCATGGGGGTGTAAGTACTTGCCATCGGGGTATAAGTACTTACCATTGGGGTGTAAGTACTTGCCATGGGGGTGTAAGTACTTACCATAGGGGTGTAAGTACTTACCATCGGGGTGTAAGTACTTACTATGGGGGTGTAAGTACTTACTATGGGGGTGTAAGTACTTACCATTGGGGTGTAAGTACTTGCCATCGGGGTGTAAGTACTTACAATAGGGGTGTAAGTACTTACCATAGGGGTGTGAGTACTTACCATGGGGGTGTAAGTACTTACCATAGGGGTGTAAGTACTTACCATCGGGGTGTAAGTACTTACCATTGGGGTATAAGTGCTTACCATGGGGGTGTAAGTACTTACCATGGGGGTGTAAGTACTTACCATAGGGGTGTAAGTACTTACAATAGGGGTGTAAGTACTTACCATAGGGGTGTGAGTACTTACCATAGGGGTGTAAGTACTTACCATGGGGGTGTGAGTACTTACCATGGGGGTGTAAGTACTTACCATGGGGGTGTAAGTACTTACCATGGGGGTGTAAGTTCTTACCATCGGGTTGTAAGTACTTACTTACTTTTTTGTGCAATAATCATATGTTTGTTACCTGTTGTTGTGTTCTATCAGCGTGGATCACGTCCACATTGATACCATCATATATAAGCTCTTTAAACAACTGCTTCGCACGGTCCTTACTTTGTACGAATACTGAAAACAAAATCAATTATAAAATAGTTAATTATATACATTTTTATAAGGAATTAATTTTAAGAAGATTTTTTGTAAGTCTGACCACCAGTCCTTCCAAGAGGCATCGTGTTGCCCAGTAACTGGGTTGTGGAGGTCAGATAGGCAGTCGCAGTTAGTATAGATATATAGTGATGCAACAGTTCTGTTGTATACGCACCTAGCACAGGCGGCTTCAATCCCTGCTGCACCAGCTGTCTGAACGCGACCAGTTTCCCGTTCTCATTGCCGCAGAAACACAACTCTTGATCCACTAGGTTTGTCGCTGCGTTCCTGGAAAATAAGAACATGTTCTGAATTGTAAGTAATTCAAGGTACTCAGTCAGCCCAGAACAGCGGAATTTCTGGTGGCATACAATATTTATTTTACTTATTTTCAGTGAGATAAAGTGCTTAGTTAAGTATGCTTGGGCGTGCTTGCACTGGGGTTGATTTGCTCCATAAAACGTTGATTATAAGGTTTATTATTCAATGAAAAAAGCCTCTGCTCTGTACTTCTACTTCAGTGTCGTATTGATTTTAGTATTTGCTCGCTTGATTTCGTCTGCGTGTAAGTCAAAGTAATAGCAAACAAAGTTGGATTTGCTTAAACTTACAATATCACGTATACAAATATGTAAGATAAGATTATACTTATATTAACTTTAATTAAATAACACAAACGCACCTTTGTCCAACGGTAATGTTAATAAGTCCCCGCATGTGATGGCGGCACCACTTGGCGACGTTGGGCGTGTGCGTCGCACTGAACATGGCGATCCTGCGCTGCTTGCTGCCGCACGCCGTCAGGATCTCCTCCATCTGCTGCCTGAAGTCTGAGGACTGGTCGGCGGAGCCCTCGAATAGTTTGTCTGCCTCGTCGATGATTAGCCAGCGGACTCTATAATAATTCATTCGATTTTAGTTACATATGCTTAATGTGAAAACTAATGTAAGCTGATTAAATGTAATAATTTTATTTAATAATTAGGTTCTGCCCGCGATGTTGTCCGCGCCTTTGTTTTTTTAACTGTGTTAGGCTGCGGAGCGGCGGTAAAATCTTTGCTCCGCGCTCTAAAGACGACCTGACTGACCCAGTCATGCAATCCTATTGGTTATTACCTCTCCGTTGCTTATGTTTCGTCTTTGGTTATTGTTCTGTCTTGTGGAAACAATAAGAATAAAATCTATGTTGAACTTTTCAAACGATGGTTTCGTATGGAGAAGAATAGGCAAGAAACTCCGCACTTACTCTTTTTACATATTGAGTTTCAACAAGAGCACAAAGTGAAACGTTTTCTATTTAATGTGCTAAATGAGTGGCGATACTTACTTGTCTAGAGATATATTGACATTGTCTTGATTCAGCAAGTAGCACAGACGATTTGGTGTGCTCACTATAATATCTGGAAAAAAATGCAGTAATTTTTATTTACCACAACTTTGGTGTCGAATAAATCCCGCGATTCCGAGACCTTTTTACCCGACTGCGCCAGAAGGAGGGTTTGTGAAAATGACTGCGTTTGTGAAAATTGTCCACCACGATCGCTTAAAAACCAAAAAAATATATTTCTTAGCTTGTTTTTATCTTTTCAGATATTTCACATTTTTCATGCAGTCCGGTTTTTGTTTTTTTAAATATTTTATTTCTAAAGGTCGTATTTATAGTTTTCTAGCGAAACATGTAAATACGTATACATTTATTCATTTAAATTAATTATTTCTAGAAACCAGTAAAAAGTAATAATCTTGCATTTTTTGAATTTGGGATCCCATGATCGAACGGAAATACATAATGTTTTGTAGGATCCAACGCCAATTATATGAAACTGGGATCCAACGAACATAAATATAAAATACTGTTTAGTGGTTTTTTAGAGAACTTATGTTTTAGAAATATTGGTTAATGGTGTTTATGTATACCCATACTACGAAATACTTACCACTCTTTCTAATTGTGGCTTCTCGTTCTTTCACCTTCGACTCTTTGATACTCCTGACGACGCTACACCGCAGCTGACTGGAGGCACCGAGGCGGAGCGCCTCGCGATAGATCTGATGCGCCAGCTCACGCGTGGGGCAGAGCACCAGGGCACGCGGCCCGCCCTGAGGAGCCCCCAAGGCATGGAGTATGGGGAGGAGGAAGGCCGCCGTTTTGCCTGAGCCTGTTGGCGCGCAGGCGAGGATTTGACGGTCCTAAATGGGATGATGTGATATCATTATTTGTACTTATCTATATCTGTTTGTTTGTAAGAGATAATCTCTGGAAGTGCTGGGTTCAATTGCAAAAATTCTTTTACCCGATAAAAAGCTATACTATTTTGTACTGCCATAGGATATGTTTTGTGGTATACTCGAGTTCCACGCGGACGAATTTTCGGGCCGCAACTTGTTTATTATAAAACACCATATCTGACGATTTACGTTATTTTACTCATGAATAAGTTCTAGGACTTTTGGATGCTAGTCAAAGACCAAGTCTATACACCTTACACAAGATGGGGAGAATACACATGTCCATATGCTTCCACTCCAGTGACGTTAGAAGAGTACAATAAAACTTTTGTTTGATGGACAAGTAGCTCTTTTAGACATTGTATTTCCTAATATTTCCATATATTTTATGTTTATTGTCATTATTGGTAAAAAGCTGTACTTACTTCCAACATACAGGGTATAGCCTGACGCTGCACCGGAGTAGGCTCACTGTACCCGCACTGTGTCACTGTGTCTACCAATGCTTGTGATATGTTATACCGTGCAGACAGCTCGGAGAAATCTTGTAGTGCCGCTGGTACATGACGTCCCACTGTCTTGATGCCATGCTCGTTGCGGAAACGGTTTTGCTGTAATAAGAAATATTTGTTGATTTAACATAAATATTCTAGGTATTGCACATTACTTTTAACTGGGCTGCTTGAATGACTAGATGTATGTAGACAAGGCAAAAGGAGTATGTCACAATCATAGCAGGTGTCGGTCTGTGTTGTCTGCCTACTCCCTGGGAAAAATGCGTGAGTTTATGTATGTATGTTATTCTAGGTCTGGAAACAGTGAGTGTTGAGGAAATAAAAATATTTACAGTCGCAAATAGAAAAAAAGAAAAAACTAGTTTCCTCTAGCTCTGACAAATTGAATTTGTAAATGGCCCAGCTTTTAATATCAAATATTTTTACCACACAAAGATTCTTTCTGTATTCTGGGTGCGTTTGCACACATATAAACTCACATACACTTTCAACCAGATCCAACACTACTATCTGAAGACCATATATTTGTTTCCATAGCGCTAATAAATAGACTCAAAAATAATTTCAAATAAACCAGTACCTCTTCCAATTTAAGCTTCTTCTTCAAATCCTCAGTCTTCTCCTTCTTTTCTGTTCTCTTCTTCTTTTGTCCCACTTTAAGTCCTTCAACCAGCTGTAAATCACCATCTTCCTTCTCATCCTGGTCTGTATCTTCATCTGCGGTCTCCGATGCAGAGTGGTCGTTACCATTTTGTAACTCCTCTTCATTGTCACTGATCTGTTCTTGCTTTATTTCTAATTCTTCTTTTTTAATTGTTGGTTTTGAATTTTGGTCCTGGAGGTAATGGGGACGAATTGACTATAATTATTTGTGAGTTCGAAATTTATAAAAAAATTATATAACTGAGGAGTTTATTCATTTGTTTGTTTGATTGCGCTAATCTCAGGAGATTTTGGTCTAATTTAAAGCAATCCTTTTACAGTATATATAGCGCCTTTACAGAGGAAAGGCTTATAACATCGAGCTTACGACCATTTTTTATTTTTATCTCGTAGGAAATCGGTATAATATCAAGAGTGCCGAGGAATTACAGGTAATGAAGTAATCATTATTCATAGGAATTGAACGCTTGATATTATTAGCAGTTTTTCTTTATTAAAATTTGTAATTTCATATCGGTAACAAATTAGGTTATGTATGAAACATAACATAACTTACATTGTTTTTAACACCCAAAACACGGTTTTTAAAAGTTAAACCTTTTGTTAATTTCTTAAAAATATCGTAAGCGTCCATTATTACTGCATTTAAATTTACAATAATATAAAAACACACGTGCGAATACCAACAACAACCAACCAAATCATTAGTTCAGGTCGACGAAAGCTTTGACATACGTCGCTCTTGACAGTTCGAGTGACAGTTCTGTTTTATCGTTCGGATACAGGTAAAGCGAAAAGATATAAAAAATTGCCAAATATTTATTTTTATTTTTCTATGATTTATTATTTTATTTTTGGACAGGTAAAGAACAAATGCATTGCATCCAATAATTTAGTAAACAATTTAGTTTTCTGACTAATTAAAGTTTTAAAACAATTTGATGAAAGTTTCCAGCTCCATTACAGCAGTAAAGTGTTTGAATGCGTATCCAAACACAGGATTGTGGAGATTCCCCTGTGCGTAAATTAAAAATGTTGCCAGCTTAATATTTAAAAATCCTATAAGATTTTATTTTTATCTTCTACGAGCCTGTACGATATAACGTTTGAAAATGCGATGGGGTCTTATTATTCTCTTGCTAATCTCTCAAATACTTTAAGTTTGGGATGTACATTAAAGTGTTTTTGCTGGATAGTAATGGTGACTTATTGAATTAGTTTGACGTATTTGCATAATTGTGAGATTGGGTTATCTACTTTTGGCACAACTAAGTTTATTTCCATTCATCCTAATGCCGACACCATGCTGCTTTATCATTATCATTAGCCAAATAGCAGTTCACTGGACATTATAGGCTCTCCATTACATGTCCATCTCGTCCAGCTACCACCAGCCACTCTGTGAAGTGTGACTTGTCGTTGATTTTAGGCTGGTTATCTTGTATGTGAAATTTTGTACCTACCTACCTTGTAGGTAGTTAAATTATGACATGAGATGTATTTGAAATAAGGGTACGTTTGTGGTACCCTAAAACTTTACGGAATCTCAAAAAGCACCAGGTTGGAGTTACAGGCTTTAATCGTAGGAATTCTTCATAGCAAAGCGATATTTCAATATTTATCGAAATCATCAATGTTCGTTCTGTTACAGTAGTACCTAACTTATTTTTTGAAGTAATTTTTTTTTTACACACGTTTGACTTGGAGAGTAAACTGATGAATGAGTGCCGAGAGCGTTACGGAAATGAGTGTGAACGGTCAAACGGAAGTTGAGAGGTAGATATAAGTTAGTGAAGGTAGAAAGAGAGAGAGTTACGTTTCGTATATTACCTACTGTAGGAGCAAGAGAGAGCAGTGCGCGTGCTCGTTTTCTTTCTTTTCCTCAAGTGGCATCACTGAAGTATAATTTCAGTCGTGTGGTCTAAAGCACACGTCTTCTTTTTTTTTGCTGCATTATGTACCTTTTCAGTAATTACAGGATAGTACCAAAAATGGAGCAATTGTAGACTCCTAAATCTGTCCTAGTATTTTTTATGTAGGTAGTTATAGTCACCATACAAATTGGCGTCTTTCCTTCCTGCAATCATGCGTCTACGCATCTTCTATCGGGCGGGCTAAGTGACACTATTGTTAGTGCACCATATGGATACAAATTTTACTTGCCAGTGAGCATTGGTAGGTTTAGGTACTAAGGTTGAAACACACGGCACGCACTTGAAATTTTCGGGAAATCCTGCACAAGACTGCCTTCGTTGATTTCCTTCTTAAAAAAATGTGAACGGAGGATGATAAGGTTCTAAACTAACCAATAAAAGACCGGACAATCAATGGAATCACTGCGAGTTTATTTTATACTTTTATTACATTCAACTGTTATACGTCGCTGAGAATTCGAAACGCAGATTTTGTTAGAAACCTAAACTTAAAAATAACCGATATATTATTCTTCAGTATATTTTAGACAAAAAGGTCAGATTCAAAGATACTTATAGTACTAAGTTTTCCGACTATCTGATATGTTCCTAACTTCCTACCAATGAGACTGCCACCACGAGAACTCGAGGCGCGAGTGACCAAACAAATTTCTCATTCCATTGCAGACATCGTTAAATATTGTCGTTATGAATACCAATGGGATGCCGCAATTGAACGGAAAACATGAGAGGTAACCGTAGGAGCTCAGGCTCGTGGTAGCAGCCTGACGCAACCCGAATTGATTCCTTATTCACAAATATCAACAACATCAAAACAAGTAAAGACACCACTTTTTAAATATCACTGAAACATGAGTTTTCAACTTTTGGTATCAATGCAGATTTACCGATTCGTTGTACATTGCGATTTTCATTCCAGAGTATTTTCTTCAAGTTTTTCTTTGTCCAATTCAACAAGTATTACGAACCTGGCTTCCTATAATTGTTAAAATAGTAAAGTTATTTTTGGATTTCCTTTTCTCATATTATACTATTGCGATTGTAATACTGATTAATTTTCCTGCATTAATACAAAAAATATTCAACACGAATTATTCCTTACATTAATTTACATTAGCAGAAACCTAATCGAAGAACTAGAAACGTACGTAGCCAGGGGAAAGACCTTTTATAATTACATACTATGCAATATATACTATAAAACCTATAATATTGGCACTAAAGAGTTCCATTTTCAGTTGTTCGATCAGGTGCCGTACTCATGAGTTCAGTGACGATTTAAAATCATTTCGTAAACTCGACCCGTATCTACAACAATAGTACTTTAAGTGTCTTCACCGACTTGGGTGTAACTTACAACAAATGTCAAGAGAAGCCTACCAGGTCCTATCGGCCCCACATCTAACCTTATTCGATCAATACACAATACTATAAATCAATTTTGTACACACCGCATCCCCGGACCCTTTAAAAGTATAACAAAACTCCATTTAACTAAATTTAACACATATTTTTTCATCTTTGATCAACGATGGCAAACTATAACTTTTACATAGTAACACAATATTAGTTTAGGCATATTAAAACGTCGTAAGTGATACTTACCATTGATAGTTTTGTTATGTTTTTTTGCCAAATTACTAAAAACAATAAATTATTAATTTAATTTTCCAATTTTTGGGAATCAAAGGTATGTATCACTTTCGATTTCAGCTTATAAAGAAAAATAAAGAAAAACCAATGCTAATAAAAACGCAGATCGTGCATACATTAAATTACGAAAAAAAGAAAAATCTAATCCTAAGTGTGTCAGCAAAAATATAATGCAGTAAATTAGAATTGCCACTTAATTAACTTTCACAATATAAATTGTATTTTTTTTCTCGTAAAAAAATATTTCTGTGTATAAAATGTGTTACCCAGCATAACAAGGTGACAGAGGTACAGTTTCACTAAAAAATAAAAACGTAAACATTTGGAAAAACAACTCGATACTTACAAGATTAAGTACAGAGTATACTACAACACGTCTTGCTCAATATCTAATAACTGAGCGTGCGCCCAACTCGACATCCGAATGCTCAACAGTATCAACACTCAACTTTCGGACTGTAAATATAAACTTGCTTAAAAATTAACAGCTTTTGGTAAAACTGCACCACTGTCGTACTTTATCTGTAGATAAAAAGTTACATCTAGCATATAACTGTCAGTATATTGTATGTCATAGTGTGTATATTGTAAATACTTTTCTTTTATGTACTGTTATAGACGGGATATCAACGATATTGCTCGACCAGGGGGACAAATGTACTACTTAGTATATAATACTTATTATTTGTATATAAAAAGTTGTAAGTGCACTTTGAGTTACGGAACTATATTAATGTTACTATTTATTGTAGGAATAGCAGATTTAACACTGATATAATATAGTACCTACTTTAAATTATAAAAAAGATGTTCTTTGACATGTGACTTGAAATGTATTGTCAATATTTGGCACTAAGATTTTTTCGACGCGAAATGTTCATAAAATCAAATAATAAACTACTAAAAAACATTAAGGGGTTTGAATTGATAATTTTGAAGTCAAAAGTTCGCCTTTTTAGCGAATTTAAATAAAAATGGGAAATAAGACTTACATTATTAATAAATAGAGCTTTATCTTAATTGACATTAAAAACAGGATAATCTGATGATTGTAGCTTATTATAAGTCATACATAAATATAACTATTATATTATTGAGGTACTGTGGTAAATTGGGAACTATTGCTATAACTGTATTATTTATAATTATATTACGTTTAAAGTGGAAGATACTGATATAAATATTAAAGCTATTGACTTAAGAATACATCGACTCGTGACTCTCGTACGAAAACACTACAAGTTCGTAAGTATTTAATATTAATTTGTGAGCAACGACTAAAAAAGACTTTCAATAAAAAATGCAGTCGATTTATTCTTAAAAAGATGGTTGTCCCTCCACCGATCGAGCAATTTAAATTATTTATAAATAACTATTGTATGTTCTGGTTCCGTTACAGTTTTAATTAAAAATAACTATGTATTCAATTAAAATAATAACGGATAATATCTATTGCATTTTAAACATGGAAATGGATCAACAAAAAATGATTGTATGGGAAAAAATACTATGTAACAACTGTTATATCTCGTTCACGATTTACAATATAATTCGATAAATATAAAACATTGTCCTGTCTGTATGCTGTAACTGTAATACATACATAAATACATCGGCCTGTGTTCTACAGGCGAACCCACGATCTAAACTAATACATTAGAAATTAAATTATATAATTGGAGGTAATACTTAAAATTATAGGAGGTAATACTTACGATAAAAGCATTTCATTCTCTTAAAAAAAACAGATTTGTGAAGCGGTTTGTGAACATGTATATATCAGGTGAGAATTCTCGTAAAACACGTCTCAACTTCGATCATAAAGAAGTTTAAGTTACCTGCCTATCATAAGATTAGGTAATTATTATTATATCCACGAATAATCCTAAGGAAAATCATGGAAAACCCTAGCAAATCATTTAAAACGTTCACGAAATGTATAAATCGGCAGTATGAACTATATTTATTCGAATACGAAAGTTACTGTTTTTGCAAAGTAAAAATGACAATAAAAATACTTTAAAATGACATATGGAAGTAGAATGGCTCAGACACTGAAGCCTAATTACTACATAAAGCTACCAGAGAGCTAGCACAATTCAATACCGTAAATTGAGCATCGTTCCAAAAAGTTATCGCCCGTATATCGAGCAAGGGTCGATGCTCAATTTTGAAATCACAATCTAGCAGTTCAGTACTCTTTTAAAGTAGAGTAAAGAAACTGTTCCAGATAATTATGTGCAACTAATATGAGACGATCGACGTCCATAAAGTCATTTCAAAGTACACGAATCTTATTTATTTATCTACTGTAGGCTATTGTTAAAAGTTGTACTGTTTAGAAGGCATCCCGTTGTTGATTACTTTGTGCATTACGCTAATTAGTAACACAGTCGGTTTATAAAATTATTTTTTTAAACTTAACGTTAATAACTGGCGAAGAAGCGAAAAAATTATATTGCAAATTCAAAGGGCTGTTCATATAATTTACACGTATATATATATTTATATTAAAAAAAAAAGATTTTCTCACTTTTCATCTTACTATTTAAAAATGCAGTATTTTGGTATACATTGCAAAATATACTTTTACTTATTATTGTTTCGCTGTATTTTTTATTTAGCGATTGGTTGTGTTCGTGTTTTTTTTTTTTATGAATTTTGAATATTTACGCTGCGTTTTATGAATCTCCTTTTTGCCGACACATAATCCAAACTTAACACAAACTTTACAATAGTATAAGACTAACAACAATCACCAACGGCTGTCTCCGATATTGATGTAGTACGCAGCTGTCAACTGAGATCAATTTAGAAAAATTACGTCCAAAAAATCGAACCACAAAAATAAGTGAGGATGTAAAATCCAATATTCCAACGAAGCAGTCAACAATAAGCTCAATAAACAGCCAAACCAATAAGAAATAATTGCACAGCGAAAACAATAAACACAAAACATTTAAAAAACATTATGAAGACTAAGTCTAAGTTTTACTATTAATAAATCCATTAGTAGAATATATAAAAATCCTTTCCATTAATGATTTTATCTATTTACTATTTAGTTAATAATATCACGAGGCTTCTATTCCCGAACGATGCCACGATACTTCAGTTATGTAAGTAATCTAACTTATATTTACAATTCAAACTACCCGCTTGCTTTTTCCTTCTAAGCTCCAGCTAAATGATTCTATGATCTTTAATATTTCCGAAATTATTTCATCGACGTGTTTCCTTTTACATTACAAATTAAACAGCCTGTAACATTGAAATAAAAATAAAAAACAAAATAATATACTTGAGGTACTACACAAATGGAGGTATGCGGGCTTCACCGGCTAATGTCCACGTAAAAAATATTTTACTTCGAAATCAACCCGCTATTAACATCTACGTATTTAAGCTGAGGATAAAATGATAAAAACTTAAATGTTAAAATATCTGGATATACCAAACAACTTCTCATTAAATGTATTTCATATCACAAAGTACACATATATGTAACATTCCGAAAAAGAAAGTAAAAATACAAAAAACCTACATTACGATCCTATACCCAAGCTACTTACTTATCATTGGAAAAATAAATGCAAAATGATAATGTTCACTATAAAACAACGGAAGGAGTTGCATTGGCTTTAGCTATTGTTTGTAAAACTTGCATTGTTATTTCGCTATAATTACTTGCAAAAATGTTATTTTTAATTCCACTTAGAGTGATCAGAGATTGATATGTTCCAAAGTTTTGCAAAGTTCTATTAAACATGTAAAATGGATATGGCACAATACATTTTAGTATTTCAACAATCTTCAGAAAGTTTTTATATTTCTACGGAATAAATGCAAATCAGTAAGTATTATTCACATTAATTTTGTTCTTTGGCTTTGTGAAATATCACGGTGTTAAAAATACTTTCTTTTATTTAAAGATATTCATGGTTTTGTGATATGTGGCTTAAGAGATTGGATCGCGATTTTTATGATATTATTGATTTATTTCTTCAAACACCCTGAATAGATATGTCGTGTTACCTGAAAAACGCGGTTCGCAAGCAATTTTCTACGATATAAGTAAGTAAAATAAATTTTTATACAATTTGCAGCCATCTTATGGTTAGGTATCCTAAGATTTTTTTGAGAATAATATAATAATAATCTAATAAATTTTCAATAACGAGACATCAGCTACGTTGGTCGACATTTAAATAAGAACCACTATACACTCATAGAGAGAAATCCGAAAATGGATACAGGTTAAATATAATTCTATTAATTAATACCTAAAGTCTACGTATTTCTATACAGAAGAAATGTTTGATTTTGTTTCATGATTTGTAATCATGCACACGTATACGATCGTCGAACTGCTTTTCGAAGACCCACTTTCTGGCAAACCAGCGCCTCTATTTCCTACATCTGTTTACTCACTCTTAACCCTGTATTCAAGGATCCCACCGGAGACTGGCAACCCTAAAGCATTTTCCCTTTTCGAAACGTCACCGCCAACATTGATTCGTCCGTGATCCGACTTTCACTTGCGCATACCTCGTCAGTTCAGAAATTCATCCATAATATTTCGAAGACGAACGAAGGCACGGCTACTTACACATTGAAGCCAAACGCACATAGATTAGATATTGTTAGACGTTAAATTTTGTACTTTCGAAATCAGATTCTAAGAAGTCTTTAATTTATTTACTCAACATCAACATTTTTTTTTTACTTTTAATCTAAACATTTTTGTATTTAACCGCTAAATAATCTGTATCATTTTAATTAATTTAGATTTGGCGTTCCGAAAAAAGTTTCAGTAAAAAATATTTTCTTTGCATTTCTTTTTAAATTTACGGTTTTTAAAATTTGTACGTTCTCATTTTGTACAGTTATCGAATCTAATTTGACACTAGACAATTATCGAAAAGTGATTTAAAAAATGTATTTCATTTTTAGAATACAGTTGGCATAATTTGGCAGTACTAGAAATATTAATACTTTAGTATTGCTCTGGATTACATTGTCATATTGAACACTGTTGGAACATTTTCACTAGAAAATGCCGTAACTCGCAACTGTTACGAACTAGTCACAAAGCGAAGTCCGATCCTCGAAGCGTACACTAAACGACTTCTACAAGTCGCGTGCGACAATACTGTTTATGTAATTTTAATCCTAACGTCAATATTTTACTAATTATAATACGATATTAACCATAAATGCGGCGTAAGTCCGGCATTGTTTTGGCATTGTCCGTTATATTGCACATGAAGCTATCCGTATCGTACGTCCGCCGGCCGCGTTACGAGTACTCTCGGTGCTGGCGCCCAGCGTACTCGGAACCGGCAGCCCTGCCCGCGATCTAAGCCATGGTCTGTGGTCATTGAAGGCCGGGCGGCAGCTGCGGGCCGTGGTCGGCGCCCAGATCGAACAGGTGGTGCGGACTGGGCGCGAGCGCCGAGTGCAGCGCCGACGTCTTCAGCAGGCGCTTGAGCATGCCGCTGGAGCCGCGGTGCTGCAGGCTCTTGTGCGTCGTCAGCGAGTTCTTGGTCCGGTACCTCCGGTGGCAGAACTCGCACACGTACAGCGTGTCGGACTGCTCGTGCTTGTCTTGGAAGTGTCGTTTCAAGGAATAGTAACAAGAGAATGTCCTGCGGCAGTAAGGACACTCTTGTGGCTCGTTGATACCGCCGGCGGTGGGCGGGGGCATACGGAGGGGCGGTACTGCTGGAAAACAATAAACAACCCATTTACATTAGGCATTTTTACCCAAAAACAGGGTAAATGTTTTAGCTGGCAACACGTGAAGACATGGCGAAAATCCAATAAGCGATTTTCTGCTTGTTAATTTTCATTCAATAATACATGTATGAGGTTAATAATAATAATTAATAATACTAATAATATGCACTGTACACATTGACTAACTACACAATAATCACGAGATTTTCATAATATTCAAAATCTTAAGGAAATTCTCTCAACCACAATAACACATAGACACGTGATAACAAAAATGATAGAAGCATGCTCCAAGCAACACAACAACGTCAAAACTGCGAAACCCGACGGGAGGAGGGGGGCGCGGGGGGGGGGGGGCGGGAGAGTACAGTCGAACTAAAAGAACATAAAATTCAAACTAAAAACTATAAAATTAAAATTGAACTGAAAAAATATGAAATGAAAATATAAGAAGGACCCTTATACCTAGCTTAGTCTAAAATAAAGGAAATCCATTGTTAATGAGTTAGATCGTCTGTTCTCTAATTTGTTTCTGGTTCTATAAACAATATCTAACCTTTGTGAGTGTTGCTATGTACGGCGGGTTCAGGTAGATTGGGCTCGTGTAGATTCTCTTTGCTAGATGAATACTGCCGCATGCCGCGCCAACTCCGTCCGAGTAGTCACTAAAATAATCGTATATGATCTGTCTCCCCTGTCCTGGACTTGTGGTAGGTGTATATGTGGGTCATCAGCGAGTTCCTCGAGCAGTATACCCTCTCACATATCGTGCATCTGTACTCCTCCTGGCGTTCTGCGTGTTTGTCAGCGATATGCCGCTTCAACGACGCCTTTGAACAGAGAACCTTCCCGCATAACGAGCACGAGAATAACTTTTTACCTGTAAACAGATCGAAAAAACAAAAAAATATGGGGTTGCTCCCCGAACGCGGTATAAATTAAAAAAAAATTAAACCTACTCCAGGGATCTCATTATGACAATTTTTTTTTTTTCAAGAAAAAACAAAAAAAGTGTGACTAAAATAAAATGATAAATAAAATAGAAAAATAAATGTAAATGATGGCGAAGCTACAGTGGCTCGTGAAGGGTGTTAACAGTCAGCATGCGTTGAGGCGGGAAAATAAATATTTAGGCGGGAAAACTAGATATGCTAAGCGTGTTTCGAAATTAATAAAAAAAGAAAACAGTGCACTATGAAAATTATCTAACTGTTTCTACAAAAAAGCTCATAATTCTTTAATAAAAAAATAACAAAACATATACTCGGGTGGTTGAAGGATTGTCTAATAAAACTGGCAATATTGTTTTTTGTATATTTGTTTTTATTAAAAACGCCATTATCATCAATATTAGGATTTATGAAGTTCGGTTTAACGATTACATTTTATGAGTAGTTACTTCAATTATTTTTAATTTAAAAAGTAAGGAAGGAAAAGAACTATTTATGAATATATAATATAGTGTTGCAAAATCATTTTTAATATTAGAATATAACTAAGTGCAGCCCATTAAAATAATTTATTTATTTTTGGCGTTCCACGCTACGTTCAAGACTAATTCGCCTCAAAATGGAAGACAAAACATAAAAACACCGTAGTTTTTGGCACAATCTCGAAAAACATCAAACAATCTAATGGACTGCATTACACAGATGCCAATTTGTTAACAAAACATTTATCTAGATTCGTGAATAGTAGAACAATAATTTAAGAAAAAAATATATAAAATTTCAATACAACAACCAATAAATTAATTTAGATTCCTTATAAAATAAGTAAAAATGCCAACAAGAAGTATAAGAACACATTGGATAAAGTCGACGCACGCGTACGTGCGAGTTTGAAAAAAAATCTTAACTCGTTAGAAAGATAAAAACTTAAACAGGTCACAGAAACAGTCTTAATCTTGCTAAGATCCTAACTAATATAGTTTCGACAGGGATGTGTTCTGCTCCTTAGAACACGGTGTAATTCTTACCCTTTCAAACCCGAGGCTTTTAGCCTCTCGAGATCCCAAAATAACTTAACACCTAAAACTTTCGAACCAAAGATCATTTGAAATCACAAATAAATTTCGAGTTTATAATACCAAAATTAATCACGCTTTGACCGCCTTCAGTGCGACAACATTTCTCGATTTTTTTTTTATAAAATTATCAATTAATTTAGTAAATAATGTACATTTTTTATCTATAAAATACGCCTAATAGTGTACAAGTCGAACGCGTACTTACTCTAATCAGTCTATAGCGCTTATTATTTTGGCAAAATTTTTCCCAACCAGAGACAAGTTTTTTTACTAAATAAATTCTTAATTCTCGTAGCTATACTGAAAATAGCTGAAATACCGTACTGCCATTGCAGCACATCCCTGTAATCGTAAATTAAACAAATGTATTTCTATTATCTATATGAATTCAGATAAACCTTAATCCTATTTAATGAACTAACTTAATTTCCCAAACCCAAATTAACAAGAAAAACTATGGCTAAATTACTAATCAAAAAACAACAAACCTACGTTTCAAACTTTGCAATGTTACGCAAATAAAAACTTAACATTTTTTATCATTTTCGTTCTCGACACGGAATGTTGCGAAATATTAGAAAAAATTTAGATTCCTTTCGTATCCCTTATCTCTCCTAGCACGAACATCGTTCCTTTTAGCACCAAATCTCTAGTCTTCCAATTGGCCAAACTATCATAATAAAGCTTACTAATTAACTAAACGAGTAATGGCTAAGCATTTATGTATCTAGCAATAACAACAGAATTTGATAACATACAGCATTTTAGGAAGCCTCTTAGTTGTTTGAAGGTAAAGCATCTCCAAGGTGTGTCACACGGACATTACCTAATAATGCTTTCAAACTCACGAAAAAATACGCGAAATATGTCTTTTTTTTGTCAATAAGAACACAATAATATGAAGCAGGCACTAATATTACTTATGGTGTATATCATTTTATAATAAATTATGTTAACATTTACAATCAAAGTTCCCTTATTGCTATAAAATGAAGTTTTTAACAATAGTGATATTTTATCGACTTTTTAAAGTCTGTATAGTGATGTTTCATGAACTAGAATATTTTTCACAAAGGAAATACGCACTTTAATTTATTTATTTATTGGATGATTTAACTTTAACGCGAAAGGGGAACTTTAAAAATAGAACATGTAGTTATTGGCTGTTTTTAATTCTCTAGAAATCCAAAAAGATTTAGTAAATATTTTAAAATCTTTTTTTTTGCTTGTTACCATCAAATGGACATGTCTAGACAATTTTTCGTAAAGACGAACTTGCATGGGTTTTTTTTATGAACGCACCCTAAAGTGCACTAACGCGTTGAAGTTTCGTCACCCAATATCAAGACGTATACTAAAATTATTTATGGCAAGCAAACTCCGTTACTAATTAACATCGAGCACGGAACATTTATTAGTTGAAAAGTTCACTCTGTTGAAATTTAGGAACATTTAACACTGAGAATTATTAAAAATTTGTTTTTTTTTTTACTATTACCTATTATGTATAATATGTATAATAATAATGTGTAATTACAATTGTACAAAACAAAAACAAACTGTGAGTGTTTAATGTACAAAAAATACGAGTACAAGTATTTCGGTAAAAAAGCGAAAAAATATTATTTGAAAAAAAAAAACCTATCCTAAAAAGGCTCAACGAAATAATAATAATAGAAACGAACACAAGATTGCAATAAAACTAATGTTTGAAAACTAAAAAAAAATGTTACTAAACTAAAAAATAAAATAGCCATATTCATTTAAAATGGCACCTTGCGATTCACTTGTAAAATGCAATTTTCGTAGACTGATGGTTGTTTGTCAAAAATAACAATAATAAAAAGGCAGCAAAGGATTTGTAAAAGTCGACAAACTAGATAAATAAATAAATTGATAAAATATAAGTAAAGTGTCGACTACAAAGTAAGCAAGAAGATATGAATATGTTGTGTCTATGTCGGTTTGCTGTATGTATGTATTCCTGGGTATGTGTGGGTCTGTCGTAAAGTCCGGTATATTCTGTAGTAGTGCTATCTGCGGGTTAATATATATTTTTTGCAAAAAACAATCTTTCATCTCATTTTGTTGGTGCTATTATATCCTGAATTCAGTCTTAAAAATGAAAAATAAAACACCTAAAATAAAAATAATAATTTGAAAGCCTCATAAGCCAATTATATATCTGTGTATATAGTTTTTTATACTTTTTACATATTTTCGTTAAGTAATCTCGTATAAATATCTAAGAGTGAGATCATACAGATAAGTTACAGAATAAATAATTGCCGAAAATAATGAACACAATTTGAAAACAATATGCCTCTTCAGTTACTTACACGAACACCGTTTCTTTTATATAAATTTAAGCCTAATATATAAATTTACAGCACCAAGGTTTTTCATCTTTTCTCAAAATATTATTTTTTTTCTCTTCGCCTTATTGTCGCACATTTAACATAGTGTAAAAATTCAGGAATCATTTTATACCGCAGTATTGCACTCTCCGGGCGCAATCGATCGATAACATTTCAACAAAAAAACATAATTTAAATTCGATCTAACTCGCCCTCCCCTTGTAACAAGTGGAATGTCAGAAAGCCATTAAATATTGTGATGTTAGTCAATGTCAACCCTTAATTACAAGTTCAAAGTTCACAAATAAATATTTTATAGAGGAAAACAATCTGAAAAACAAAAAATATACAAGTCCCGTTACGGAAATAAAGAGATATCATTATGAAAAGTAATAAAATAGTTACTTTCCTTTTAAATAGAGAATAATCGTTTTTGAGAAAAGCAAACTGTGATCGAGTGAAATTAGACGTTAAACTGGTCTTTGAACTTGTAGAAGTCAATATTGTGATGCTGTGGATTGATCTTAGTGTCGGGGCTGGTGGTGAGGTTCTGCGGCTGCGTCTGCTGGGGCGCGCCACGCTGCCGGCGGTGGTAGATGCTCTTATGGTTGTTGAGCGAGTTGAGCGTTCGGAACACCTTGTGGCACAGGGAGCAGCGCGCCGAGTGCAGCGGCTGCAGGTGCTGCTGCTCGGTGTGCCGCTTGAGCGTCAGCCGCGTGGACAGCAGCTTGCCGCACACCTCGCAGCGGTGCCCCGCGCCCAGAGGGCCAACTGCGCCACACATAACAACCAACATCAGCGCATTAGTCAACACACGAGGCGCGAGCGACCTCGTCGTATCCCACACCACTGCGACCGCTCGCTCGCGACGGGTCCCAAGTGACGGAACCAATTGGCACAAGTAGTGTACCACTATTGTTTCGGTGACAATTTTGAACCTAGCAGAGGCAATTGAACGTGTTTCACGAATTTGACTAATGCGCTTTTTACAAAACGGTTGGTGGTTATGCGTGTACCGATCAGATGTCCCAATTGGTTCCATAGAGGACGTGGCAGCGCAGCGGCGTCGCGGACGCGCTGCGCTGCCACCGAGCGTTCGTACGATACGTTTAGTGAGAAATAATAAATTATACATACATATAAGATAAAGTTTGCGATGCGCATGCATTACTATGCTATATACAAATGTTAGGAACATATCGCGTTACAATTTCGATTAAACTTAACGAAGTTCTAGGGGCAAGAGTATGGCGTTTTAGGTGGTTAGGATGGCAGCTCAGTTTCTTCGAATGGCAACGTGAGGGGGGCGCGCCGGGGCCGGCGGGGCGAGCGTCAGTTGACGGAGTAGTAGGGGCCGGGCGCGGCCGCGGCCGGCGGCTGCTGCTTGCGGTGGTAGATGGACTTGTGGTTGCGGAGGCTGTTCAGACTCGAGTAAACCCGCCGGCAAATGTTACACACTGGCTCCCGGGACGGTCTCATGTGCACGTTTTGGATGTGTCGTTTGAGCCGCGTCAGGGACGACAAGCTCTTGTTACATGGCTCACAGCGGTAATCTTCTTGGGGGGTGCGGGCGCCACCTGGTCACAACACAAGCAGTTAGCCCCGTCGATGCTCCGAACGCGCGTTTAATGCACTCTCGTATCGTAGCCTCTGTTTAAGCACCGCCACCCCCCGTTACGATGACAGGCGATCCCGCCGCGGGAATGCGAAGCGGTATTAGTAACGCATATTGTCGCCTACTCGTCGCTAGTTAAGCTCAGCAATGATTGTGTGATCGACTATTGTCCGTGCTCGTAACAGACGCGCGCAACGTTTGTTTCAAATTTCCCGAACAAAAGCGTTTTTAATTCTTCAATGAAATAATTTGAGCGTATTTTATTTAAACCGACACCAAGTTACCATTACTAAAAATCCATTGTTCGATCTCCCTGTTATTATATTTTCCGTTTCCCAAGACAATGTGATCGGGTGTAACTCGATAGTGTATTTAGAAATGATTCATGAGATCCGCTATGCTCGGGACAATAAGTAAACTCAACTTTTACTGAATTCGCTCAACTTTTATATCGAAGTTATGATTGGATTTCTCGGAAGCTAATTTTGTGGTTTTCTTCTTATTTTCAAGCAAGTAGGTATTTTCTTAACAATTTTTTGAATGTAATGTTTACAGCCAATTCGTGTAGTACAGTTACGATCGTTAACAGTTCGTTTATTTCCGTGGAACGTTCGGTAAATAATGAGAGAATTTGAAAAAAAAAACGAAACAAAAGTAAGAACAAAAACCTAAGTCGGAGACATGGGAGTGAGGGGTTTTCCTAGCACACAATTGTTTAACATCTATAAAACAAGCTAGCATATCCTTGTAGAGTTACATTACACTATGTTACAGTAACAGATACATGCACGCCACATTGCGTTTTGGTTCAATGATAAACATTCGTCCCACTCGTACAGATAGTCTTAACCGTTGAGAAATAAAAATATCGAATCATATTGTACCTAAGCGCGTCTCCATCGAACCATAACACAAAAAGCTAACATTAATTAATTTAAATACAGAAACACAGAGCACAAATGAAGACATATACAAGGTTAATAGTATATAATTATAATATATATATATAAAATATATATGTATATATATTAATAGAAAATAAATTATATGTCACGTGATAATTGCCTCATACATTTGTAAACAAAAATTATAATAAACAAAACCTAATAATGATATATAAACCTAATATGACAGAGCAGAGAGGAAGCGGTGATGGTGGCATACGACAGACAGTGCATTAAAAATATCGTTTATCTCAATATATGTAGTAATGCAATAAAATAAATTCGTTTCTAAACAAGCTGGCACTCACCTTGGGAAGTGCTTGCGATGCCGTCCGGAGCCAATGGACTTTGGAGACCTGAAAACAGCACACAGTTCATATGCTATCTTTATCTTTCATTTTTATTGACTAAGATAGGTTATTTTAGGTACTCTTCGCGACCAAACATGATTAGATGACAAACATCAAGTCTAATACATTCAAAAATAATCAAGAGCAATAAGTATAAGCATAGGAAATACTTGATTTGCCACGTATCATGTTTGGGTCCTAAGAATCGCCTGTCAAGTATTTAAGAGTTATCATGTAATCAAATTGTAACCTTTAAATATATCGTAAAACAAAAGTAAATCTTATCGTAGTAGAAAAGGATCAAGATGTTTCAATTAACGTATATTATTCAAGATCTTGTCTTGTCATGTAGGTATTTTTCGCCACGGCTTTCCATATACAAGTATCCATTTCTATACTAGGGCAGTTAAGGAATTAAGTGTTAACTGTTTGTACAACTTTATAGGCAGAAAAAGGTCGTAATTTAAAAAAATCGTCTTACCAGTCAGAGAAGGATGCGACAGAGCTTCCATAGTGAAGTTGTATGTGTTCGCTGGGTTGAAGAGCTTCGAGTCCGGTGGCTGTATGAACGGCGGCGGGTGCGGTGGTGGCGTGCACTCTTCAGCATCAGCCGAACTACCGCGCGACGGCGGGCCTCCTCCCTGAGGAACAATACGAGTAGGCATTATAGTAGTGTCCTAATTTCTGATAATCTTTGGCCGTATGTTGTTTAGGATGAAATGTGATACTTCATTCTATGTCGCCGGAGTATTAGTATTAGTTAGGTTTTTTATTTGTTTGTTTCTAAGTAGGAGTCGAACCCGAAACCCTACGCACAGGAAACCAACAATTGATACATTTATTTTAAAAGAGTGAGTATAGAATTTCTTGCCCGTCTTTTCCACACAACTTTTTGGTCGGGGCAACTAGATTCAATTGTTTTTAAAACGTTTATAAGTGCCTTGAAATATATGATTTGACTTTGATTATTTCCAAGCTATGTAGACTTGAACCGAAGCTATTTACTTTCCGGAATGAGTCTCTAACTAGATCTAAAATCTACTTCACTGTAACAAAATGAAAAATGATGAAAATCGTTTTCTCCGCGCGGTATTACAAGGAGGCGTTATTAACAGAAGTCTGTAGGAGTCGTCAACTATTAGGAGCTACACCAATTTAACTTTCAAATAACTAAAGTTTCTTCCTAATAAAAATATAGGCACTTCAGTCCAAATGGGATCTTATTTTGTGAACATTTTTATTTTTAAAAGGTTTGTTTTCCTGGAATTGCGTATTTTTTATATTCCTAACTTTATTGTGTATTTGAGCAAAGTTTCGCGAAGTGGGTTGAATTTGTAAAGATTGGTGATATTTTTAGTTTTATAATTAACGTTTTAATTATGTGTTATTCTGAAAATAGATTGTGTGGTTTCGGGCTGAAAATAGTTATTATTCACATTGTCACTTTGTTGTGGGTCATTAAGACCCAAAAATGTGTAGCACGCAAAATTATTGAGATCTATTCAACCACCAAAATGCGGTTCCATTTTCAAAAATTGCCGTAAATCTATTCTCACTCTTAAGAAACCATCTTAAGGTTCAAACCCCACTCAAAGTCAAGGTCCCTAACTCGGTTTATTCAACAATGTTATCGCCTTCGCGACTACCTGACACTCGGTACTTGACACCCATCGAGTTCCGGGTACAAATTCTAGTGTCTAGCACTCTAATACGTGGTACCTGATACTTAGACGTATTGCTTGTTTATGGTATTGGTGATTTCGAGGCTACTGGGTCATGTTTTGGTGTCTATGGCTTCTATTTTAAGCTGTGCCGATTCAAATCGCGATCAATTTGAAAATAGAAGACGCTTAGGTATAAAAAAGGTTTAAAAGATGATTAAATTTCGAAGTTTGATTTTAATTCTTTTCGTCCATTTTTTATTCTATTTTCAAATAACTGTCAAAAATATCTTAAAAGTTTCATGCAACTTTAGCATAGTTGACAGCGAATTTCAGGATAGTTTGTGAGTGTAACTAATTATTTTTAACTTTTAAGTGGTGTCTTGTTATTTAAGTAGTTTAACTGTTCCTTCATGGATGACAGGAAATTGATACTAAAAAGCGAAAAATAAATACTTTTTTACAAAAAAACAGACAACCTCTTTTTATTTTTATGTACATACCATATCTGTAAGGAGTAGAGAGCAATAACTTTATAAACCGTGTGAGTTGTTTTTAATGCGTTCTGTCAATAGCAACCTGTGACGTCATTTATTTGTTTACTCAATGAACTAACTATTTATTGATTTTGGAGTAATTAAATATATTATAGGCTCGCTCCCTATTACATGGGACCTATACATACCGGCGAACTGTGGGTGTACATTGTTACACCTCTGTCTAACCCTTCGGGGAATATAGGCGAACGATTAAACAGATCTAGATGAAATTTGGCACAGAGACAAACTTTAGTCTGGAATAACACATAGCCTACTTTTATCCAGGAAAAATGTACGGACCTCGTGGGAATATATATCAACTTTGACGCGAACGAAGTCGCGGGCAGAAGCTAGTAGCAATATATAGAACAGTAGAACATTGATCGTTCTCAATAATTGATTTAGTAATCGATCGATTCTGTGAATATACATTCATAGAATGTTAAGCAAGCCCTATACGTAATACGATAATATTGCTTATTAGTACATTTGTCAATGTTCGTATTTATAATGCAGGTATTAGTAATAATTAAAGAATTTGTTGACATTAGCATATTTCGATCGGCTAATTGAATATTGATACCCGAATTGTATTTTTTCTCTTAAATGATGTCAAATGATACATTACTATTGTCTTTTCAGTATTTCATGAGAAAACTAAGATTTCCTTGTTTCGATTTCCAGATACGTTTGGTTTTGTTTTAATAATGTTATGGGAAGTTATTAAAATTATGCGCGGCCGAGTCTAAAATTACGTTTTCGTATTAATGAAATTTCGTTTTGTTATGAAATAAGAGTGGAGTGATTTACATAAATATACTTACATATATAGTCACTCTCTGAAGGGAACAATCGTAAAGGATAGCTTACAATCCCAACTTGACTGTTCTACTTGGGATTCGAACCCAAGATTTTGCTTTAATAAAAATACCAGCTTATTCTTGTCCCATTGAAGGGCAAAGGCCTCTTCTTATTTATTCAACAAACTATCACTGGGAACAAATCCCAGCCCTTCCTTGCGTACCTGGTCGTCATATCTAAATAAAATAGTAGACTTTTACCAACTCACAAGTGGTCTGTGATGATGAGGCGGCGTGTCGTCCGTGCTCCTGTCGATGTCCGGGTTAGACGGACAGATCATATCGATCGGCTCATTCTTCACGTCGTCCATCAGCCTGGGTGACGGCGAGGAGCTGCTGTTCGAGATCCCGTTCCCATTGTTGCCCGACTCGTTGTGCCCGCGAGCATGAGTATTATTCTTAGTGGAAAAGTCAGTTGCATGAATCTGTGGTTGTTCGTTGTTGTTGTCGTGGCGGGGACGCTTGATGACGTCGGGGCTGTTGTCGGCGGAGCGGCTCAGCCTGCGTGGCGGCAGCGGGGTCCGGCGCATGAGCTGCTGCACGCTAGAGGGCGTGGGCTGCAGCAGGGCTTCCTCCAGGCGGTCGTAGGACGCGGTGTGGCTAATGTGCGTGCTGTGCGCGGAGTGCGGCGGCGTGTGCGGCGATGTGGTGGAGGGCGCGCGCATCGGCTGCATCAGTGGCTGTAGAACGAGGGTAGGTTATTAAGTGAAAACAAATAATAAAATCTTCTAGTTGACGTTGTTACTCTTAAGGTTTTCTCTGACAGTTATTGCTGTAACCTTTACTATTTTTCTTCGGCGCGGGAATAAAACTTCTGCTATATACACATATGCTTACCTAAGTATTGTATAATAACCTTTGCGAAATATACATATATACCTTTTATATAAATCATTGTAACTGCCTCGTTGGCCTAGTGGTCCTAAGCGCGACTGCTACGCTAAAGGTCTTGGGTTCGATTCCCAGGTCGAGCAAAAAGTGTTCTTGGGTTTTTCTATGAAAATCTCAGTAGCAGCTCGGAGTTAGGATTTGTGCCCGACTAATGGCAATAGGCTCGCCCCCACTACATGGGACCTAAACATATTGACAAACTGTGGGTGTACATTGGTACACCTCTGCCTAACCGTTCGGGGAATACAGGCGTGATGGTATGTGTGTATAAATCATTGTGATGATTTGTACTGCGTATACCCGTGAAGGGTCCTAGCTTAAAAAGATACCGGGACCGAAGTCGCCGGTAGCAGCTATAAATATTACTCTCTTGTACCTATATAAACTGCTGACTACAAAATTTGAAGTACCAATGAACAATAAGTTAAACAATTTTTCTGTCCAAAAAATACCATAATAACCTAATTCTTACCAATAACTAAAACCCACGTACTTATGTCTGTTCTAAAAATACCATCACACTAATTATCAATTTGTTAATTAGCATGATTTTAAAGTTGAAACAAGTGTTGGAGAAGCCTTGAGTTTATAGATTTACTAAAATCAATAAAACTACACATTGTAAAGAAATCGTAAGACTCGTATTATGTAGATATTAATAATGATAGATATCGGTTGAATAATAACAATGATAAAACTTGTATTCTTTTTGACATAAGTGATAAGAAAAAGTAATACATTGGGGTAGGTACTTTTATCTCCACCCGTTTATGTAAGTACCAATTAATTAATATTGTTTGTACCCACGTTAATCTAAACGTCTCTCAATTATAATACAAATCTGCTCACTTACCAAAATATCTATTTTACGGGGTCGCTATAAACTAAATCCAGCTACTCGAAATCTCAATCACGCCACTCTAAAACTAAACCTTGCTACTCTAAAACTTAACCTCCTAACTCTAAAGCCACTCACCCCTTGAGTGTTCTCATTATGCGTGAGTCCAGACACGCGGAGCACCTCAGCGGTCTTGAGGAACGAAGACAGACTCCTCTGATGTACGTTCACCTCCCCGTGGTAGATGAACTCAACAAGCGCGTGTAGGTCAGTGAATGCCACGTCCTGGAGTACGATCACTGGGTGCTTGCATGGTGTTGACTGTGGACAGAGTTGAAGGTTAAAATGGTAATGGAAACGTTAAAAATAATAATAGGAAAATAATTCCAGAAGTGATTCAATTAAATTCAAGGAATAAAATCGAGCGCTCTAAAAAAAAATTGCATCATTTTTCGAATTATCTAATACCTACGTTGCAGGTACCATAACAATTCCAATTTCAAATAATAACGACAATAGGTAGGTAGGTGCAGTAACATTGTTATAAAACAAAATCGTCTATCAAAACGTCCTAACATAACTCCGAAGCTTAAAATATCATACAGCTATCAGATAAATAAACAAAAAACTCAATTACTATGGAATGAATATAAAATATTCAACGGTGAAGCTCTAGTAGGTCTGTTTTAACCCACTCTACTATTTATTGAGTGTGGAAACACTGGCCATTCGGATTATGGGCGAAAAACTGATTAAAAAAAATAAAAATATAGAATGTTCGTTTGAAATGTAATTACGAATAGGTGGGTTATGTTTTTTTTAGTGTGGTAATTTATGTGTTTTAAACGGACCGCTATAAAAACATTTATATAAAAAGTAGACAGTACCTACTTTTCATTATATCGTTTGTAATGTATTCGTTTATTAATCGTGGCGTACGGACGCAACAATCACGAAACGCATTCTTCATTGCATGAAATATTTCAAATAATGTATAATTATAATATTATGATGATCATATGATCATTAATTCAATGAAATTCAACCTGTCAATGCCACCGGTCTCTTGAGTACATTTTCACTTGACAGCGGTGCCGAGGAATTTTTTGAAGCCAGTATTTAAGTTAATTGTTATATTGTGTCTTTGATAAGTGTCTCATATTGTATGTTCCGAAATATTTTTTCATATATTTCTGATGAAACTTGAGGCAAAATATTTAAATTAACTCGTTTTTTTTAATAATTTTAATAATAAATTATCATAGTTCGATTATGATAATAATATCATTCATAGAAGGCGATGCCGATGTTGTAAAAAAGTAGTATCAAAACAATTTCATAGATGGTAACGATTACCCACTCAAAGTATTAATAGATGGTAACGATTACGAACGAATGACGTCATAATCGTTCACTGGAAAATTAATTATTTCGTCTGAAGCGTTACTTAAGTTGACCTTAGATAATAATCGCAAATTTCAACAGCATAAAACATGTCAGGTTGGCCGAGTGGTCTAAGGCGCCAGATTTAAGCTCTGGTTCCCGAGAGGGAGCGTGGGTTCGAACCCCACACCTGACAGATTCATTTAAATTTTCTTTTGTGAGATTTTTTTGCAAATATCTTTGCATTTTGTCGTTTATGTAAATATAAAAATATATGCAATTATTAAATAAATATCCATTTAAAAAAATAACTGATAAAAATACAAAAAATATGCAAATATTAAATAAGTTTGTTTATGTTGTTGTTTATTTAGCGCCGTTTTAATATTATCTTATTATATTATATACACACGTAACAATAGGAATTCTAGAAAAAAAATAGAAAATATTTAGCAATTAAACTACGCCATCTAGCGGCTGCTAAATGCAAGTTTTAAAAAAGATATTGAAATGTCAAGTTACATTACTAAACCATTAACTTGATTTTTTAAATGTTAATTATGTCGCTTTTTACGTATGAGGGTCGGCAGAAATCAAGCCCAGGAATCAACCTTTGACAAAACCGTCTGAAGTTTAAAACTACAAACCTCATTCAAAATAATGACATGCACACAACAAGCCTTCAATAAGAGAAACAGTACCGCAACATAAAACCTTTTGTTGAATGTTATTTTATACCATGATTGTGTAGGTATATCTTATGTCGGCGATCCTAAACAAAAATTAAAGGGAAAAGTAAAATTTACCTTCAAAAGCTCTCTGAAGTACGGACTACAGGCCGAAAGAACCACTCTATGTGCCTTCAGACTCTTGCCGTCACAGGCGAGAGTGACGTCCACAAAGTCCTCATCATCCCGAAGGTTCTCGAACGCGCTGGTGATACTGCTCTGATAGTTGTTCCAGCGCAAACAGAAGTGCTGTGTGTCCACCATCTTGACGGCTATGGAGTCATGTGTGATGTGATCTGTAAATTTAAGAAACGTTAGTCTTCAAAAGCTAGTCATCGTCTCTATATTGTGTAAAAAAAGTTGCTTCTCATCGTATGTACGCTTAGAACTTTTAAACTCCGCAACGGATTTTGATGCGGCTTTCATAAATAGATAGAATTATTCAAGAGGAAGGTATAAAATATACAGGAGGTACGTATAAAACACCGCGCTACGACCAACGGGAGCGGAGCGGTAAAGATGTAACTGACCGCGGGGTATACAGCTAGTCATTTTATAAGACAAAATCAGTATATAAAAAAAAGTAAGCAAAAATCGATTTAATTTATGCCTCATACTAAAATCCCTAAATAGGGGAGGAAATACAAACCTTTGGAAATGATTGCAATCTATTCTCAATCTTAGTCTGTTAAATATGCTTCTAATTAACCCCGGACGCAAAAACATTAACTGATTTTGATTTCGTTTATTTTGTTTAAAAGGTATATTAGTCGGGAGTGTTCTTAGCTATGTTTAATGAAAATCCGTTCAGCGGTTTCAAAGTTTGCAGATCTTTTTTGTTAGCTGCGATAGGGATTTTTATTTTTCTGTCGGGGGTTACTTAAAAATTTTTAATTTTGTGTTTATTTCCTACATTGATTGTCATTCAGATGAGATTGGGACTTTGCGATAGTCTACAAAGTCTGGAGTATTTATAACCTAGGTTAAGAGCACAGATGACTATTTTATAGACATAAACAAGAGAAAAACTTATAAATAACGAAGTAGAGATTACACAAATTGGGTCGCATGCGATAAAAACTACCGTCAGCGATACTTAGTGTCAGTCTCTGTTATTGTTTAACATCTGTCCTATATTTTTGAAATAATTGCAGTTACCCTATTGTGGAGATAAATTGTGAGTTATGTGCTCCAGTTTAAAAGTGGTGGGAGTGTTTGAAAAACAGGATTATTTTTACTAATAGTAATGTTTGTGAAGGAGCTCGTCCGGGGAAGTACTACTTCCACATCTAGGGTTGCCAGATCCTAAATTGGGAAAGCCAAACCACCAGCTTGTTAAACCGGACATTTGGGTAACATTGTGTAAAAAAAGCCGGATTTTACAGACATACATACATATCATCACGCCTGTATTCCCCGAAGTATGTGGTTAAAGCATAAGTGTATGGTATGTTTAGGTCCCATGTAATAGGGGGCAAGCCTATTGCCATTAACCGGGCACAAATCCTAACTCCAAGCTGCTACGGAAAATTTCATAGAAAAACCCAATAACACTTTGCTCGACCTGGGCATTGAACCCAAGACCTTTTAGCCCAGCAGTCGCGCAGCGTAGGACCACTAGGCTAACGAGGCAGCAGAGGCCGGATTTCATGTCTAAAAAACTTTTTTCTTAGACTTTTTCTTAGAAAAGCTTTCAACGGATTTTAAAAAACTATTTGACTTCCAAAGTTTTTTTAGAGACCAAGGGCATGTTGTTTCATAATTTCACAAATTCTGTTGAAGAAGAACATATCTGAAATGTACGTGGATTTAATAGTGGAAAATAAGTCATAAATCTATAACACAATATAATAAAGCAAAAGAGTTTGTTTGTTTATACGCGCTAATCTCTGGAACTACCAGTCGGATTGGAAAAAATGTTTTGTATATGATAGTCAAAATCATGAGGAATGGTTTAAGCTATTAAATATTACGCTGCGGAACATGGGAGCGAAGCAGAAGCTAATGACGTAACTTAATCCGGGTGAAAAGAATTTTGGTAAATATAATTAATGTACCGCTCCCCCAGGTATTATACGTCAAAAAAAAAGAACCACGTGCAATTGACAACGTAACACGATATTGTTCCCAAAATTCAAAGAGTTGCGCGTTCATAATAATAAAAAAAAAATAACAAGAAAATAAAAGAAAGCACATCATTTGAAAAGGTTGAATAACAAAAGTAACCCACTGCTTTGAACAAAAGTTTTCATGTTTAGTTTATTGTTTTAATTTTTACAATTATTATTATTTAGGCTTCTTCACTTTCCCGCGAGAACCCGCACAAGTTTCAAAACTTCCGTGGGTCCCTAAAGACAAAAAGAAATTGAGTACTACGGTTACGTGGCTTCGTATTATTTTGTTTTCCCCGTGAATTGGGAAAGGGAGCAAGGTTTTATGTTCAAGTACCTCTCACGTATTGTTTACGAAGTTCGCGAAAACACAGATTTTTAATTACCTACTATGACTTTTGTTAACCCTTCGTTTTTTTTTGCCTTGTAAAGGCATTGACAATCGCAATTATTGGAATTTTTTTCTAGTAAAATTTCAATTTCAGCAGTAAAAAATAAATAGTACCAGCCTCTTATTGTCCCATAGCAGGGCAATAGCCTTTTCTCATACAGAGATGGCACGAGCATTGATCACCACAGTTGCTCGAGGCGGGTTGGCGATTTTACACTTACCTATATTAATTATAAATCCAGGTTTCCTCAAGATTTTACCGATACCAGATAGACTTTACCGATATCAGTGAAGTCTAAGACAAACTATTAGTAGTACATTGATTAATCTTGATACCAGTAGTAATCTTACATAAAGGGGTTAACAGTATCTATATTTTTTTCTAATATAAATTTATCAAAGCTTTGATTTAAAGAGGGCTGTCTCTGACTACTGATAATGAATAACGAATCGTTTTTCTAAATAACAACGGTCAGTAAAATATTGGAACTGTCAATATACATTGTAATACAATTTGGCTGAGCGATTGGCTTCTGTGCTATGTGTCGCGTGTTCGATTGCCGCACAGGACAAACATTTGTATGACCTGCATTTCATTGTTCTGGGTCTGGTTGTTTGTGTATGAGTTCATATGTTTGGTAACGTACGCGGTATACAGGAAAAGATTGAGCAACGTTCTTATAAAATAAAAGAAAAGATAAAACATATAATAGGTACTAAAATATAGTATGTACAACTATGCATATTATGTTAAAAAACTTGTTCCCTCAAGTTCAACGAGGTGGAAGAAAGCAAAACTACAACCTTTTTATATTTTCCATAGACTAGGCGTCCTTTGATCATAGACACTTAACTAAAAAGGTCACGTTTTATTTGACCTAAAATTAGTATACGACTCAGAGACCAGAAACTACTCTTATTTTTTTTTATGAGCTCTTTCATAACTGGTCAAATGTGGATGTACCTGTCACTTCTGCTTAGCCCCATTGTGATGTAACGTTAATGTATAATATATATATATATATTAAAAAATATACCATCACGCCTGTATTCCCCGAAGGGTTAGGCAGAGGTGTAACAATGTACACCCACAGTTCGCCGGTATATTTAGGTGCCATGTAATGGGGGCGAGCCTATTGCCATTAACCGGGCACAAATCCTTACTCCGAGCTGCTACTGAGAATTTCATAGAAAAACACAACAACACTTTTTGCTCGACCTGGGAATCGAACCCAAGACCTCTAGCGTAGCAGTCGCGCTTAGGACCACTAGGCTACCGAGGCAGTTAATGTATTTTAAAGAATAATTTAGCTTTATTTTGGAAAAACGAATCAACCCTCAATAATTAAACTAATTAAGTAAAACTAATTCAATATGCCAAATGTATTATTTTGAAACTTTATTATATTCTTATTTGTTGTTATAGCAGCTTATTCTGTAAAAAAACCTACCTATTACGGTTTAATAGATACAGCCTTTGACAAACAGACAGACAGCGAAGTTTTAGTAATAAGGTTCCGTTTGGCACCCTCTGGTACGGAACTTCGAAAACTCACACTAATATTTTGCCCACGCTCATAATAAAACTATTTTCAAGTAAAAGTCTCAATCGACCCCTCCCCCTCCCTTCTATTTTTCGTCAACACACAAACGGTTACATAAAAGATTGCACACAACGTAGATAGCATCGTACACACACACACAATCTAGCGTTACGATATTGAATTATATATTCCTTATCAGCTGATAACGGGTTAGAAAAACTATGATTAGTGAGGTATTAGGTGCATTATCTTAACGGACGACTGCACGGGGCGTGTGCATGCTGATAACGGTTATATTTAGATATCTTCACACTTTTCAGAAGTTGGATTAGCAGGTATTAGAGCCCTCTAAACCGGTTATCAATAGCTATGGCAGTAAATACTGAAGCTAACGATCTAATAATAAAAAATATAAGGAAATTTCTTTCTCTGAAGCCCTGACCTGTAGCGAGGACCCACTATTTATTATTATGTCTAAAAAAACACTTTATATTATTGAGAATAAAGGATAATGATAATACCTGCTTATTAATATGTCACTGCAGGGCAAAGGCCTCCTCTCGTATAGAGAAGGTACGAGCATTGATCACTACGCTTGCTGAAGTCGGAATAGAGATTTCGGACTTAGACGTATTAGTTATAGAGTGCATGTTTCTTTACCATGTTTGTTCTGAACTTACAACATTTGTCTATTTTGTAAAACTCTTCCTTAATCGCAGAAGAAGTGAGATTGAGGTGAGTTGTCATTCAGGGATTCTTAGAGATTTTTTATAAAATACCTAGAACTTTTAGTTCTACGGGTCAGATGTTAGTTACCCCATGTTCTACTGCTAAGTATTTCCGTGCTGGTGTTTGAGTTCGGGTGTCGCCAACGTTGAACGTGCAACTTTTAAAATATATAATTAATCCTCAAATTTAAGTCAAGTTTTTGACTTTAATTGGCAAGTGGGCCATAGACATGCATCAAATCTCCGCCATTTTATCCCAACTTCACCTCTGCTGACCACCGCACCTTCCATCGCCCCCTAGTTCTCACTAGTACATTTCTTACATTCATGCCAACAACTTTAACTGGCAACCACATAATCCTACACATACTCTATTCCCCTACGCTTAAGAGCTATTTCTGATTTAACAGCATGCAAAATTAAGTTGGTATGACACGTAAGTTTGAAAACAAATGTTAGACAATAAGACAGACAGACGTTTTCATATTAGCTGACAATGATAGGTAATCGAGTTACCTGTTGGTATCCACTTCAACTGAAAACAAGGTGATTGACAGCTGAGGACTAGACTGCGCGCTTGTGTAGTCTAACTTTAAAAAAAATCTTTTTCTTTCTTATTATGTAAACTTTTTTGGCAACAGAACCCTATTATTATATAATTATACAGCCTCCGATATCTGTTTGTCAGGAACCACAATAGGAGTTTCCATTTTTACAGAGTTTTCATTTTTATTTCTATAACCGCCTCGTAGGCCTAGTGGTCCTAAGCGCGACTGCTACGCTAGAGGTCTTGGGTTCGATTCCCAGATCGAGCAAAAAGTGTTGTTGGGTTTTTCTATGAAATTCTCAGTAACAGCTCGGAGTTAGGATTTGTGCCTGGTTAATGGCAATAGGCTCGCCCCCTATTACATGGGACCAAAACATACCGGCGAACTGTGGGTGTACATTGGTACACCTCTGCCTAACTCTTCGGGGAATACAGGCGTGATAGTATGTATATTTCTATTGTCGCAATTAAAACCAGTATTAAAAAAAAAAAAATTAACCAGTAATAAAATAAAAAAAATTAATTAACCCCCTACAATCCCTACCGCGGCTAACAAAAGAGCTGATAACCTCGAAACGGCTAACCCAATTTTGATAAAACATCTAAGATTTTTGATAACTATCAAATAAAAAAAACGATATTCAAATCGGCTCACCCGTTTAAGAGCTACGGTGCCACAGACAGACACACAGACACGTCAAACTTATCCCTCTTTTTGAAAATAACAAAAATTACATTAAGTTGAAAATGATTATAGGAGAAACATGTGTTTACGAAGATTTTTTCTCAATTTCATTATTGTACGGTGTGACGGAACATTCATGTCCGAGTCGCTCATGGCCCATTTTTTAGGAACATTAACACTAGATATTTCTCCCGTTTTATTGGTGCATTTACAAGCTTATAAACTTATATTCACTACAACTAGACCCGGCACAACTCTCTGTAGGTCATAACAACTATTCGGGGCTCCTCCAGCCTGTGATACAGAATACGGATTATCCTAGTACAGTCATCTAACATTATTTTATCTACATTGTTAATTTTATATTTATTCCGTGCAGGAAACGAACTCGCTGTACGCAGTGCTCTAGCCATTCCCTCAGCTACTGCGCCTACCGTGTCGAGAAAAATAGAACATTCATATATTATTTTAATACCAGCATGAAACTAATTTCCGTAAACTATACAAACATTTTCCCTAATTAGAACGATGATATGAGGACGATAACAATCCTGCACTAACGCTCAAATAAGGAAGAGGTAATGGCAACACAGGAACCATAGATCATACATGTATTTACTGAATTTTTGTTGGTTAAAAACCAAACTGTCCCATCCATTTTAATTGTCAATTTTTTTTTTATTCTTTTTTTTATGGGATTGCTCTTGACTCTAGGGCATAGGTGACGGAGACAAAGTCGACGATGGAGTGAGCTTAACTAGAAGAAGCCTGTTCACTTTAAGTTTGAACTTTGTTTTGTATGGACCAGCTGCATTTTTTTAAACTGACGTAAATTGTAAACGCTTGTAGTTTAGAATAGTTACGATGTGCCCCTCCCACCCTATATGAGACCTATCAAATCGCTCGTTTAAATCTGTCTACAAAATGGATACACCGTGTTAAAATAGATGTGTTTCTGGTTTCTTTTTAACCTCATACATAACATACTAAGTGTGAAGTAAAATGGATAAACAAAAAACTATTTCAAATATGTCACAAAGATAAATGATGGTGACTTTTGAAAGAGACAAAACGGTTAGCTAAAACAGCCGTTTAGGTGATGTGCAAGTTAAAAGATATAGAAGGTAACTAGTGTTTAGTTGTAGAGCTTTGTAAAGGAGTTCGTCCAGGGAAGTACTACCACCATACCTATTTCTGCTGCAAAGCAGCGTTGCTGCGTTCCGGTTTGAAAGGTATGGGTGGCGTTGTAATTACAGGCATATGAGACATGTCAATTTTGTCTATGGGATGGTAATGCATTTGCAAGGCTTCGGGTATTGCAGATGGCAGCAGTGACCACTTAACATCAGGTGGGCCGTCTGTGTAGGTATTTAAAAACGATCTAAACTAATTCGGCTATTACAATAAATAAAAACTTTCTTTTTAGTCAAAGATGACTCGTTTGTTAAATTATCTTGCAGTGCAATTTAACCGATAAAATGATAAACAAACAGAGGGAAATGTTTTTATCATGTTTAAAACTAATGTAGAAAATCTATTAAATGTTACATTTCCTACTTGTTAGTTTAACATAAAATTGATAGTAAAATGATTTTACTGATAATGATCTCAGATCGAATGATAAGAGCAACTTGTTCATGTCTTTACATATTTTTTATTGTTGCTATAGAAAAGGATGGCATTATCTCCTGCTAATACATTGATATACCAAGATACACTCACAGAGATTTAAAAAGTCCTATTCCCAAAAAAAATGTACACATGACTTTATCCAGAAGGTGTAAGGTCGAAATTGTTTTAAATTAGTGCCGTTATTGTATTTAAACCATACACGAAACTTTTTATTGTGGAATTTGTAAGAGACGGTGCATGTGTAATGCCAATTTTTCAACTTTATTTGCACTTCATGTTAGCAAGGTAAATTTAAGTAAATATGTAAATTCTATTATGTGTTACTATTGCAAAGTTTAGACCAAAAGTTTCTCTTGCATTCAAAAGTTTATAACTTAGACCATACACTAAGGTCCGTGTCACACCGAGGCCTTTGCAAAGAATTTGTTATGTGGTGGTAATGTAACACTATTGGATACTTTGTGACCATTCTGTGGCACTATGGTGTCAACGGGACACTTAGAGGCCATTATGTAAGGTATTTATATAAAAGATTAAGGGTCCTATGATGTATTAGAAACGGTTCTATTGCTAAGAATATCGGTTAAAAAATTATCATGGATGAATTGGATTGGCGGTTCAAAAGATTGTAAGTATAAAATTTTTGGAATCGTAATTTTTTTTTCTTTTTGCATTACGTTTTGAAATGTCAGAGATAATCTAAGTGTCGATCATTATTCTATGTTTGTATACTAGCGAACCGCCCCGGCTTCCCAAGAGTGCAAATTTTCCAAATATATTCTGTCAAACAAACCTTGTTCGGAAAATTATGATCACAACAAAAAAAGAATCACGCAAATCGGTCCAATCGTTCTTGAGTTTTGCGCTTAGCAACACATTTAGTCATACATTTTTATTTTATACAAATAGATTATCAGGAATCCTGATGATTTTCTGTGAAACATCTTTTTTTTTCTCACAATACTCACAGATTCTGATAAGTTTCTGGTTTAACTAGTTACAGCTAAAAGTAATCAAATGTTTATAAAACGAATTAGACGAACACTTGTGCGTCGTGTCGCAATGCCACGATAGTCCACTTGTTATCAATGTATTTTTTTAGCAAATTTAGCGTTTTATCGGAGACCTAGGCTACGCGATATCTTATCACTTAGTTTAGGCTCCCACCGTTAGGTACTAACGTTGTAAAATAATAACATGTTCAATTTAGAGCAGCTTTTGCATTAATCAGGAATTAAAAGTTCTGGGAATTATATTTACATGTTGTTTACGTAAATATTCCTGAGACTTGGAATGCACGTAAAGCCATTGGTCACGGCCGGCATTCGTAGATCTTCGACGGTTGTTAAGGAAAGTTTGAAGCCGGGAAGTCTGACAACCAGTCTTACTAAGAGGGATCGTGTTGCCCAGTAACTGGGTTGTGGAGTTCAGATAGGCAGTCGTTCCATTTAAAACACTGGTAGCTGCATATGGTCAGGAAGCCGAAACCAAAAAAAAAGGCTAAGAAGATGATGGTTATGTAAAAAAATGCTGTTTTTTATATTTTGACCGTGTACCTTGCACTTTTATTGTTGTCTCCTGGACTTTTCTACAAAATATTGATTATTGGTATTTTTTTTCTGTGGAGTTTGGTGAAAGGGCGAAACGCAAACGTAAAAGTTTTCGTTACGGCGACTCGTTAGGTACTTAGGTACTACCATATACGGATAATACTAGTACTTGGTGACATTAGTTGACATTAGCAATATCAGTAGGTTTATAGTTCCTTCCTCAATGTCATGTTATCAAACTGGTATGTTGGGCCAAAAATAATAGTTTATTTTTATATAAATAATTAGGTTATTATTACTATATATGACACAAGCCTAATTCTCGAAATCGATTTCCAAGTCAATTAAAATAGCACTTAGGTTTTTTTTTTTAATTTGGATCTTCAGTCCAATTTTATTTCAAAGTTTTTTTTAGTATTAATGTCAGTCTATTATTTTCCTACGGCCGAGCAAAGTCCTTTTCTCATACAGAGATGGCTCGAGCATTGGTCACCACGCTTGCTCAAGGCGGATTGTCAATTTCGATTTTTTTAATCGTTCCAATTATTTTCGTATATGATAGCTAGATTTATGAGAAATAGTATATAACATCACGCCACGACCCACAGGAGCGGAGCAGTAAGTAACTAAAGACGTAATAAAGCGCGGGTGAAAAATACCGTGCGACACAGGCCGCGGGCTAGACACTTATACATCTTCAATTGAACACCTATGTTCTAAAACAAACATGTTCAAAATTGTCTCTCAAGGTCTGACAACACGGTTGCGAATCTAATAGCAGCTTGTTCAAATATGTGCCACTATGGCGAACCATCTGTGCAATTCGAGATCAACCTTCGATATGTTTTTGAGTTTTTAGAAATTAATTATTTGAAGAAGACCTATTATTGAAATATGATGGCCGAATGGATTAATGATTCTAGAAGTTATGCGGAAGTGTCGTTTGTATATGACGTTTAAAAGTGCCTTTTATTCGCCTAATTTAAATAACTAACTTGAATTTAAATGAATGAGTTTGACTTTTAGAGGATTAAAGTTTTTTCAGACGGAGTACATGTAGTTTTTGGTGTCTTAAAGGCCCCACCACACTGGAACGGTTAACTTGCGTGTGCGTAGATATATTCAGATGGTGCATTTTACTAAAGTCCAACTTCCAATTTTATCAAGGGATATCGTGTTACCTAGTAACTAGGGTCTCATGATGCAGGTCAAACTGGAAGCCGACCCCAACATACTTGAGAAAAGTTTAAGCAGATGATCAAGGCTGTCCATTCAAATTGACCTAAACTTAACCTATGCAATATTTTATTTTGCCTTCTGGAAGTTCTTTTGCAAAAATGTTTTACAAGCAATTTATTTTTCTTTAAAAGATTTCAGTTTTCATTTAGGTGACCAGTTGGTGACGTTGTCTCTACACTAGATGATTATTTTTTATGGCTAAACCCATCGGGTAGGCAACATTAATAGAGTGAATTCCTCATTGACATAGACAGACTTTGATCTCATTTTTAATAGTTTATAGTTTAAAGAAATCTGTCAAAACTAAAGCCCGAACACACGATAAGAAATATGCGTTATAGGTGAACGCATAACAAATACAAAAGATACCATTTACCGTTATCTTGAGTGCAAAAAGTCTAAATTTTTAGCATATCTAGCTTAGTGCCCCACTATCAATGTGACCTGTAATTATCTCAAATCGCTTTAATGTACAATATCAGAATTAATAGGTACGTACTTTATTAACATTTGAAATTATATTTTAAATGTATAATCTTGTTTGTGTTCGCTTTTTGGGGGTACACAGAGGTTCTTTTTGTACCTATTTTAATGCCTTTCTTGACCGGTGCGTAAGATCGTGTAATAGTAAACGATAATATTCTCCCAATTACGTCGTGGTGGCTAATGTCTACGGAGAGTAGTCAAGTACGCAGAAGATAATATTATAGTTTACAAGTTTGTGTGCAAACACAGGTGAATTTCCACATCCTACAGTCTCGTAATCCAACGGGCCGGAAATCCGACACGACCGGGGCGAGATCAGATGTAAGACCAATGACTTTGCATGAAACAGAAGTGTCACATCACCATCTTCCAAACTCCAGTCTGCTATTAAGAAACTCTTAATCAAAATCTCCTATAACACTTTGTCGGACTTGGCAATCGAATCCAGGACCCCTTAGCTGTTGCACTTGCAATCACGAGACCAAAGGGGATTGTGTGATAGTTATACCAAGGGGGGTGGGAATTCTAAAATGACGCATTGACAATGATACGATTCGAGGAGTTAGTATGTCAAAGCATTTATTATAATTAAACCATTTACAGACACTTTTGAATTGTCAAGGAGTCGGTCAGTAAGTCAGAAACTTGAAGCTATTTGCTCCAATGATGTGTTCCCTCTTGTGTGAAAGTCAAAATAGAAGCCAGCTTCAACATAATCGAGAAAAGTTTAAGCAAATGATAGAGGTGCTGTATTTAAGTTAAGCTAAACTTTATCAACACATTATTTTATTTTGACTGCAGGACCTGCATCCTTAAGAATTTAAGGATAATTTTTTTACGAGCAATTTCCTATTTAACTAACGAAAAAAGAGAGGGGCTTCTCGAGTCGACGCGTATATGTTTTTTTTATGTATGATCACGCAGAACTTTTTAAAGAGTAGTCCGAGTTTGATAATTCTTCTTTTTTCGTGGAGTTGCGAACATCAGCTTGATGTATAAAACAATTGATTCAGTGCAGACTCTTCTACTGTTTTTATTATTTCTCTACACTAGTGTCTTTTGTTCGAACCATTGGCGTTGATCAGCTATTGTTTTTTGGTTGGTTTTTGCGAGATTACAAGCTTAATATTAATTGGAGTAGATACTAGGTACTAACCTTAAATGTAACAGAGGTCCTCTTAGTTTGTTTGCGTAAACCTGGAACAAAGGAAATATAATATAAGTAAAAATTACATGACCTTTTTATCGATCACAACGTGTGTTCACCAATTATCTAAGTATACTAATAATATAAGCTAAGGTGCACTGTTGGTTTGTTTGTTTCAGAAACTACTGATCTGATTATGAAAAATCCTTTTGCGTTATATAGCCTGTTTATCGACGATGGTTATTTGCATATAACATCATGCTACGAGGTAAGGGAGTGGAGCAGTAACCAAAAACGTAAATTGAGTGTAGCTAGTATTGACATAACATACCATCACGTCTGTATTCCCCTAAGGGTTAGGCAGAGGTGTAACAATGTACACCCACAGTTCGCAAGTATGTTTAGGTCCCATGTAACAGAGGGCAAGCCTATTGACCTATATAATATATTTATATTCCTAGTATTGACATTTTTTCGATTATTTTTTTCGTAATTAGTTTATGCTAAATAGTCATTTTGGGATTGGTTTTGATATTCAAGTTTATCCTTGATGGTTTTCCTGTGAATTGTGTTATTGTTTGTTACAATAGTGTGTTGGGATCGTAGAAAGTACTTTTTTTACCAAGCAATTGTCCTCTACCTCGTCAATGCTGATTATCGCCGACATTGACAAGACAGATGGTGATTTGAACATTCAATTGTTTATGTCGTATCGAACATTTTTGTAGGACAATATTGTAATCACCATAATTGGCAATGGAGTTGGTTATTACTGAAAGCACTGCAGTAGATGTTTTACAATAGTCTGTACTAAAACTTAGATTAAGCTGTCTTAATCATTCTGCTTTGAAAATAGAACTAAAGTTTAAGTTTGGCTACGAAAGGTAACATCAGTGTTTAAAGAAAGTTCTGTAACTTTATACCTTTTGATACGGACATGTAATTGGTACATATAATAGGCTATATACTAGCTAATGATTGTTCCACTGGAAGGCAAAAGCCTCTTCTCATACAGAGAAGACATGAGCATTGATCACCACACTTGCTTAAGGCGGATTGGCGATTTCAGACTTAGAATTAAATTCCAGGTTTCCTCACAATGTTTTCCTTTATCGATACATGTGTTTTATTTAAATAAGAGGATGTCTCACTAATAAATAAGTAGACTATGTACCCTGCTGATCTCACACGACGCGCGCGGCGTCATGAATCTACCTCACATGTTAACCTACATTTCCTGCTACCCATGTTTTACGGATAAAACGCGAAGCTCGAATATAACATACAAACTTAAACAGCCTCCATTCATAACCTACACAGCCAAGCCTCCAACACCCACCCACACATAGAACACGCACACGTGATTGGACCACTTTCACTTTCGCTACAAACCTACATAGTTTGAATACCGAGTGACGCCGCCCGATTGGTCGTTTCAACTTTGACCTTCCGCGCGATTGGTTGAAAATTCTCATATGTAAGGATTATATACGGAAGTGATGTGGAGTTATGTACAGTTGTGATCGTAAAACCTTATTGTTTAGGTATTTTAAGGCTCACTGTTTGTTTTAATGGCTTGACTTATCCGTTACGGGGTTTGGGCCGCATTAGAAAGGGTTAATTGCTTCGTCTCCGTGTGTATACAGTAACATTATATACGTTAGATCGCTCTTAAACTATATTTGTTAGATACAGGAACATCGACTTCACAGAATTTACATTCAGTCGATTTTAATTCTTAAGAATATTTCTATTGTCTTAAAGAAATGAGAGACTTCTTAGAATCGCTGTTGAATCATCGAACTAAAATACGTACTTGTCAACATATTGTATAAACTATAAGGTTTATATTCGATTCACGTTGAAAATATTTCTTGAAGAGCTGTCTCCCGGAACACATCTACGAGTATACTAATATAATTAAGCTAAAGAGTTTTTGTTTGTTTGTTTAAACGCGATAACGTCTGGAACCCTAACAGCCAGACTCAAGAGAAATAGTATAGGCTATCATAACATCACGCTTCGACACACGGGAGCTGAGCAGTAATCAAAAAGATTAAACTTATAAAAATCACGCGAACAAAGGCACGGGCAAAAGCTAGTATGTTTTTTATAAAACCTTTCACCTTATCTTAATATACCTATTCACTTACGTACTGGTCATGTTTTACTATCACTTAAATATCTGTCTGAAACGTAATATCCTACTGGCTTCTTACACAAAATAAATGGGCCTCGATCCAAGTTGAAGAATTGAGTTGGAATCTACTATGTTTCGTGCCTACAAAACTTTTATTCTGCTTGTACTGAAACATGGCAAATTCGGAATATAGAAAAATAAGAATATTAACAGCCTATTGTTACCCCACTGTAGGGCAAAGGTCTCGTCTTATACAAAAGGCACGAGCATTGATAACCACCCTTGGTCAAGGTAAATTGGCGATTTCAAACTGTGTTAATTACTATCTACACACCCCGCAGTGTCAGTAGCATGATGTTTTACACGTATAAACTTTCCTCTTGAATCACTCTATCTATTAATGAAAACTGCATCAAAATCCGTTGCGTAGTTTAAAAGATCTAAGCGTACAGACGGCGGGAGCGACTTTGTTTTATACTATGTAAAGATAAGTCGATGTTTCCTTACGGTTTCTTCTTCACCAATGTCAGTGATCTCTAAGAAAACTTCGAAAGAACTTATACATTGAAAGATTCATTGGTACTTACCCGGTATCGAACCTACAACCACATTCATGAGAAGCGAGCGTGTTAACAACTGGGCTATCATGATTTTAAAAAATAAGACTTCGGAAAAATAAGAACAGGAAGAATGAGAACCAAATGTACACATGAATGCAATATAGAGATTTGTTTTGAATGTGGGACTTTCGTAATTTAGACCTGACTTTGAAATTTACACGGGCCCGCTGCGCGTGGCCACTTTAAGGTTTCATATAGTCATTTTCCCTTCAAAACACAAGCTTTATAAAGCGTTCAAATAAAAAAATACTTTATATACGTACAAGAGCGTTCATTATCTATTAACACAAAGACTTATTCATTTTAGTTACGTTTTTTTCTTATTCCTTAGTTCGGGGTCAGCTGATAAACATTAGGAGTTGAAATAACTAGTTGCTGTACACAGGGTTTGCTTGTTTCGTTTTGTATGACGTCGTTATGCCCCTTGATAGTGCGGTAGGATAAACGGGGAGCGCTAAATTGGCTATCTTTTAAAAAATATTTTTTAGTATTTGATTTTTGTAAAAAGAACTAGGGTTTACTAGAGGGTATATAGAGACGATTTCTATAATGTAATCTGCAGTCTATGGATCGCAAACTCGGCCTTTGATTTGGGTTATAGGTAAAGATCGACCTACAGATATCCTACGGGATATCTTAATGGCCAGTGACTACGGTACACTGGCCATTCAAAAGTGCCTGTAAATAGTCTAATTGAAGTGATGGTTGGTCGACATTTCTCGTGATCCAAGGCCTGGGCTTTTATCTTGGCAAGAGGATTAGCATTGCCATCCAATGTGGCAATGCCGTCAGTTTTTTGGGCACATTTCCAGTTGATGGCGATGCAGAGGAATTTTCTATTTCAGCCAGTGTGCCTATGTGTAAGCTAGCTTGTCACAGTTACGACGTGCAGCTGCCTATAAGTTCCTGTTGTGTGTACATCCATGTTATCTTATTTCTATTATTGATGTCCGGCAGTAGACTTGGCCTTTAAACTCGAAATTATGACCAACTTTTTAGGCTATGTGTCATAGGGTCTAGAAGTTATAGCGACGACGAAAGTGTCGTGTTAGCAAGATTGATATGAAAACCTTGATACAACCTTGGCATAGCTACATTTTCTTCCGTGTGGGGTTTAAAGGCAACCAAATTTACAAAGATGGTATTGCATCATAATTTTGGCTAAAACTAGAGTTTTAGTTTATAGTTTCTGTTTTTGAATATGTTATCGAAAATGTATATATTCCTATTACATTTTTATACAGCAATTCGTAATGTCTTCTCTGAAGGAGAAGAGGCGTTTACAGTTTACAGTACAACCATAATAGGCTGGTATTATTAATCGAAATTAAAAAAAAACAGCATTGTGATTAGTTAAGCGAGCTTTCATTGCTTCGACTTCTATCATTACAGTACCTACTTAGGTAGATAAAACAGAACTTAAATATATAATTTTGATGATTAAAGTTAATAAAGAAGGCGAATTAGGCGATAATAAAGAAGTTATTTACCAATCGCTTGTGCAAAAAAATTAATAGGTAATCAATCATGTAGTATCATAATAATATCATTCAAAAGTGGCACATCCCTACTTTTATGCGATCATAGTCCCGACCATGCTGACCTTAGGGTCAAAAAACTCTTAGAAAACATCATAAGGAAGAGTGAACGCTTTATCTCACATTTATATAATAATAGTACTATTATATTAATATTATAACATTTATTATTTCCACGATAAACTATACAGAAAGTAAGACGTTGTGTCGTTGACCAGGTGGTAAGTAATTTAACATAGCAATTTTTTTTATTAAATTGTACGTAGTTTGTTTTTCTATAATAATTTTAAGTATAAGTTCAGATCTTTACGGATTGTCAGAAGTCAGGAAGTCTGACAACCAGTCTTACCAAGAGGTATCGTGTTGCCCAGTAACTGGGTTGTGGAGGCCTGATAGGCAGTCACTCCATGTAAAACACTGGTATTCAGCTGTATCCGGTTAGACTGGAAGCCGACCCCAACATGTTGGAAAAAGCTTAACAGATGATGATTTATAAGTGTGGCGTTTAAGTTAATTATTATGATAGGCAGTTATGTATATAGGCTTATTGTAATGAAGACCATAGATATTTTTTATACTAATAAATAATTATAATATAATATACTTTAGAGCATTGCAAAATAGATGTGGTGTTTATCATTATTTTTATCGTTGATAGGCAGTTGCACTGGTAATCTACCGCCTCTATTTTCGTCGATATCGATTTTAAATCACGAGGGACCCAATTTAGGCATCAACCCAAAAAAAAACACATTTTTCTAAGCCAATAGAGTAAGTGTACATACTATATTTTTGCGTTCTTTATGGCCTGTGTGACTTTGCATCGTTTTACGGGTACGAGGCATAGATGGTACCAAATGGATCAGCATGGGCCACTATATACGTATTCATAGTCACGCGCAAATATCTAGTATTCTAGCATTGAACTAAATGTTAATAAAAAAATATTAAACAAGATTACAGCTGCATATAATATTTGCTTGTGTTATCTTATCTCGCAACTCATTCTACTAATACAGTGGACAGAACTTCAAACAACTACGGGTTTTTAGATGCACTGAAAATGATCTAGATGAAAAAAATAAAGCATTTTTTTTTAAATTAAACCTTCTACAGACAGTTTTGAATTGCCAAGTAGTCAATCAGTTAGTCATAAAGTCGAAGCTAGTTACTCGTTCCAAAATGTACATTTACATGGAGAAGAACTATTGGCATCATTACACAAGGTTTAAACAAGAGACGTACTTTAGGGGAGTGTAGTGCTTATGAAAATAAATCACTTTCACTATGAAATCAAACTTAAAATTGCGAAAAAAACAGCTGTTCCTTACATGTTGTCGAGTTATGCGAACATAAATGTATGGAGCAGTTGATCTTTTTTTCGCGATTTTACGGTTTGTACAACAGTGAAAGTTATTAATTTCCGTGAGTACTTCACTCCCTTAAAAAAAGCCCTCGTTTACCCTGACACCCTGTATATTGTTCTTGTTCTGAGATGGTGAAAATTATAAAATTTGGTATCTATTTTTACAAATGGATTTCACACTTTGACCGATTTGTATCTTCTTTTGTGTCGTCATGAGTTATAGATACTTATGCATCATCTCGTCTCACCTCGATACTTAAATACCTCTGCGTGACTGTTGCTAAAATACTCTAGGCTGATAAAATTTTCGATTTTCCATATGGCAAGTCTTGCCCGTGAGCCTCTTTAAAAAAATATTGCTTTTCTTATGATTTTCATTTTTGTTACTCGCTGTCCTAGTATGTACTTTATCTATTACTATACATAAACAACTATACTAAAAAATCTTAACTGCCTCGTTAGCCTAGTGGTCCTAAACGCGACTGCTACGCTAGAGGTCTTAGGTTCGATTCCCAGGTCGAGCAAAAATTGTTATTAGGTTTTTCTGAAATTTTCAGTAGCAGCTCAAAGTTAGGATTTGTGCCCGATTAATGGCAATAGGCTCGCCCTATTGCATGGGACCTAAACATAGTGATGAATTGTGGGCGTACATTGATATACCTCTGCCTTCGATGAATACAGCCGTGATGGTATGGCATACTAAAAAAAAAACTAAAGAGATTTTCTGTTTGTTTAAATACGCTAATCTCTGGACAGAGTTGGAAAAAATGTTTCTGTATATGATAACCGGATTCATAAGAAATAGGATAGGATATATAACATCACGCTACGACCAACGAGAGTGGAGCAGTAACCAAAAACGTAACTTAACGCGGATGAAACCGCAGGGTAAAGCTAGTGTTGTGTAAAATAATTAATTGTTTATTTATTTAGTTTTAAATTAGTAGTTTAAATCTAGAAAAAATCTTTAACTTGAACGTTTTTTATCTTTCTAACTAATCTTTACAATAATAAAAAAAAACACCACCATCACATACCATCACGCCTGTGTTCCGCGAAGGGTTAGGTAGAGGTGTACCGGTATAAAAAAAAACACGATCTATTTTTTTTCAGAGATCGATTAAACACAGGCCATTTACCTATCTGTGGGATACCCAACAGTGGCAATCTATCTATCAATTATTTTATGGTTTTATAACATCACCTGGTCATAAATATCGTCACAAAAAAGTTGTCTATGGTAGTATACAAATATTAATGCTGGGTATTAAAACGTTAGGTTTGTGATAAGGACTGCATTGAGTGTTAGGGATGCGACTGTGCTGTCTGCTGTCGACAGTTTCTAGTATCGATGTTTGAATTTAATTTTTAACTTGATTCACTTGGGTTTTACGTCAAGATTTTATATAGTTAATGTGATTATTAAGTAGAACTTTCTGAAGATTCAAACTTTTCATTATTTTATTTAGTGCTTAAGTTATTAGCGTAAAAGCTTAAAAGTATGTAGGTATGGTATGGTAAGTGCAAAAGTTCTCATAAGTAAAGTTTAAATAACCAAAAGAGACATTCCTAATACAATCATATTTAAAATTTAACTGACTTGATTTTGAAGTACAAAACAAAATTACGTCGCAGTTCCATGTTTATTTTTATCGACAACTTTTGCGTCACATCCCTAACCTAGGGCTGGGCTAGTTATCGTTGCAAGAGATTGCGAATTTGATATATCGAAAGATAAGGCGTGCCGAATAATTCTAGATTACGTGTCAAACAGCATATACTAGGTTCTTTTTTATTTTTCAAACGTTATCAGTAAAATTACTAGATTTTGGGCCTTGGATTTCATGTTAGTGCGATATTTATCAATCGCTGGTTTAATCAAAGTGGGGGATATATTTTTGATATTATTATCTCTGGTCACCCAACGAACTATCATAGTCATTATATACAGGGTGTAAAATGACTCTGAAAATAAGTGTACGAGGTAATTTAAACTTTGTAAGTAGGAGTTCGTTTACAAAAAATATTCACACATACCATCACGCCTGTATTCCCCGAAGGCTTAGGCAGAGGTGTACCAATGTACACCCACAGTTCGGCGGTATCTTTAGGTCCCATGTAATAGGGGGCGAGCCCATTGCCGTTAACCGAGCACAAAACCTAACTCCAAGCTGCTGACTGCTACTGAAAATTTCATGGAAAAACCCAGTAACACTTTTTGCTCGACCTGGGAATCGAACCCAAGACGTCTAGCGTAGCAGTCGCGCTAAGGACCACTAGGCCAACTAGGCAGTTCCAGTTAAAAAATATTCCGCTGATAGAAAATAACACATTTTTGCAGTGTGTCATAGAATATAAATATATGTTTTATGGACTTATACTTGACTTCTACGTAGATGGATTCGCGGCCAGAAGCTACCATACATACCATCACGCCTGCATTCCCCGAAGGGTTAAGCAGAGGTGTAACAATGTGTACCTACAGTTCGCCGGTATATTTTTTAGGTCCCATGTAATAAGGGGCGAGCCTATTGCTATTAACCGGGCACAAATCCAGCCAGAAGCCAGTAGCCAAAAGCTAATATGCATAACATTATTGCAAAAAAATACTTAGAAGTACTGACCTACTTCCAACAATAGTTATTAAATCAACTATTCAGTCTGCTCACCCCATTAACAAAGACAGCGTCACGATAATTAATTACAAACCATGTTTACTTGTAACTGACGCCTAGATATGTGCTGTTTGTCTTGCTCATCCGGATGCGCACACGCATACATTTAAACACAATTTATTTTTCAACAAATTGATAGGTGAGATCTTAGCACTTCCTTTGGCAGTAATGAGTTGAAAGGTTAGTTCTCGAATATTATATAGTTATATATTGTTAATTATTGGTAGGGTAGGTATATTTTATTAAAATAATTATTTAAACACTAACACAGTAATTAAGCTCAAACTATTACTAAGTTACTATCAGTAACGTATGGACTATTTGTGTGTGAAGCCTAAACACATTTTGTTTTTAATTATTATTTTTTTAGAAAAAGTTCGGATTTAGTTTTGTCGTCTCTGTCACTTACTCTGTCACTTGTTACGTTTTTGGTTACTACTCCGCACCTAATGGTCGTAGCGTGATATTATATAGCTTAGAGCCTTCCTCTATAAATTTACAATCCAACTTAATTTTTTTTTTTTTTATTTAAACCAGTAGCTCGCAAGATTAGCTCGTTCAACCAACCAAACAAACTCTTCATCTTTATAATATTAGTATAGATTCTTATTCCTGTCTCAGGAGAATCCCTAGTTTCTGAGGTCCGTATCACGGAATGATACCTAAGCGCAGTTCTCGCCGTGAGCATAGATTTGAAACCATTTGATTGGTTACATCAAGTTTAATATTAACTTTATCGACATGTGCGGAGCTGAAAGTCTTATCAGTACAACTCCTGTCTAATATCATGACTAGTAGCAGCACATTGGCGGCCCAAAATACCAATCACATTTGTTGATTGATATGATTGACTTGAGATAAAGTTGAATAGGCTTTAAGGTTTACAAATAATATGAAGTCTCAGTGAAGAAATGTCAAAAAGATTCTTAGTAAAAGTATGACTATATTTTTTCAAAGTTTATCTTAGACATTGCTGATATCGGTGAAGGAAAACATTGTGAGGAAATCTAGACTTATAATTAATATTAGTTTGTTATCGCCTTGTGTAAGCGTGATGATTAACGCTCATGCTTTCTTGGTGTGAGCAGAGGCTTTTGCCGTACAGTGGGTTGTCCCACAATAATCTACCAATAATATCAACTTACTGTTGTTAGTAGGTTGGTATTATTGGTAGATTATTGGTATTATTTAATAGGAATATTCGAGCATTACTCTAAGCAGTATTTATTGTTGTTGATACCCAAGATATTAAAATAATTAGAATTTGGTATTCTGGCGATAAAAAGAAGATGTCTATGATCAAATCATGTACTGTTTTTTTCTATTTGTACTCGTAAAACCCACAGTATTGTAACCAGAATTTTGTAAAAACCTAATTGAAAAGAGTGTCCGTGTGGTTTCTTGCTCGTTCTTTTCCATAGGGCCCTACTTATGTTTTGGAACGAGCAACGAGCAACTAGCTTCAACTTTCTGATTAATTGACCGACTCCTTAACAATTCAAAAGTGCCTGTAAATGGTCTAATCGAAATAAATGCTTTGACTTTGGCCACATTTGGAGTCTTATTAGCTAAGGATGGGAAGCGTTTACTGCTGATACCAAATAATACATGCTTGAACAATGAGAAGATTCGCCTTGCATCGGTGGACATGCTGACATTAAATTTCAATTCTTAAAACAATATGCAGTTAAATTCCTTAACTGTGGTTTGCGCAATATTCTTATTAAAATTAACTAATACGGTTACTGAGTACTTTGTTTAGATTGACACGTTTCTTTTCGATTGTTTTGGTGCTCACGCTTCTTATTTAGATGTCGTTTACAGAGTAGTTGAAAGTATGTAAGAAAAAGTCATTTTTGTTAGACATTATGACCACGTATCCTGACAGTCTTGGTTTTTATTCATTTGGCGAATTCATAAGGGTGTACGTTGGACACAATGAACTTTGGAAGTAGGTGTCATACAAATTTAAATAAAGAAGCTCTTCAATTCTACACCTAATTTTTAAATAATGCCATTAGTATTTTGTCTCTGACTTTTCGCGGGAATTTTCTGAAAAATCGCTAGTTTTTTTTAAAATAATGATACTAAAATGTAGCCGTCAATATAGCACTCAAGAATAAAGAAGCTTCCTATTAGAGAAAGAATTTTTAAAATCGGAGCGGCACTTTCGGAGATGAACTCGTTTAAGCAGAAAACAATCTCTTCAGCTTTACAACATTAGTGTAAATAGGTACATACTATGTACAATACCGCACCATCCTATGTATGATGAAATAATTTATAAACTCATATAGCTTAGATGTCAACAAGTAAAGTGCATCCTATATGACATCACTGTATATTCAAAATGGCGGATCGTAACGTTAATCATTTAATGAAAAACTGTTGGTATTTAAAAGTCATATACTTAAATAGACTGCGTAGTTAGGTAAGCCGAAGTCTTAATTAGCTATTATTTTACGACTAAACTAAGTATTAGATCCAGTAGTTCCAAAACAGGTACATTTACATTTTCCTTGACTAATGTTATTGTAAAATAGGTACAGTTGTAATCATAAGTTTTACGGGAATATGGGATTTTGTACTTGCACTTATTTCTGCGGTGGCCGTGTCAGCCAATCATTATGTTGTAAACTAAAGGTCGGTTGGAGTCATAAGTTAGTAAGAAACTGTAGTCTTAGTAGATTATCACTTAGGTCAATTCTAGTATTTTAAAAATATGAAAATTAACCCCCTCTCTTAAAAAAGTGCGATAGAGAAAAAACACTTAAATTATGAGAGTAAATGCTTCAAAAATACATAATAACTGATAATGTTAGTCGATTCTCAAATAAGTATAAAATTATATTTAAAAAATACGAGTATTAGCAAACATAACCTAGTAGGTACAGACGTTTAGATAACGCGGTAGACACTTCAGCCCTCGTCAGTACAAAATAATCGGCCGGCTAGACGCGATTCGTCATAATACCTACAGGATACGTAGCAAAAAACTGAATTTATAACTAATAAGTAATGTTTATTAAAACTTGTAATTGCTATGAGTTTCATGCCTTGTTTCTGTTTCATGCCAAAATTTGAAATAAATTGAAAGGTGCATCGGTTGCAATATGCAAAGGTACTCATGTAATTTAACCATTATCGTTCTAATGACTTGGTCCCTAAAATAAAAGGAAAATTTAAAAAAAGAAAATATTAATGGTTAGCTATTGCCCGGGACGTCTTTCAAGTGATATACATACATATAAACCACCTGCTAAATGTCGGCAGTCCGGTTATCCGGGTGTCAGTTGAAAGTTGTCTTTTTTTCATACATTATGCGTACGCGCAACTCTAGTAGGTACTGCAGTAGTCTGGCACCAAACGGATAAAACGAAAAAGCTTCTTGTCAAATAAAAGATTCCAAGATAAAAAAATGAAGGTACGTGGAAGGACTCGAGGAAGGCCTTTGCCCAGAAGTGAGATAAAACAGGGTGTTTAAAAAAACCAAGTTATATTATATTGTTCAATAGTAAAGCGGCGCGGTAAGCTTTGTCTATTAACTATTACAGCCTAGCATTATTGCTTGTTACAAATGGATAGGCACTCGATTTTCAAAGTATTATAAGACTAGTGAGAAATGCGGGATGAGAGTGCAGCATAATGTGTAACACAAATGTTTTAAAGTAAGGAAATGTCAGCTAACTATGTTTGGAGTCAGCTTCCAGACTAACAAGATGCAGCTGAATACAGAGTGACTGCCTATATGACCTCCACAACACAGCTACTAAGTAACACGATACCTCTTGGTCATACTGGTTGTCAGACTTGCAAATTTCTGACTACCCGTGCCGAATGTCAGAGAAAGACAGCCGGGACTAATGGGTTAACGAGCTTTCCGAGTCACGGGGTTGCCACACCAGTCACCGCCAACTTGCAAACTTCGCGCTGATAAAACTCAACTTTGCTCGACCTGGGAATCGAACCCAGAACGCCAAGCTCAGCAGTTACACTTGCAACTACAAGACCGACGGGGCAATTAATTAAAACCGCATTAAAATCTTTGGTCTACACATACCATCACGACTGTATTTCCCGAAGGGTTAGGCAGAAGTGTCCCGATATAGACCCACAGTTCGCCGGTATATTCAGGTCCCATGTAATAGGGGGCGAGCCTATTGCCATTAACCGGGCACAAATCCTAACTCGGACTACTGAGAATAAAATCCTTTGTCTAGTTATGAAGAACAGTCAGACAGACACTTTGTTTTATAGATACGTAGGTACTATTAATACTTGATAAGAGTCTGGAACATGACTCTTTTCAATACTAAGGCACAGATGCAGAATCGCATTGTTTGTTACATACAAAGGTGTTTTATGAACAATTAGTTCTAAATAATTGTTTACACTAATAATTCCGGTCCGTCCGTCCATTTTATAGATAATAATGTGGTATCTAAGAATTACGGTAACACGAGACAGTGCGGGGTGGTCTAATGATGTGTTATTTCACAAAACTTGATACTTCGTTATTACCTACAGCATTGTTTTATTTTTAAAAAGTATTAGAGAGTCCGCCTCTCTTGAATATGGTTGCAAATTTATACGTACTTTCTAAGTTAATCTTGGATATCATTGACATTGGTGAAGGAAAATATCGTGAGGAAACTCGCACTTGTCAAATCAAGCCAGCGTATTGATTAATGCTCGTGCCTTCTCTGTTTGAGAAGAGCCCTTTGTCCTGCAGTAATATTGGGATAGTAACGGTTTTCTGGTCTGGTAACGTCTTATTGGGTTTGTCTGAACGCGCTAATCTACGGTTCTAAATACTGGTGCAATTTTCTTGCTAATAGGGCGTTGTTGCGAGCTGCATTGTATCTGAGTACTGTGGGCTATTTATGATTAAAAATTAGGAATCTGAAACAAAATGCATTTGGACGAAGCCACGGGCAGTAACTAGTGTGTTTAATATCAGCTTTAAAGCTTCTTATTTTAAATGTAGCCTTCTTTTATGGCGTTATTTTAGTAAACGGTATTTCTTTTTTTCTATTTCATAGATTCGATTTCATAGTATCATATTTTTTCGAGTTAGGCTTTCTCAGTGGCATTCAAATTTTTTTTTTTTAAATAAGTGAAATTCGCACTGTCGGATTCAGATAAATGTTATCCGTTTAAAATACTAAATAGGTGATAAATATTGTTACAATTAGAGATAAAAATCCGTTTGTTAATGCACCAAGAGTAGCTGATAGTTGTACTACAATGATAATAAGGTGTTCAAAGAAAAATAAGCTGTGTTTTCTTTGCTTATCGTCGCGTGAAAAGAAAATAAGACAGCCGCCCTTTTTCTTGAGAACTGTTGGGACCAAGAGTGCGTTACATAAATAAACGTAGTCTAGTAATTTTTCGGTAAATAAGTGGTAAATCGGTAAAGAATGTTATTAAATTTAATACATTTAGTAGATAGGATTAGGGCATTAATATTATGATAATGATTTTAAAATCTTGTAATGAAGTGATTTTTTTTGACGACGAACTGACAAATTACCAGCTTAGATATTAGTGCCGTTATTCTATGTACAAAATAACATCCAGTTTAATAACTTAACTATCGAACAAAATATGACTAGCCTACTTTTTCTAAACAATACTCGCCGTGAATTTTAGAAGTTTAAAAAAATATAGGTTTAGAAATAATACGAGGATATTTTTGTTTAAACCAACAGGAACCAATAAACTTCGCTATACGGTTTCAAATAAAAAAAAACTTAGGAAAAAGGAATAGTACTCATATTTTTTCCTCTTACAGTACGGTGTGTTATGATCATTTGGTTCCCTACGATGTGGCGCTCATCCACGGGTCATACTCTAGAATGGGCACTGGTCATCTCTTAGATTCTCACCTAGATTCAATTTTTTTAATTTAACATGTAATTGACGTTCAAAAGTGCCTTTTAATGGTCTAATTGAAATAAATGATTTGACTTTGACTTAACTACCATGGCTAGTATCTTTTTTTTTCTACACACACCATTACGCCTGTACTCCTCGAAGCGGTAGGCAGAGGTGTATCAATGTACACCCACAGTTCGCCGGTATGTTTAGGTCCCACGTAATAGGGGGCGAGCCTATTGCCATTAACCGGGCACAAATCCAAACTACGAGCTGGTACTGAGAATTTCATAGAAAAACCCAATAACACTTTTTGCTCGACCTAGAAATCGAACCCAAGACCTCTAGCGTAGCAGTAGCGCTTAGGACCACTAGGCTAACGAGGCAGTCAGTCTTTATTTTTTTAATTGGCTTATTTTTTAGCTCCATAGTTATCAAATAAAGAAGCAGCTACAATAATGTTACCAGGATTTTTTTAAAACTTGATTGAAAAAGCGCCCGTGGAGTTTCTTGCTGTAGAGACCCACCTACAAACTTTTCTGACTAACTCACCGACTCTTTGGCAATTGAAAAGTGCCTTTACATGGTTCAACTGAAATCAATGCTTTGGCTTAGTTCACTCGCGCTATCGTTTTTTTTAAATGTTACTTATCTCACAACCAAATATTTTTTTATTTCTTCTTGCCGAAGTTTCAGGTCCCCCTTCTGCCTGCCTACCCTCTTTTATACAATTACAAATCTATTTAGGCGACGCTATAAAAATACGTTATGTTAGCATAGTCTATCTAGGCAGAGCTGTATGCTCGCCTTATCTAGGTTCAATGCTCACCAAAAGATAAAAAAAATGTACCAGCGGACTGTTTCCTTTATGTAATATACACATTAGATTGTGTTGGACGCTAAGTTAAGCGTCACTCGGTGAGGACTGGATTTTGATGGGTTGTTGTGTTGAAAAAAGAGAGTTTTGTTTTTTGTTCAATTGATTCGTAAATTTGATTTATTTTTAACTGTTTAGTTTTAATATTAAAGTTGCTGCAATGGCGTTACAAAGCTATAATGCCTATGTTTTTTTACTTGTGAAATAAGTTTCAGATTATTTAAAAAAAAATACAAAACAATACATACTGTTTTTAAAACAAGTAGAATTTAACCTATTCTTAGGTAAAGTTTATGTTTGACACTGCATATGTAATGGTCCATTTCCAATAAAAAAAAAACACAACAGACGTATTCTCATTTCAAAAATCACCAGAAAGTCAAGAACTGTTAATTGAAGACTACTTCAATTATTTTATAATTTCAAAAGGTGTTCGGCACCAAATTGTTCGTCTAATTTTCATTACATTACCTGATACTATGTAATTCTTTTATTAACTGCTTACTAATTAGCTTCTTTGCATTTCCCTTTTCCTAATAAAACCTAATTGTTACTTGCATACTTTAATAACAAATACAAGTAATAGTAGTTTATTCCTTCACGAAGCAAAAATAATTTCAGCCAAAAAGGAACGTAACAATTCATAGCCAGTGAAGCGGGTAGGTGACACAGCTAACCCTCTAGCGCCGGTGACGGGTGACGCAAATATTAACCCTTGAACGGCGGGTAACCTGTCAGTACGTAGTTAGGCGCGATTTACATCCCAGCTACCTGTGGCTTCGATCTAGACGAACTAACTGGCGTAGTGGGGCGTCTGACGCTTGTGGTTTCAAACTCAGGCTTTGAAGGGTTAATTAAAGGTTTTTGTTTAGTGTTTTTTAGTGTTAGGGAATAGTGCTTAGATGTTCTTGTGTTTGATTTTGCAAGTCTAGATAATTTGCAATTAAACATGCAATGATTTACGATTTTTAGATTTCATGTTTGGTAACATCAGGATTATAAAATTGACATATTTCTTACATATGTTAGAAACTATGAGCCCCTCTATTTGATTTTATTTTTTCTAGCCAGAGAGTCAAGTCATCATCTATCTCTAAACTCAAGAGATGAGGTTAAAAAACTGATATACCCGAGTATATTGATGCTGAAATAAGAAATTCCTGTATAGACTTAATTACTTACTGTCCAACAACATTAGAGGCCTTGTACTGATATGGTCGTCTTAAAACAAATACAATTTTTCACAAATCTCAGTCAAGAAATAAAGAGAATTAGTTATTATTTTCAAATCAACGTGTTAAAGGCTTTTAAAATTTTACAATTAAAAAAAGTCTTTTTCAACGTTCTAATTTTAAATTTAACAAACGTTAAAAATTTTAGGAATTATATTAAAAACCAATAGTAGTTAAGTAGATGATCGCTATAATAAACTGAGCTCAGGTTTCTGACAAACGTTGGCAAAACTAACGCCGCGGCAATGTAAATATTATCGCACTGAGACGAAAATCATAGGATACCAGTTTTTTATTAGCTAACGTTTACAAATCATAATTAAAATTACCGACAGAAGATCTGAATTTTAACTGACTGGTTAGAGAACGTTGAAGATAGAGAAATACGGAAGACTTCATAAAACACTCTATTGTAACTGGCATTTACAAAACACAAAGAAAAATATCTTCTTCTACCATAACATACCATTACGTCTGTATTCCCTGAAGGGTTAGGCAGGGGTGTACCAAAGTACACCCACATTTCGCCGATATGTTTAAGTCTCTTGTAATAGGGGGAAAACCTATTGCCATTAACCGGGCACAAATCCTAACTCCGAACTGCTAATAAGAATTTCATAGAAAAACCCAGTAATACTTGCTCGACCTGGGAATGGAACCCAAGACCTCTAGCGTAGCAGTCGCGTTTAGGACCACTAGGCTAATGAGTCAGTTCATATCTTCTTCTAAGGCCTTTTAATAAGTAAGAAGATTAGTAATAAGATACAAATCTTCGATCGTGTTAACTTTTTGAGTCTTTTTAACATTTGTTAAACGATATCTTAATTCAAAACTAGGACAAATATAGCTGTAACATCTTTTCAAAAAGTACCCAAGTTTCAGTTACACGAGCAAACATTTAAATTAATTTTATTTTTAGTATTTACCTAGATCTATCCTTATGACCAAACTAGACGGAATGAGTGGCTAATGCGATCAACAATTTAAATTACTTCAATATTTTAAGTGAATAATATCCTTAACAATAGCAGACCTATGTCAAAATAACTATTTGTGTAATACTGAAATATACCTATAGATAGAATATTTGAACCTAACTGATTCATACTAGTTTATATGAAAACGGTAACTGTCAACTGCAGAATTTAAAGCAAATCAACGCATTTGAATGTAAAAAAAATAACAGTTTTAATGTACATCCAAATGTATGCTTAGAATATACATATATATAACTAGCGTATCGCCCCGACATCATACGTGCATCATGTGCACATTGCCACCATTTCCGCAGACTTTTCCAAAAAAAAAATTCATAAAACCTTGAAAAAACTGCCTCGGTAGCCTAGTGGTCCTAAGCGCGACTGCTACGCTAGAGGTCTTGGGTTCGATTCCCAGGTCGAGCAAAAAGTGTTATTGGGTTTTTCTATGAAATTCTCAGTAGCAGCTCGGAGTTAGGATTTGTGCCCGGTTAATGGCAATAGGCTCGCCCCTTATTACATGGGACCTAAATATACCGGCGAACTGTGGGTGTACATTGTTACACCTCTGCCTAACCCTTCGGGGAATACAGGCGTGAGTGAGTGAGTGTATAAAACCTTGTCCAAAAAATTACGAACACGATAAAAAAGGAATCAGTCAAATCGGTCCAGCGGATTTTTAATGTTGCGCTTAGCAACACATTTAGCTATTAATTTATACTTATTATACATTAATCATCGTAATTATTGCAATTACTTCGAAAAATGGAAGGCAATTTGACGTGAATTTGTCGAACAGTAGGTCTCAACTCAACTGTTCTTCAATCAAAGACGCAGCGGCAAGCCCTCTTTAGAATACGGTAACATATCGCTTACACGAAGTAAAACGTCCATATTTTTTAGTACATTTATAAACCCGACGGCTTCTTAAAAATATGAATTAATTTAAAGACGTCTCCACACACGAGCGGTATTATTACCGGGGCGATAATGCTGAAAGCGAAATAGTAATCAGCCACAGATAGATCTCACCAAGGCGATACAATCACTCGGGTATGGTGCTGCCTTAAAGAAGCATTAAGATCTACTTGTCTTACATCCCGCGTTTACACGCTTCCGGAGTAAGTAGAGTATATATTTTTTTTTGTAACGGCGAGCGAACAAGTTTATTTAAATGTTTATACGGCCTAAGTCACTAATGTTGATATTTAAATACTCGCATTTTATTAAACCGGAGAAATAATGATAATAAAAAATATCCAACATATTATTTTCCTACTTCAGGACAAAGGCCTCTTCTCACACAGAGAAGCCACGAGCATTAACCACCACGCTTGCTCAACGCGGATTGGCGACTTCAGACGGATTTTAATTAAGAGTCTGGGTTCAGAGAAATAATACCCTACCTAATTAATAGAAACAACAGTCCAATATAACTCGAAAAAATAATTATAACCATAAACAAGTCTGTAACAACAAATATTTAATTAAAATTTTACTAAAACCGCTAATTTAAAACTTCGCATTATATGCTAAAACTATCCTTGTTTACATTGTGACTAACCCTTGCTAGCGTTGCCCCAGCTAGGCTATTATCTAGCCCCGCGTTATTGACCTCTGGAAGGACAAGGCTACAATTGTTTACTGTTTTCTACATTTATACCTAAATCTGTGTCCTGCGTACTAACGGGGGAAGATTGAGTATCTGTTTAAACTTGGGTACTTATTAGATAAATTGTTTGTCCTCTTTTAGTTTCGTTTGTTTTTTAATCTGTAGGAGTACAGCTTCGTAATGGCCATTATTTGTTTGTCATTAGCTGTGTATATCTTCTGTTGAAGATCCTAAAAACATAAAGATATAAATATGTAAACTGCCCCGTTGGTCTCGTGGTTGCAAGCGCGACTAATGAGCTGGTGGTCCTGGGCTTGATTCCCAGGTCGAGCAAAGTGTTATTGGATTTTTTTATTAGGAATTTCTCAGTAGCAGGATTTGTGCCCATTTATTGGCAATAGGCTCGCCCCATACTACATGGGACCTAAAACATACCAGCGAACTGTGGGTGTACATTGGTACACCTCTACCTATCCCTTTGGGGAATACCGGCGTGATGGTATGTATGTATAAATATGTATAACTTTTGGCAGTAAGCAGTTGTAATTATAACACAAATTATTTTGTTTACAATTATTGTAACAAAAGTTATGAAACAACAACATACCATCACGCCTGTATTCCCCGAAGGGTTAGGCAGAGGTGTACCAATGTACACCCACAGTTCGCCGAAACAGAAATAAAATAAAGAAAAGTTATCTAAAAAGTATTTTTGTTATAAATTAAGATACTCTTTTTTAATAAAATGAATAATATATTATGTTATTACTTTATGTTAGGATGCGCTTAAACATCAAATATATATGAAAAAATGGTCGATATTAGTAGTGGTATGGTATGTAAAGCAGACGTCGATTTATTACAATTAAATTTTATAAACAATGTTTATAAGTAAAAGGCGAAAAGTTTATTCAAAAACAACTACAAACGTCTTCAAAAATACCTAAATTTCATTAAAAGATCAAATAGGATTAATAATTTTAAAGTCAGCTGTTGTTTTGTTAAATTGTTCCTTGATGTCTTAGTACCGGCTTTGGAGGCTTTCTATCTTACTGAAACGATACTTAATTTTTGAAGTCGTTATTCTGATCTATATAACGCCATCCATGGGAGTCAAGAATAAGGATTATTTTTATTACTAATAGAGCTAAGTATCTATCTTTCAGGTTTTTAATATTTTAATACTAGGACTTAAAATGTAATTTGAGAAGAGATAATTAAATTCGATCATTAGTATCGGATAGCGTATCTTATAATTTGTACCGGATATTTAAATTTAGACAATATTAAATAAAACCTGATTGCAGTAAATTTTGGAGTTTATGTAATACTTATAATATTTATAGATAATAAAATTGACTTATTCAAACAATAAAATTAATTAAGACTTAGGTTTTAAAAGAGAAGGGTAAGTTACGCGCCGGCCCAAAAATTTACATTCAATTCCGTTGCTGTATGAAAGACGGATAAACAAACGAATAAACACGCTTAGAAATTACTGTTCCATAATTGCTTAATAATGACACAGCAAAGACGGGTTAGTTATTAAATACCTATTTTTTTTTTAACATCTTTAATATAACCCTAGATTCGCAAAGCATAGCGATTTTTATCTATCTAGCCCAGGCACACGTGCAATATTTTATAAATTCAATCGATTTTTAAAATAGGTCACAAAATAATGTCAATATTTTGTAGCAAAATAAGAAGATATAGACATGGTGCGGACAGTGTGGACGCGCTCATTGGAAAGCCTATTTTTAGTCGACGATGTTTACGGGTTAATTGTTTTGGTAAAACAATTTAATCAGTCCAGCAATAAGTTACCAAAAACCTGATTTACTTTGTATCAAGTACTTACAACAAATTGAAGTGTTCATTTTTAACCCTAGAAATTCTAAGTTTTATAATTTTGTCAATTGAATTTAATAATTATGTTGCAACTTTTAATTTTAATGATATAGTATTATTGCATTTAAACATTTTCGGAGCTGGTGTTGATTTATAGAAATTAAAACGTTTAATTTTTAAATAAAAATAAAAACATTTTATAAGGGACTTATGGCTGATTATACCTATACCTTTAAAAATAATATTTGATCTGTACTCTCTTAAAAGTAGATCTTACTTATGCGTTTAAATAAAATCTTAGTAGAATGATCATCTTAAAGCAAGTTTGATATAATATTTTTTCAAATCTACAAAGCTAACAAATATTTAAATAAAAATTTAATTATTATAACACCCAAAGTAACCACGAGGTAGGTAACCCTTTCATTTAACAAAAAATAAAGGGAGACTAACAAATATTCTACATTCCTTCAAACGCTAGATTTTAATCCAGAGCTCAATGTTTAGCGGCAAAGCGTTGACAGCTGTTGTCACGTGGCTCAAATTGTCCGTCGCGTTACCAAACTAGAACACATTTTAGGAAGGAAATTAATAGGAATAAACAATGTGGTTGCCTTCAACAGAGATTTAACACATTATGTATCTAATGAACCTTTATAGACATTAATTAAGCTAAATTCTACTTCAAAAAGTATTTAAACAGAAATCTGTGCCTTGGATTGAGACACTTATATAAAATCTAATCATTACTAATCACAGTAATCTAAAACAAGCACTAAAATAGAACTACTAGAATATATTTTAAATCTGAGTTATAAATTTAGTCTGAACATTACGCTGAAATTCCCAAAGAGGGCAGAGCTGTTTATCCTATAACGTTTAAGTGCCATGTAATAGAAGGTGAGCCGGCCATTATAGTTCAAATTCTGACTTCTTGAATTTAAGTCATAACATAATAATTATAACTAATTGACGAATGACTAACGCATTATCGGGTTAGTGTGTATTAGAACTATTTTTGTAATGCACTTAAGTTGAATGCACTACAGTAGGTAAATAAATACATATTGCACTTGCAGTTTGTGATTGATAAAGAAAAAAATTGTTCTTTATAGTCTGTGTATGATTAATAAAAGTATTTGACACTGTTTGTGTTTACAATTTTACTTTTTGTAATTTTTTTAGGTAAATAAAGTTTCATAATAGAAGCTTTTATTTAAGTTTTATTGTAGTTTATATTTGGAATTCTATTGTTTCGCTTTTTATATTTTACGTTAAATTTATTTGTATATTTAAATTTTACGTTGAGTAATATAGATTTTGAAATTCCGAATGTATAATCAACCTAATTTACGCGATAATGTGATTATTTAATAATTAGTTTAAAAATTTAAAAAATAGCAGTGTCGGTCTTAAAATTAAATGAAGGAATGTTAAAAACTTTGTTTTATTTCTAACCTGATCTGTGTAAGTTTGATTTAATAAAAAGAAATAAATGTTTATAATTAATGTAATATAAATTGGTGTGACTATAATTGGTCTATCATCAACATTATAAAACAGTATCGAGTCTAATCTAATTAAGCGATTACTTAGTTGTACGTCATTTTTAAATTATCACAATTTTAATCGATCATCTATCATTTAAAAATAGACAAAATTGGTTTCGGCTTCATTCAAATTAAAGTTAAAAAGTCGCTTCGTTTTTTAAAATTCCTACCCAAGTAACACGAAAGTATTTGGATCTTAAAATAGTTTTTCAAAAGTTACCGAAAGAATTTAACTTCTTAGTAATTGACGGCGTAATTTATGAGATAAAAGAGTTTATTACGAAAACGATAAATTAAAAATATGCGAAATGAAACATAATATTTTAACACAAGAGCGCGCGTTGTTCCGAAATGAGGTTATCCGTATAAGTCTAACACATTTTTTTGTGCAAATAAATTTATCTCTATGCCACGACCTTGCTCCCAGCTATCGCCAAATTTTGCTAGTCCTAACGTCACATTGATAACTAGGCAATCTAGAAAAACTTACCCGTTTTATATTAAATTATTGTTATAAATCCTCACAGCACAACACTTTGGTCACAGTTCATTACGTGTAAATAAAAAAATAATGTGTTTAGTTTAGTCCGATCGTGTCCCGAGAGTGCAGTATGTTGTTATGGGCCGCGGACGGGTTTCTGCACATCGCTTGCTCGCCGGCAGGCAGCCGACTGGCGCGGCGCGCACGCAACTTCCATGCTCCCCGCGCCCCCCCGAAAAAAATACAACCGCGAAAAATATGGCGGGATCCGACACGCAAAAACTGAAGGGGTGCGCTCCGCGTTCTCTCGCTGAGGTTGTATGCTAATCCATCGTGTGCTCGCCCTTTTTTCCGGGGTGGGGGGTGGGGGATGCAATTAAAAAGCCGCGCGTGCGTGTGGGGGCGCGATTAGAAAGGAGACGGCGGACGGAATGAGTCTGTCACCACGCTTTTTACTTTTTTCCTAGTCTGGCATTTTGTGTACAAATGCCTAGGTAGACTGAATCGATGGTCTGTCTGACTAGATTATTGGTCGAGTACTGAGCGTAGGTAACTTAGATAAATGTACCGCGGTCGTTATCTAAGAAATGAGATGATGCGCCATTTTTTTATAGTCAACGTTTATTAATTGCATTTGTTTGTTAGAGATAGAGCGGACGGTAATTTTTGCCTAATTAATTTTGATTAATTAGGAGTTTTTCTTCCTGATTCTTGAAGTTTCTTACGCTAACGTATAACATTGTTAAATTTAGCCTAGTTTCATTCCAGCAAACTCCTAGACAAAACGCTTTAAAGAATCAAAGGCTAAAATCAAAACAATGGTTCCTTTTTCATAATACCTACTCCTTAGGCGATCACCTGAAAATCTTAAACTCAAGTAAAGTCTTACTTAAATAATCTGCGGCGACAATGAGCGGGCGATGTCCTCTGCCTAAAAGTACCTAAATTAGAATAAAGAGTTACATTTTCCCGTTGTATTAAAAACTTCGACGCCTGGGGTTGCTCCAATTTATTTTCTCACCTTCTATTTACTTTCTTCAAGTGTTGTAAGTTAGCCCAGCGACAAAACTGCAAATTAATTAATATTTCTCCATCCAACAATAGAGGAGACGTTTTTAAAACCTGCTTCACCTAATCTACAGTCGTGTTGAACGGACAATGGCGACGGGGTCAAGAAAGGGGTGTTTTGCAAGACTGCAGCTAGCTCGATGCTACATCGGAGCTCATCTTGCAACAAATTGTGGGAATAAGAGGGTCTGCTTAGACGGATGACCGTCGCTAACGGCTTGTAGTTTGCAGTTTTTTTTTAATTATTAGATTTACCGTTAAGTAAGGGAATTATTTGACAGTTGCAAAGGGTTCGGATCATAAAGATCTGTGTTGGAGTGGAGGGTATTTGGATAAAGATTTTTGAAGTATTTTAGGTACATTGTTGTAGATGTTTTAATGATTAGGGTGGTTGATTTATTGATTGTTGCAAAGACTTATTTTGTCTAGTGATGCTGTCTATTATTTATCTATGTGTACTTTGTACTGTAGTTAGTTTATTGCTTCTACAGTTTCTGATTTCAAATGCTTTCTAAATTATACTAATTAATTAATTGTAATTATTGTGTAGGATTTGGAGTTTCGCTGTATTCTAATTTAATTTGAATATTTCGAAATTTTAATAATAGTTTGTGCCTAAGCTGCAATCATGCTTAACTTTATAAGTAGTCTCCTAATTAAACTAACATTTTATCTTCATTCTTCTTCCGCAACTATGATAGGCAGAGCTCCCAAGGGTTCTAGATACATAAAATAGAAAGGACGAACATAACTGAGAATTCAATTTTAAGATAGAAACAAAAATGCCGTCCATTATGCAAAAATTGTGCTAGACCAATAGTTTTAGCGACATACATAGATAATAATTTGTTTTAGCGATAAGATAATATTTGTGATAGTTTTAGTTTAGTTCGGGAAGTTCTAGGTCAATTACTAACCATAAACACGGTAGACGTAATTATTTGCAAGACATTTGTTTTTTAATTAACGCACAATCTTTTTTTTTTCACAAAAAAATGACTAATTTTATGAATATTTTTTTAGTTACGTAAATTTTTTTTAAATGATTTTAATGAACGTTAATTAATTAAGTTTCACTTAATTAGTCATTGTAAATAATACAAGAAATAATTACAAATAAAACGAGACCTAAACAAATTAAAAAAAAAATTACCATCACGCCTGTATTCCCCGAAGGGTTAGGCAGAGGTGTAACAATGTACCCACAGTACGCCGGTAAATATAACAAATTAATGATTTAATTTGTTTATTTATTAAACAAATTAAAAATTAAAAAGTGTGTAATGTAAAAAATAAATACATTTTTATACAAAACAAAAAACATTGAAGTATAAAGTACAAAAGTCCGTTTGGCTATATTCAAATCCGTGCGTTTAAGACTCGTTACAAATAACAATTGTAAGGTCAACGTAGGATGCAATTCTTTACCAACCTAATTATTTATGCAAGATTTGTCTAACGCCGAGGTCCGGCATCGCTTGCAGGTCAGCTATCCCCTGCATCCACGGACTTATATTAGCATAAGAATACCGCATCATTCAGAGGGTTAAGCTAATTGTAAACATATTAAAATCAGAGTATCTATTGACCATTCTTATTTTATATAAATGCAAATCTTCCAACTTAATAAAAATTTAAACATTGCTGTCAAAAGAAAAATAGTTTAAACTTTTTAACTATTTTTATTTTTACTTCCGGATTTTAAAATGTATAATCATTGAGTTAGTGTGAGAAAATACACAGAGTTTTGTACTTTTAACAATAAATAGTGCGGCCGTTGAACGGTTTAGTGACTTACCTTTTCTATCGGCCGCCGACGAACGCACAAAAATGAAACTCAACAAAAACAATCAACAAAGTTCAACAAAGTCACTATATGAGAAGCAAAGTCCGGTAACTGAACACGACAGACAAATAAACAAACTCAACCCGAGTGTTGACAAAATATGCACCAATAAAAACTATTCAAATAGCAAAATTGGGATAGAATTCGACGAGTTTGTGCGAAACTCGGTTTACGCGCGTCAAGCGCCGACCTGCCGGCCAATCCGTCAGGCGACCGGTCCGGTGTCCACACACGCACGTGAGGAAACTTCGCTCTAAGTTCGACTGAAACTTTCCCCGGCACGCGTCCCGATAGTTCCGCGCCTCCGCGCCGAGCGCCCACACTAACTTTCCAAATGTTTTTTTTTCTTAACCGAACCCGTTATTCCAAATATTTAATTGCGGCTGTTCATTTCTATCTTTTATTGTAACTAAAAGTTTTTTTTTTCAGAGGCGTCCACCCGTCCGGTCGGGTCCGGCCGGTCTGCAATATTAACACGAGCCGCGTCCACCTTTTGTAATGAAACGTTCACACATGCTTCCGCATTACCGTCCCGATGCCATCAATAATGAAGCCGGGCGGGAAAAAACAAAACGGGGCACCTCTCCCGGCGAGGCGCCCGCCGACACTACAGCCTCCTCGTCAAAGATCAGAATTGCATATCTGGGTTGCGTTAATGAGCGGGGGTAGGGGGTTCGTGGGGGGGTCGAAAAAGTGGCACCGCTCGCGCGCGAATATAAATTCATCGCCAAAAAATCATTACGCGGGGGGTGGTATTACGGGGCTTCGCTGCGCGGGTTCGTCCGTATAGTTTTTAAATCGGGCGCTCATTCGGAGCGGCGCCGCGGCGGGCGGAGGCCGCGACTGCACCGCGCCGCTCCCTGCACCGCACTATGCCCCACAACTATCACGCATGCACTTACTCCGCGCAAGACAACATCTGCCAACTTCAAGCGAGCACACGTCCTATAGCTACCGAACTTAAAAAAGATCCAGAAAGCTGGCAATACTACCCTAACACACAAATAAGAGAAAAAAATAAATACGCGGGAAATTAATGCGTCGTAGCGCGAGATGGATTGATTTTTTTTCTAACGGAAAGAGAAAAAAGAGGTTTCACATGTATGCAAATTCCTCTTTTCGACGACGATCGTAATCAATTTGTGCGTAGGAAGCAAGCACTTCCGCACACACACGCACGCAGGCACGCACGCACACACGCGCACCTCAAATTAAATCTAATACAAAATTGCGTTTTATGTTGATGCTAGTGTAGATGTGTGTAGGGGAGCACAATGCGAACTCGCGGGTGTACAGTCGGCCCCAACACGTTGATTAGAAAATTAAAAATTACATCATCTATTTATTTTCAAAGTTTTTTTCATTACAAGCTTATTCTTAAATGAATATACCATAATAATCTTAATTCGTTTCCTTAATTAACTAATTATGGATCAACATTACCTAGAACAATAAAATGTTTAGCTCTCGCAACTAAATTAAACGTAAGCATAGTTTGTTGTTAGAATATGAATATATCACACACGCCGTATTGGCGTGCCTAATCTAACAGGTGGCAAACCGACCGCCCATATGAAATCTCCATGTTAGAAATAGTCGCCCACATTTCTATTTAGTTTAGTATATAACAGGGTTTACACTCGCAGATTATATCAGGTTGTGACAACCCTGGATTGCGAAAAAAGAAAAAAAAACGTAACAAAAAAGATGTGACTAATTTAGATAAAAATAAGCTTTGACTTAAAAGAGGTCCTTGACCAGCTATACCCCTTAAAAATTATGCCCTTAAACATGTATATAAAAGTAACAGTTTTCTGACACCATCTCAAAAGATGAAAGTAGTTCCTACTCTTAAGAAAGGACCTCCTAAGGGACCTACCAGAAACTATTCTTTACTTCCTGATAGATTTAGATAGGCTTGAATATTTAATTTCCAATTTCTGAAGGGTAGTCGCGATTTGTCTGTTCCATTCTAAGGTTTCTGTTCTGTGTTATGTATTTAGCTGTGTATATCTTTGAAAAGTGATGATGAGCAAGGGCAAAGAAAACATTCTGATATAAATTTGAAAAAAATCTGATCAACCCGTATAAATGACAACCGATGAATGACCCCAAATCTCGTCAAAATCTAAAAGAATTAATACGTGTACGCAAAGAGAATAATATTTAATTTATTAGTTTTAATTTGATTTAAAATCATCAAAAATTAAACACCCAATTTATAAACACTATCAAAATTCATCAACAAAACCGAACCTAATCAACAAAATGATAATTCCACATTTTTCCATCTCAACACAGCATCAGCTCATTACGAGAACCGCCAACAATTCTTCATCCCGACTGTACTTTAAAACACACACAAGTGTAATGTTAAAAATGAATTACCAACACATAGGCGCGCCTCCCTCCCCGTTATACTCATTTTCATTTCGATGTTTTTGGGTTTTTGCGCAGCCAGGGGTGGGAATACCCCCCACAACCCCACACCCTCGCCCTATGAAAATAGGATATATTTTTATGTTTTATTTGCCCGGAAGCCAGTGCTTAGTTGCATGTTTATTAGAACTTTTTATTAGTAGAGAACTGTACTGTTTTTGCCTTTTTTCCGGGTTACCCGGTATCAGATGATTTGCGATGACAATTCTATGGGGCGTAGTCACGACATGTTTGTTTTACCATTACGTGGTTTGTTTGTGGCTTCTTGTTGCAATGAACTAATATTTTTTGGGTCATCTTCAAATCGATGGCTGAGGGAGCCGACGTACTTCTTATTTGAACTATTTTGATATCTTTTGCGGTTTGTTCGTATGTTATTTTATTAGGCTAGAATACGAGCAGTTTAAACGAAGTAAGCTAATTAAAACTCACATGTGATGTTTCAAGAAAATAATGAGTTATCTCAATAAAATGCGGAAAAAAAAATTAATGTAATGTGAACAGACTTTTAGGTTTTTTTTTAAATAAACCGCATAATTTCGCATGCCACACAAGCCGACGGCATACCTGATGTTAAGTAGTCACTGTTACCTACAGACATCTGCAATACCAGAGGCCTTGAAACTGCATTGCATACCAGAGACAAAGTTGTAATGTCTCATGTGACTGTAATTATACTGGCACCAATACCCTTCAAACCGAAACACAGCAACGGTGCGGTGCAAGAAAGCTAAGTAAACTGAGCAAGAAGCATGATTTTCCTAAACAAATGAAGAGTATTATGACATAGATTTTCGCCAAACTAAATCATATTCTGCCTAAGAAATACTAATGCAAACTGTTGTATTAAGAATAAAAACAGCGGTTTCTTTCCTCTAAACTGCTGATCTCTTATTCCCCTATTATAGTTACAAATGCTTACTATCCACCCTTTTAATTGACCAGAGAATGACTCCAAAAACTGTAGATATAGGAACTATTTTTGTCTAGTTATCATCACTATTAATTCCATCAAATTGGACATAAGCCCGGCCTAACTTACATTACACCACTCAAATGCCACAAGCGGTGTTTAATTACTAGCTAATTAAAGATAAATTGGTGTGGTTCGACGTCGGATTTAAATCACAATATCGGTCAGTTAAATAGCCCCATCAACACTATGATTAGTGAGGAACAACAATTCATTCAAAAACTATAGTACAGTTTGGGTATTTACAGTAGAAGTCGACAAAAAAATTTGCTTTTTTTACAAGTTTTTAATAACTATTGCCCGCGGTTTTACTCGCTTACTAAGATAACTACTGTATGTACCCGGATAAAAAGTAGCTCATATGTTAATTGTAAATGTGATCTAAGTCGGTACCAAATTTTGTTAAATTCGGTTCAGCCGTTTTTGAATATCTTCTTAAACTTTCAAATATAACATATTCACCTCTGGAGCTATTCACGTGGAAGTTAATTGAACATACAACATATTCTATGACACTTAGCCATAGTATAACTAAAAAATGATTTTTTTATGTAATTGCACCAATACTTTCAGATCGTACCTCTTACAAACAATTTTACCTCTTAGACTACCATGTAACTTGCACAATCCAGTTACTAGTTAACACGATACCCTTTGGTAAGGCTGGTTGTCAGACTTCCGGGCTTCAGACTACCTGTAACGACTGTCAAATGTCTACTAATGACAGTCGGGTCCAAATCCGTCCAAACTACTTACTCGAGTATGTATAGCATTTTATCTCTTGATAAAAATATTAGCTCGGAGTTGCTTCCCCAGCATTTACCGTTCATCTGTATGGAATAACTAAGGGACTTTATCATTTGTGTTTCTTCTCGGAGTAGTTTAGGGAATACCGACCTTATTTAGTTTTAAAAAAGATTGTCGTTTAAAAGTTATTAGTAGTATAGCTTATCATTTTGTTTGTTTGTTTCTGTTGTTTATATTATGTACAGCTTCTAAATTGTAAATCCTTCATTGTCTGTAACACTACTTAATATACAGCTTGGCCCAGATAGCGACGTCTATGTTTGTAGTTCATAGTAGCTAGACAATTTAAAAAGAAAAAAGAATGAAACTTCTTACCTGACTTCAAATTTTGTAATTTTTTTTCCGATTTATATTTCCTTTCTTTTTGTTTGATAATACATCCTGAGAGTGTGGGCTACAATCGATAAAAAGTCGACTGTCTAATCATCTTCCAAGGTGTCTAAAACTTAGTTCAAAGGGCACAAATTTTCCTTGATAACAAAAGTTATCATTTAAATATCTCCACACACCGAGGTTATTTTTGTGGGCTTCCTAAAGACTTCCCCAACAAACCTCCAATAAGGAAAATTGCTGCTTGTAACGCAAGTAACAAAGTCTACTCCTGTCCTCTACTTCCAAAACCCCAGAAAGTTTCTACCAAGATACCGCTGAAAACAAAACATTTACTTTCAAGATCCATACCATATAAAAAAGAAATATCGACAGTTTTTATTTCTTGCTAAATCTACACTAATATTGTACATTCAAAAGTAAACTCTGTCTGTCTGTATGTTACATCATCACGCCTAAAACGACTGACCGACTGAACCGGTGGTAATGAAATTTAGCAAAGTGATAGCTTGACATTTCAATAAGGACATCGGCTATTACGATGTAAATGTGTTTGTTGGTTATATTCACACGCTCGAAATCGTAACTAATTTACTATTAGAAATATGTTTCATAATTATCGCTACGCCATTACGCCATTTTTTGTGACTATCCCGGCACACTATTCCTATACCACTGCAACTCCTGAAAGCCAGAATCAACAGTGGCAATGAAGCACGGCGAGTGTCGGAGAAACGATTAAACTCTCTTGGATCCCACAAAGAAATTAATAAGAAAAGAATAGCTGAGAAGTAACAAAAAACTTTAACATGCTAATCACAAAAGAGTTATCTACCTAGCAAACGGCTACGCAAGAAAAATCCTCTAAAGCGCCCTAAGCGTCATTGCAACCCGGATAAAAACCTCCCCAGCACAGACCAAGTAGAACCGAACACAGACATGGGGGCCAAAACAAAAATAAACTATGCTACGCGGCAAGGGGCTATGTCGTAGCACACGACGTAGGCGGCTACGAGGTGTAGAGGTCTACGAGTGTGTTCCATGGGATGTGTGGCTAACAGGGGTGTAGTGGGACTAATCTATGGGGTGGAAAAATATACATTACATAATCGTTGACCACGCATACTGCCTATCAAACTAGCTAAAAATATTGTTTAGAAACTTTTTTTTTGTTGTGCAAAATTACTGTTTATGGTGGTTAAGCACCAAGGTTACGGAATTTGTTCGAAAGAGTCACCGCGACACTGGAACGCAAAGGGAATCAAGAGGAACACGAACGCGTTGTAGTCAGTAAGAGTCTGACACGGCGGAAGTAGCCGTTTAATGATTTCCCATCCTTAAAAAAAAGAAATTGTGGTTAAGCAAATTATTGTACTTATGTATGCATACAGCAGTACAGAAGGCGTGGGGGTAATTAAATTTTAGTTAGATCATTTAAAACTCTTTTTAGTAAAAAAAATGTAGAAAATAATTGTAACTTTGACCTTTAATATCTCTGGAATCAGAAGATTTTCAGGTATGATCCAGCACAAAAAAATATTGCAATGATTACAAGATCATACAGGATATAGCCACGCGGACAAAGTCACGGGCAGTTCGCTAGTATAATATAAACATATCCTATGACACTTCGCAATGGCCTAGCATTAAACCAGTAACAGGATTCCTGTAATCGGTACAATACTTTACGAGATTACCTCTTACAAACAAAAGATCAAACAAACTTTACCTCTTAAAACACAGTAGGGATGAAACAAATCCCACTCCATACGAACTAACCGTCTAATCTCACCCCCCGACTCACCAGTACCGCTCTATACTAGTCAGTTTTTATGCCATTCAGAAAAAGAAGGCTTCAAATCGCAGAGGGGTGAAATGGACAAGCAAGGGATCTATCAGTAGCACTTTACATCCCGTTCGGTTTGCTATTTCATTTTATGTAAACACAGCAGCTCCTAATATCGGATTTGAATTAGCGATTTGGGATTACACATAATAATGGACAAGAAAATAATGGAGTAATGTTAGACAACTAGGATTGATGTCCATACTGGTTTTATGAAGCAAGTGTTTTTTTATTTATGTGTTTGAACACTATAATCTCAGAATATACTGTTCCAATTTGAAAAAAATGGTTTGCATTTTATAGGCCGTTTATCGAGGAAGATTATAGGCTAAATAATATTACGCTACAGCACACGGGAGCGGAGCAGTGACCAAAAAAATGAAACTGCGGAGTATAGCCAGGCAAAAGGCAAAAGTTTGTAAAGTTGGAATGGAAAAATGGATGTTTGTTACCCTTTGACGCTTAAACGACTGACCGGAATTAGCTGAAATTTGACACTAGCTTAACACATAGAATAATTTGTTTTTATCGTTTTTGTAATTTAAGACTTTGGCGTAATTATGATGTAGGTATACGCATACAAAATCCTGGGGCTAGTCTTGTTATATTTTTGTCAATAAGTAATTAAACTGAATGTAATTTTGTAGCTAGGATAAAGGCATTAATATCTAGCCTAAAGGTCATCCAATAACCTCAGAGACTGATTTGATAGCTATATGTGTCCAACTTGAAAATAATGTGCTTTATGTTTAAATGCCGAAAACATTTTTATATTTCACGTATGAAACTGTCAATTTAGTTTCTGAAATTTAAAAAAATACACTTTAGTGGTTAGTCAGGTTCCTTAAAACTTAAAATATCACTTTGTATCCTTCTTCTTAAATGTTATTATGAAGTTGAACCAAATTAGTTTGAAATTAACCTAACCTAACGCGCTTTAGATCAATTAGTTTGACGTTGAAGTAACGTAGTTATTCCTGGGACCGAATTTTAAGGTCAAATATAAATAACTTAGTTTCTTAGAGTTAGACTGGTGCCTTAGTAAGTTTTTTTTAGTAAAATTAGCTTTTCTCCGCGACTGTGTCTGTATGACTCTGTGTGTCTGTATGAACTGCCTCGTTGGCCTAGTAGTCCTAAGCACGACTGCTACACTAGAGGTCTTGGGTTCGTTTCTCAGGTCGAGCAAAGTGTCATTGGGTTTTTCTATGAAATTCTCGGTAGCAGCTTGGAGTTAGGATTTGTGCCCGGTAAATGGCAATAGGCTCACCCCCTATTACATGGGACCTAAACTTACCGGCGAGCTGTGGGTGTACCAATGTACACCTCTGCCTAACCCTTCGGGGAATACAGGCGTGATGGTATGTATGTGTCTGTATGAATGTCAGTTGTAGCAAATGCAGACGAAATCGCGGACTAAGAGTAACCTATCTCTTTTCTTAGGGTCTAAGCTTTGTATGTACCAAATTTCATCAAGTTTCGAATAAAACTTTGATAGTATTAGTTAGTTATCTATTTTGTTGACCGTACGTATACAGACCAAGTATTAGAACAAGCATGCGAAGAGCTACAGCTATATTAGTTTTGTTACTAAATATGTTGTAATCACTTTTGTAAACCATGTTGCTGGCAAATAAACATTCAATTCTACTAGTGCAATTTTTTCTTATTCTTATACTTCTGCCTACCTTCCAGGGTTGCGAATTTGTTTGAAAGAGCCACCGCGGCCTTGAAACGCAAAGGGCGTTAGGAGGAACACGGATGTGTTTTAGTGAGTAAGAGTCCGACACTAATTTCCGCTCACAGCGAAAAAGTCATTTGACGATTTCCTATAATTAAAATAAAAAAGAAAAGGTAGGTACGAACAATACATTACCACTCATAAGTCCACAACATACGTCCAGCACTCACACAAAAGCACATGTTCAACATTAATCAACTACGTCCAAGTATACACGTCAACCACCATTTTTGTTCAAAAAAAGTTTCAGCCGAAAAACAGGCGTATTGGCGATAAAAAGAGATAAAACACACGCACACATGTAGCCCAAATGAAAAGTAGTCATTTTTGCACCAATAGGGATATTACTGTAAAAACTACAGCAAATGAATTTATTATAGATCGCGTGGGGTTGGGCACGCCCCCGCCACCCCGATAACAATATAATTTTATTTTTAATACGCCGATAACATATAGCGATGTTGTGATGCTGCGGCCGGGATGGGGGTTCGAGGCCGCGCGAAGCATTGCTTTTTAAATTCACTAATAGGGAATTATTATGCCGGATTACGTTTTCTGATTATTGCGTTGCTGAAAATTGTTATAAAAGGGTTTCAATCCTTGGTCGTTTGTTTACGGAAGATTGATAATAATAAATTCATTATAGAAGAAAAATGTTCATTTAGGTGTTCTGAATGGTACAGTGGGAGAGGCAAGAGGCAGACGCTCGATGCGCGGCTAAGATCAAGATCAAGTAAAAGCCTAAGTTAAAGTCAAAATATTTATTTCTATTTTACCATTTACAGGTACTTTTAAATTGTCAAGGAGTCGATCAGTTAGTCAAACAGTTCAAGCTAGGTGCTCGTTCCGAAACGTACGTAGAGTTCATTGAAGAAGAACGAGCGAGATACTTCTTTTAGGAAAGTCTTTTGCAAGAAAAAGACAATCATACTCCTCATGAATTATTTTTCTGGCTCCGGTGAGGTTAATTTGAGGTTCTAATTAGTAAAAAAACGTGATTATTATAATTACCTGGCTTGATGACTGCCCAAGGACATCTGTAACAAAAACAAAACAATACATAAGTTATTGTGAAACTTTTGGCAATAGAAAACAAAGCAATAAGAAAATCGTAGCATACTTTGAAAAAACACTTTTGTGCCAGACGCTGTACAAAAAGTGATCTTGTAAGAGTTCCGTTTATTTCTATAGACTTACGAAACCCTAAAAATTGGTAAAAGTTTACGAAACCCTAAAAATTTGTAAATGTATTAATGCTGCTGGTGTTGCCAACTAAAGACTTTCAATTTATTAAGAAACAAGTGAATAAAAATAGTTTATTTTAGGTCGTTTTGTTGTCTTTTATGGAGCTACTTAGGTTGAATTTCATGAAAAATGTTGTACCTAGCACAAGTTTTTTTTTATCTGTGGACTAAAGTTAATGTTTCTTATAGGATTAAAACATAACATACCATCCATCACACCTGTTTTCCCAGAAGGGTTAATACAACATCTTATCTATACTACAAATAAATAAAATTGAAGCGTCTGTTTGTAATTTTAAATTAACAGGTTTCACTAAATGCATATGGAAGTAAATGGCGGTATTAACATCAAAAAAACATTTTTTTTATAATTTTAGTCTGTCTGTCAGATTGTTGCGGCTAATCTCTGAAAAGGCTAGCCTGATTTTGACGGGACTTTTACTCGCAGATAGCTCATGTTATAAGGAGTAACTTAGGCTACTTTCTTAGAAAACTCTAATTAAAAAAAAGAGGGTTACGAAATTGAAAGCAATGAAATAGTAAATGCGAACGAAGTCGCTGGCAACAGCTAGTGTTCACGAAATGAATAACTTAATTTAAATTCCACGTGGACAAACTCACAGGGAGACGACTCACCTAGTCAAAAGTAAACGATCTAAAACTATGAAAACGTAGAACGCAATTTGGTTTTCCGAAAATAGTGTAAATATTAAAGTGTACAACTGTTCAAATGGAATGGTTTAGCTACGTCTAATAGAATGTGTGATAAACCATCTGTTTCAACTTAGACAGAGTTTGTGTTGAATTTTAGGTACCTGCCGAGACAATGACATTACGTACGTATATATATACTTAAATATACAATACGAGGCTAAATACTCATCAAGGTTGGGTAGGAAATTATGGAAGGAAATAAGGAAAAGGTGATAAAACCAGCCTGTTATTGTCCTACCGCTGGGCAATGGCTTCTTCTCATGAAAAGAAGATATGAGCAAAGATCACCACGTTTGTTCAAAATGGGAGAAAATATGGGTTAATTTGAAACATATATTTTTTTTTTTCAATTATATTGTTTTTGTTAAATTTCAAAAAGTTATAAAACAATAAAGATAAAACAAGTCAAAAAATTGAACATTTTAAATAACCTCCGACAGAAGATTAAAATTCCCTGCAGGAGCTAACAAAAGAGCTGATAACCTTGAAAGAGCCTTACCGATTTTGATAAAGTATATTTAAGATCCATTGCTAAGAAACCTGCTTTCAAATAAAAAATAAACGCATTCAAATCGGTTAACCCATTTAGGAGCTACTGTGCCACAGACAGACACACAGATACGTCAAACTGATAACACCCCTCTTTTTGAGTCGTGGGTTAAAAGAAGTAAAACGTATGAACTCTCATACACAAACAGCCATCCGGAACTACTACTTGGATGTAAAGTTTTAAAATTCCTGCTAGGTATACGCAGACAATAATGGTGTGGTGATCTATTCTTTTCCTGCGGAAAACAAATATACACACATACATACCATCACGCCTGTAGGGAAGGGTTAGGCAGAGGTGTACCAATGTACACCAACAGTTCGCCGGTATGTTTAGGTCCCATGTAATTGGGGGCGAGCCTATTTCTCTTAACCGGGCACAAATCCTAACTCCGAACTGAGAATGAACTAATATGCAGGCTATTATTCATTATTGTCAAACTCCGGAACATGGAACTCCCATATCTATAAAGAAATCGACACCCATCGCCATAACAAATCACCATTCTTTGCAAAAACTGCTACTCCTAATATAATTTGGCCGACGTCAAGTAACATAACAATGCCGGTATTATATTGTCCCACAGCAGGGCAAAGGCCTCTTCTCATACAGATAAAGGCCGAACATTAATTATCATGTTTGCTGATGGCGGATTGGCGATTTCAGACTCATATTCATTCTATAAGTCCAGGTTTCCTCACGACAGCAATAAAAAAGAATATATACAATACGAATATATATTTTTACGAATATGTCAGCAAATACTAATACAATAATCTCCTGACGTAATTATTTTATAAAAAAATACTCTTAAAACCAAATCCGATTGCCACATTAGGGGGAAAAGTCATAACCCAATTTTGGGGCTAAAAACCTAGTAAATGGAATATACGAATGTCGTGTGGAGACAATATGAAGACTCGACGCCCAAAGTGGAATTTAAATATGTAAGGAATTAGGAGAGGGGTTGCCCCCCCCTCGAGGGTGAAGGTAAGCAGGGAGGGGGACGGGAGGTTTTTCAAAACTAGAAAGAGATGAACATCGTGCGTTAGTATCGCGATCCGGTGTTTGTAGTTAAAGGGGATTGAGTTAGACGGATAGGTCTCGAGATATCGTTATGCCATGAGGAAGTGATAGATGTGACTTAAGATCTTTATGTTGAACGACAACCTATCACTACTCAGCTTCTCGAAAGTAAGAGTATCCAGGAAAACAGAATGTATTTTTTTATTTTATCTGGAGATTTTCCTTTAATTTTAGATTTTGATGTCAAATTAGGCAGAGTTAAAAGTATTTATACAAAGACTAATAACATTATTATTATTACTAATAACAAGCGGGTCAAGCATCCCCGAAACCGTTATCTATTCGCCTGGTATCTCAAAAACTTATCACTAAGAGACGTTTAGAAAAAAATAATTACTAAATACTCAATCAAGCAGTTCGGTTGTTACTCTAGAAAATTATTGTGTAAAGATAACTTTTAATTATTTGTTTATAAAACAATTTAAAACATTGAATTTTAATACACTACACTCAACGCACACAAAAGAGAAGTAAGAAAAAAAAACCCTCAACATTTCCATCCAAAATCTTCCATACAAAAATCAGTATATCTTAAGATGTATCCTAACATATAGCTTCTCGTACAACACGCACGCACGCGCTCTGTAATGAGCGCGCGCGGGGGGGAGGTAGTTAGACAATTTTACAACTGCGCCGCTCCGTTTTTTGGCGTACTCTCCTCGTCGCTAGGTGTGTGCGCATAGATTATGTTAGAAGATACGACACTTCATTTGTGTGTAGGGGTAATGCCTAACAGGTAGCAGCATGCAGCTTGCAGCTACATGAACTATATTTATGAGAAAAGGTCATGCTATTGGAAACTAATTACCGGTTTACTGGTTGCTAGAAAGAGGGTTGCGATGGTTAAGGCAAATTTCAATAGGTAAACATAGTTACAGCGTTCCTAGGAGGGGCGAAGAGTGCCTAAAGTCTTCGATGCAGTTAACTTGCCAAGAGCACCTTCAATGATCGTGATTTTATTAGTATTATTATATAAAATATGAAAATGCTTTCAATATTCGGACGACAAAACTTATTTAGATCACTAAGGATAACTTATTCAAGTATTATTTGTATACCTCTTTGGTGGCAAACGGCATACGGCCCGCTTGATGCGGAGCGGTTGCCGTAGCGTATGGATGCCTGCAAGAGCAGGGGCATCACACGCGCATTGCCGACCCTTAAAAATACATAAAAAAAACTTCCCGAAATTAAGTCTACGTAATGCTTGTAGATATCTCCTAGCACATGTATCCTTAGCACTGTAATACAAAATCTAAAACAACCACTCCCTCTGAGAGGAAAAACACTCCTAAACCAAACTGTCCCATCTCCTTTTCTAATCTTTGTCGCCATCTGTAGGTGCGCACAAATTTGCATATGTCGAAATAATTTAGGGGGTAACTCCACACACTCGTAGGACGCTAATGTAAGCCCGTATCGGCACCGGCGGAATAAGAAATTGGCGTAGATGCGACATTCCGCTAACATTTTTATGTTTATGTCCCTATTTTTATGGGCGTAAGTTGTAAAGGGATGTTAGAACTGAAGTAATCTTGTGACGGAAGAAAGGTAAAGAGAGCGTTATCTGTGAGTGGCTGGAAGTGGAGGAATTTGTTGTTTTATCTTAGAACTAGTGGGTTCTTCGAGCTCATGTTCAGGTAAAATAATGCTGATCCCATGCAATTAATGTAGATTTGAATTGCCATAAAAGTTGTTGGATTAAAAATTTCGCGTGAATATCAGGTATCATGGGATTTTATTTGTTTTGCGCAGAACCCTAACACTTTTTTTTTTTTAAAAGCCTCCTAAGATTGCTCCAGCTATAATATCACCTATCTGCCAGTGGAAATCTCGTCAAAATCAGTCCAACCGTTTCGGAGATTTGCAAACAGACAGAAAAAATCCTAAAAAATATGTTTTTTTTTTTTTAAAAAACACTTATTTTGACATAACAAACAGAAACTATAACTTGATTTTATTTCTATACTTTTGTGTTGTACAAGAAATAGCAAGAACCGGAAAAGAAGAAAGTATTTACCAAAGACATTACTGCTCAGTGTGAGAAAAACGATCTTTTGTACAAAGTCCTAAAGGAATGCGCTTCTTTAGAATATTGGGATGGCCAAGCCCGCCACACTATTCTCAACCACTGCAACTTCTGTAAGGCCAGCCAGGTATCGGGATGGCCAACACTCGGTTCACATTCAAGCTCACAAACACTCGCTTAAGATGTTGGCAGAATCGTCCCACAAATAATATGTTATATTTCTTCACGTATCTCGTTATCGTCGTTATCTCTCTCTACTTTGTATATTTTTTTTGTATTTATATTTTTTTTTTCTTGGAAATTTTCTGTTCCACTTTCTTGAACCTACTAAGTTTGGCCTCTGCATCACCTTATGGTAGACTGGTAGAACATGCCCTTTGTACAGTGTATTTTTACATAATGTGTAATAAGTTTTAATAAATAAATGCAACTTATCGTAGTTCGAACATGAAGCAAGGGCGATCTTATAAAAACCAAACATTCCTAGACTAGACTCAAGAGCTTACCCATCTCGAATATAAAAAAAAAACGTATTTCCACCATTAAAATTAAAGATAAACTTTTATAAATTAAATCGAGTAAAGTTCTCCAGTACCCAGAATATTCGTCGTTGATTCCTATTTCTGTTCAATATTTATATTTAAATTTTCCTTATAATATTTTCTTAAGTAACTTTAAATAAACAGATTTGGTTGGAGACATCAGGTATCGACACGGTTTTCTCAGGAGATGGCGAGACGAGCTGGACTTCTACCTCAAGGATTAGACTCATGTCGCAAAATGCAAAGAAAAATAGAAACTAGGAAATTAGTCCTTTGTCCTGCAGTGAGAAACAGCAGGTTTCTAATAAGAAAAAAAACCTTTTTTTATACAATACCATGGGATAGTCTTAAGTAAATATTAAAAACCTACATCTATGTACTCCCCAGACCGATTCCGGCCACGGCGGCAAATTTTCATGCAGACTAGCCAAGTACACAGGAGATATTATAGTGCACAAGTGTGTGCGCAAACACAGGTGCACTCCCTCTTCCCTAACTTTCAGTTTCTACATCTATACAAATATTATGAAGAGGTAAAACTGTCAGTTTGATTGTTGGAGGTAATCTGTGGAAATTGTGGTTTGATTACTATTTTATGTTATTACTTATAAGAAGGCTTACAGGATAATTACAGAATAATGGGTAACTTCTACACATTATCAAGTTGCTAATAATAGGCCTCCACAGATATTACAAAAGATATTTCAGTGGTAGAAAGCCTAAAAAAATACAGAGTGTTATACTTATGCAGACTGAGATTCCGAATCAGAATCAGAAATATTTTATTTGTGATACATAGGTAAGGTACATTGGTTGGACATGTTTTAGGTTGATGTGCGCTATGATCAGCCTATTATAGGCATCAAAAAAAAAAAATACAATTTTTACATGCAAATAAAGAGCTTACTTGTGCCGTTAAGATTTGTGATTACAATAAAGAACGGAATGGTTTCATATTAGTATCATATAAAACCTAATAACACATTGCAACAATTGATTTTTGAAACTATAACTTTATTCACCAGGGAAGCCTTATCTCTGCACCCTTGTTTAATATTTATTCCAAATGATATGTGATATACAAATCAGGTTATGAATGCTTATTACGACTATTATTATGTTACACTGACAGAGAACTATTAAATTAACTCGTATATTTTTGTATGGATTCCAATGTTGAAAGTGTGTTATGTCAAGAGCTACTTAGAATTTAACCCTTCTCAAATAGTCGTAGTACTTCGGGATGTTCGACTAAAAAACAGTTTTTTTTTACCTAATTAGCGAGATTTTTTAAGCATTGTATATAAAAAGCATAATATTTATTTGAATGACATATTATCGTTGAAATGAGTAGAAAAAACTATTACTGTGCTTAACCTACTCATACAAGTAAATCTACAAGTTATTTCAAACAGATAAATACGAAAAAAATCTCCAACAAACATCGACTGTACACCTGGTTTATTACCTTTATGGCATCTCTACCCCACTTAAAACTGTTCTTGGTCCACTAAAGGAAAATTTTCGCTCATAACGCTCACAAAATAACGCGAGGGAGAACTCTAGTAATTTGTCGATACTCTACATATGACTCTATATAGAGCTTTATGTACGAAGGCTTTGATTGAAAAATTAGGGACTAATGTATGCGTAAATTAGACTGTAATAGAAATTGGAGATGTAGAGATTACTTCATGATTGTGCCGGAAGGCGAAGTGAAACCAGGAAAATGAAGAATTGATAGGGTTGGTAGCTAATGATTATTTGACTAATTCCTTTTGGTTCAACAGTTAACTCGCCAGACTTTACACCATCTTAGCCTGACTTAAATTTTGAGGATAGGTAGACAGATATGTCGTTGTTTAAGGACCCTTCTTAGTTAATGGTAACTTTATTAAAAGTCAAATTAAAATTATTTATTTCAATTAGACCAATGAAACGCAATTTTTATCTTCATTTATAAGAGGAAAATATAATTGAATATTAATTATTAAAAAAAAATTACAGTAGGTTCATTAATTCAATAATTATAATGAGTATGAGGATGACATATCTTAAATAAAAATCACTTTAAGTACTACAACTTGCTACAAATTAAGAAATGAGAGCTAAATTAATTATGTCTATAAACACATGCTCACATGTTTGTAATATTGTGATCCTAGCATTTCAAGAGACAATCAAACAGTGAGTATAAGTCATAGTAATCATCTAACAAACACGGTTTAAATGAAGCCTTCTTATAGCCGATTATTATAAGCCGTTTATATTGAACACACCCTAGGCCACCAATTTAGTAAACAAGCCAAGCATTTCACAAGAGCTTAAACTATATTTACAGCTTATGTTGACATGACAACTGTATTAGTCCCCGCTGAAACCGATCACCCTTCAAAAAACTAAAAAAAAACGAAGTTCAACCGAAAAAAAGGCACGCGGCTGCCCATTCACTTAAAATAAAAATAAAAACACGGAAAAAAAATGCAAAAAAGACAAAAAAATCACACGTTACATGGTAATTGAAGTACGCTATAGTGAAAGTGAAACGGATTTTTTTGCCTTTTTTTCAGTTCGCGCATCCCAACTGAAATATTTCGGTTGAAAACCTTTATTTTATCACGCCACCGTTAGAATTGAGTTCGTCCGATGAATTTTTATTCATCCGCTTTGTATAGAAAGTGAAAATCCCGATTTGTTTTACTCTCACTCGCTTTTTTGTAGTGTTGTGTTTGTAAATATAGTGGTTTTTTACTTTTTATGGGCTGTGTACGATTTATGGGGAAAATATGAATGGATTTAGGAGCGATGTGGACGTTTTTGTAAGCTTTTAAAGGCATTTTTTCTCTCTATAAAAGTTGAGATTCAGACTTTGTGTACAATGTTATTGAAATGTAACCTGATTTTGAAGATTGAATTGGATTTAAATTAAGAAGGAGTGTACATGTACCTCTTTAACTTTACTTTCAGGATATTATATGAAGAGGTTATATGTTGAAGGATATTGTATGTTGCATGTGACGTTTTGCCGCAGACTCCTGCGACACAATGCCGTTTTTTGACAGACGTTTGCGCCATGTTGTCGCAGACCTTTGCGATATTTTGCCGTCTAGTACCACGAACCCTAACAAAGCGCTAGTTACTAGCGAAGTTTTGTCGTAGATTTACTATATTTCCCCTTCATTTTACAGACTCTTATGACAGTGTGTCCCACAAGCGGGTAACATGTTATCACAGAAACTTGCGACATGTTACCGCACGGGACTTCATAACAGAAAAAATTTGGTACCTACTTCATTAAAATCCTCTTAGTCATATTATAAATGCGAAATATTGTGAGGATGGTTGGATGTTTGTTACTTAATTACGCTAGAACGGCTGAACGAATCTGGATGAAATTTGGCACAGCGATAGATTACAGTCTGACACATAGGCTACTTTTTATCCTAGAAAATGTACGGTTCCCGTTTAACTTTGACACGGACTAGTAATAAATAAACAAAATACCTAATCACAACGTGTAGCAATCTTACTACAGGGCAAAGCCCTTTTTGCTTCTACGGAAATAACATTTTCATCAGAAGCTACTAACTCACTTAGAGAGTACCTAACCATAGAGTTTTGTGGCTCACCTCCCCCAGTGAGGAACCAATCCGGAAGCCAAGTCTAGACGCTTCATAAACGAATATTTTATTGCTTGATAGCGAGTCAAAAAATAATAATAAATACCATAATATTATTGTCCTACACGCCAAATGCCTCTTCTCATACAGAGAAGGCGCGTGAGGCGATTGATCACCACTCTTGCCTAAAGGGAATTAGTAGTTTTCTTATGATATTTTCCTTCACCTATGTTTCGACAAAACAATGTTTGTTGTTTTTCCTGTCGCTGAAATACGTTAAATTAGTTTACTGTTCACGTAATTTATTTTTACAAATTAGGTTTAACTCCTGTGATTGACAGTGAAGGGAAATATCGTGAGGAAATCTGGACTTATTGGTCTGAAATTGGCGCGACGTGGTGTCTAACGAGATGATTAATACAGACTTTTCTTCTTTGTTTTGGAAAAGGTACTTGCTTTACATGTTTGGTGGATAAAGACTGTCTGCTGACAAGCATGTTACTGGTATTTGAGGAGACAAAGAATCATAGAAATTTTGTTATAATAATTAATATAACTAGACACTGTTCTAAATACTGGGGGCACAATTTTTTTATGAATTCTAAATGCTGCTCGCGACTTTCATGCTGGTTTTTTTATTTCTTTTTTTGAAGCCCTAAATCTTTATTGGCTTCACAACACATCGATGTTTTATCATAATCGGGTCGGGATAGAAGACAAACATGCAAATGTTTATTTTTTGTATAAATATTTTAAAATGCGGCTTATGCACAGTGGAATGGACATTGCTACATAGACTTTTACCATAGATTCAGTTCATGATTCTTTCTTTTTTCTTCAAAAGCCAGAGCAGAATTTTTTCGCAGGTTATAAAATAAAAAAGAAATGCTGTTTCATACAAAACTGCAACAGTCACACGGCCATAATGTATGGAACCTTTCTTTTCGTGACCGACGGAAAATATTTTCCCTAGGGTTTTAGAATCACGTAACAAATGCAAGGTAAAATTTGTATTACGACGTCCCTACCACCGTGTACGTAAATTCAAATAAATAAATAAATGTAAATCAAATAAAGTAAAATATTTTTAAGAAGGAAACACTACCTTTGTTCACTGTTTTTATTCATGTTTTCTTCGTCTGTTGTGTGTAAATAAATAGTAAAAGGAATAATAAAGATTTGTGATCGGAATTATCCGAAACCCGACGATTCTTAGCAGGAAAACCGTACTTTTCCTCTTTAACCATGTCAAACTTCAGACCAATATTTTATAAACTTTTACAGCCTTTTATTTCTTTCAAAGTTGAGTTAAATCAACATTAGAATTGAAAGATTGGAACCCTATCGATATGTTAAACTCTTTTCCCATTTCTGATTATTAACATTAATTCGAAATTTAAAACAATAATATTTGTTTTATATTTCGTTTTAACTTTTATATATATTATTCCAGGCAAACAAAAACACGAAAATGTCGTGTCGTGATGGTCTCACATGCATGAGCTTGCTATAAATGTGGGATTTTCTCTTCATGTATTTATATTCTAGGTTTTTCTTGGACCTCACTGACATCGCTGAAGGAAAACACTGCGAGGAAACCTGAACTTAAAATGAATAGATACAAATCTGAAATCACCAATCCGCCTTGAGCAAGGGTGGTAGTTAATACTCGTGCCTTCTCTGTATGAGAAGAGGCCTTTGCGTAACAGGCTGGTATTATTATTAAAGTCAAACAATACCAAAAATATTCATCCATAAAATTCCAAAAAAAAACTATCGTTGTCATAAAAAAAGGACTTAAAAACATTTACTTGCAAGTCATCGCTTATCTGAGATCGGGGATCGTCTGAGTCACAAGTAATCCTTAGATGTGGGTCAGTGTATCTTGGGCAACGCACCCCTGCTCGGGGCACTCAACCCTAATGCTACGTCTACATGACGTGTTCTTGAGGAATGTCTCGGTCAGTGTGTACGATGTTTGGTTAAGCGTTACACTGAATGCTTGGGTAATTGACACGTTTAAAAGAGGGTTATTTTTGGGTAGGAGTTATTGAGTCTAAATTAGTGACTTGGTGAGTTAAGTGTGGTTGAAGTTATCAATATTAGTTACGAATAATTAATGAGGGATTAGTTCAGGATTTAATTTGTTTTATATCCCAATTGGCTATCTTTTATTGAAGCTTAGATTAAGAAGTTTAATTATGCAGCTTGTCATAAATACCTATATTTATTTTACGTTTCAAATGTAATTTTATACTAACAGAAATAAAAGGGCTTTATTATTATCTTCGCGTTTTTTCTGCTCTTTAGTTAGATATCAATAAAGGTCAGCTACCAACAAAGCTAAGTAAGACATTCATTAATTGAAACCGAAAGATTCCGCGGAGCATTATTGCGACGGGAAATCGCTGTCTTATCTCTTTGTTTCTCTTTTAATCGCATTGGTATTTATTCAGAAGAAGTAATCGTGTATTGAATTAAATACATAGTTTGCTAGAAGGATTTAAAGTCAAGTCCAAAATATTATTATGTTTTAGAATAGATTTTTAGAAAGTTTAGACTCGATTGTCTTTTTATTCCTGATTAGACTGGTTCATGGCTAAGGTGTACTTTACAAAGCACTGTTGTCTTCAAATCTTTATTTATTAAGGTTTAATTTGGAGTTAATAAATTGACGCCTTAATGTGGAAACTGACGTTTCATCTGAAATAAAATGTATCGACATACTTAATGACTATACTTGCTACAAGTATGTTGAAAAAAAGGCGGACAATACAAAATAAGCCTAGGACACGCCCATATGAAAAAAGTAGTCAACACCCCCGGAAATAAGGTAGGTGCGTATGAACAGAAGCGATTTTTTTTTTGTGAATACATCAATAATTACCCGATAAGGTAACTTCGCTTGCCAATATTTAATAACTGCTACATTCCTGTCAAACTACCCTCTAAAGAACATGTGTATACGATCTAACACGTAGGAACACACGACACCAATGTAATAAAAATTATATGCTCCAATTTACGATGGCGGGGTAGGGGTATGGGAGGCCAAAAAATTCCCCCCTTCTCCCCCCTGATTGCGGGATCGAATCTCGCTAAACGGGTGTACGAAAAATTTCGCAGTAGGGGTGTCCCCCCGGGGGGCGCAATACATTTTTATCATTATCCCTTTCTCACTACTATGAGAGTATTTGGTAATTATTGTGTATAGGTATATATTTTTTGTCGGCTTTTTTGCATGTTTGCAGTTTTTCGGGAGTGGGTGGGGGGGGGGGGGGGGGCGCGTAATTATGATTGGACAGTGCGTCCAATGATTACTTATTGTGTTTTATATTTTCATTTATTTTCCCGCTTGATTTGTTTAATTGGATGAGTTGCTCTCTCGGTGATTGTGGTGCACATACTGGGTAACGTTCTAGATTTGACGTGGCTGTACTTACTAAATTAGGTACTTAATTATTTCTAGACTAGCTTCTTCCCGTGACTTCGTCTACGTAAGGTTAAGAATTAAGCCAAAGTCCTAATTTTTCCACGAGACATGAATTCCTATGAATTGCCAAATTTTAACTAATTTTGCTTAGCTGTTTAAGCGTTTAAGACTAACAAAGATCCATCCATCCGACCAAACATTTTAACTAAAAATCTAGTCTTTTTTCCTTAAAATAGGACCATTTTCATCAGCTAGAAATATTGAGGATCAATTTTTTCCTTTAAACCTATTATTTAACTTGACTCCCTCGAATTATTTCTCTACGTGGTGTGGAATGATAACTGATCTGGAACATTCTCTCTTTGATTGAATGATGAACCTAGAATTACGTGACGCCTTTAGATAACGTACCTACCTACCATTTTCTTCTTAAATATTGGTAAGGTTATATAAGGTTATACTCACTTTAAAGTGCGACTGCTACGCTAGAGGTCTTGGTTTCGAGTCCCAGGTCAAGCAAAAAGTGTTATTGAACTTTTCTATAAAATTCTCAGTAGCAGTTCGGGGCTAGGATTTGTGCCCGATTAATGGCAATAGGCTCGCCCCCTATTACATGGGATCTAAACATACCGGCGAACTGTAGATGTACATTGGTACACCTCTGCCTAACCCTTCGGGTAATACAGGCGTGATGGTGTGTTAATACTCAAATATTTTTTATTATGAGCACTAATTTTAAACCTATTAAAAATATATGACACATAATTTCTTTTTTTATACTATATGGAACTGTTCTCATAAAACCAATACCAATACTAACCAAAAATGGTTAAGCACTAATGTGACATTTTCTATTTCATATGAACTTTCTAAGTTGATCTTGGACATCACTGACATCGGTGAAGGAAAACAACGTGAGGAAATCTAGACTCTATAAGGCCGAATTAGCTAGTCCACCTTAAGCAAGCGTGGTGATCAATGCTCTGTATTACAAGAGGCTTCTGCCTTGTAGTAGGACAGAAATTGGCTGGTATTAGTTATTACTAGGTTCTGCTCGCGACTTCGTCCGCGTAGTTTTTTCACCCGCGTTAGGTGACGTTTTTGGTTCCTGCCCATTACCGTGTGTCGTAGCGTGATGTTATATAGCCTATAGCCTTCCTCGATAAATGGACTATACAACACAAAAATATTTTTTCAATTCTAACAAGTAGTTCCTGAGGTTAGCGCGTTCAGCCAAACAAACAAACTCTTCAGCTTTATAATATTAGTGTAGATTTACGATAAGGGCACTAACATCGCGGGTCTATCATTTATTCACCTTGAAGAACTCACCGTGGCCTTGAAGTCGATCGATCTGTTTGCTATTTAACTACGATCTCCTTAACAACAGTTTATTATAGATATCATTTTATAGTTACGACAACCGTCGGTTTAACCCCAAAGATCAGATAACATAATCTATTTTTAGTTAACCTGTAATTTCTCGGCCGGGATTTCAATTTGACAATTTAAAAGGAAATTAATTTAGATATACTTGACTTGACAATCTTTTTAAAGAATTTAAATTGAATAAAGGTATCGGTTTGGGCGTCAAGAAAAATATACTGGCAAAGTGCGTATTGGATTTGCACACGGGTTCCGTGTTACTGTACAATATTTGACACTACATCTATGAAAAAAACACATTTCTTGTATGAACTTGATGACCCCCTTTTATTTGTATTGTAGCGTTTAGTGGTCATAGTTATACGTACTTTGGGAAAATTTCAAGTGTTTACCAATTACAGTTAAAGACACAGCCTTGCGGCAGATGGACAGACAGACAGACAGCGTAGACAATAGGGTACCGTATGACACATTTTGGGTACAGAACCTTAAAAAAGAAAATTCTAGAAGATCACAAATTCTACCTGACCTTATACTTAAGAAACTTTCGAGCAGTAGGCTGTATGTTTGGGTTCGTTACCCTAAGTTTCCAACAAAACCCACACAGCTTTGATATCCGAATGCCAGAGAAAATGGCAACGCCATTAATTAGTTCGCAGCCTAATTAACTCACCTAATTATGAAAATATTGTCTCAATTAAATTATATTACAATTTGACGTCACGACTTCAAAAGCAAAATCAATAACAAGCCTTCAGATTGTCCAAGAAAATTGTAAAGCGCCTACGAGCTGCTACGCGACCGTAGACGTAGTACTACGCCGTAGCCGGTGCCTACGCAAAAACAATATTTTCTAACGGTACGGCGTTCCTAATTATATTGTTGAATCTCTTCAATGAAACTCTACTGTGGAAAGTTTTCTACGTTTTCAGATTAATTTTGTACATAAATCAAGGGAAATCTGGTTCTAAATATAATCCTGGTTGATATTTTCAATGGGTTTTGTCAAATGAACTGATTTTTAATGTTAATAATACGATCAACTTTGCCAAAGGATTTTTTGGATAAAATTTCAGTATATCTTTTTTGATTTATTGATATGAATGTCTATATTTAAGCTTATTAGAGGTGTAATTATTTGGATATATTAGGCCTTTTTTGACACTCTCTTTAATTGTCACGTTCAGATCCCAAAATTTTCCTTTTCACGGAATAAAAAGAGGATAACATTTATGAAAACATATACGACATCATTCGTTAAATCAGAATGGATATGACGAAGAAAATAATTTGCCATTTAAGTTAGAGCTTTGAATTGTGGGTGTTAAGGTAACTTTTACAATAACAAGATGCAAAGGTGACAGCTCGCGGGGGGCGCGCTGGCTGCTAGCATACGCATTTTTAGATGATGGTCATTTTTGTAATAGCTTTAAAGAAGTATGTATACAAAATCTGTCAAGAAAAAAGATTTAGATGGAGACCTTGGAGGAACTGAAGTCGCTCCTTAACTGCTCTGGTCATCCAGAGATGTTTGGGAGGATTATTATAAGGGGGGCTGGTAAGACTGACGACCACCATGACCCTCTCACAATGGCCCAGACCACCATCAAGGACTACTTACATCATCATCATCATATCAGCAGTAGGACATCCACTGCTGGACATAGGCCTCCCCCATAGATTTCCTACAGGACCGGTTGGAAGCGGCCTGCATCCAGCGTACGGACAAGGACTACGTACGATAACTAAACCCCTTATGATAGATAGATCGTTCCAGAAATCTCAGAGAGATTGACCCAGCACTTGGTACACTTAAAAACACGCGCCGAATGCAAATCTCCTCCATTTTTTGAGGGTACTTCAAACTCAAATATCCACTCCTTTTAGAATGACGTCATAGGTATATATTTTTATACCCAAAACTACCGCGTTTCCAAGTCTATTGTCTGTGCCGAATATAAGTTCGGTACAGCGCTCCCTCACAACTTCAACCAAGAAGAAAGGAAGTAGGTACCTACTCTCAACGGCGAACATTTTTGATCTCCCCTCTGACTATTAAAACTATTGATCTCTTGGAACTCATTGCAAGAACCTCTCATATTTAGCAAAGACTAGCGACTTTGTTGATGCTGGTTACATTATTGCGATGTTGGTTACATGCGGTTTTTTTTGGTGGGGAACCCTGATTCTTTTAATAAAAGTAGATTAAGTTACTCCTCATAACGTCAGTTATTTGCCAGTGAAAATAGGTCCAGCTGTTTCAGAAATTGGCCGAAACAAACAAACAGTAACCGGTATTTTAGTGTAAGTACTGTGTATTATATGCATTAGGTAAAAATAGGATCAGCATTGCCATACAACGTGGCAGTGCTGCCAGCCTTTTGGGCACTTGTCTCATTGACAGCGATCGAATGAGTTTTTCGATGCCCTTTATGCTTCCAATTATGTTTTTTTTTTATAAATAAACTGTACATAGTTTGTAATCTAATTATTATTTTACTAAGTTTTATGATTAAAAATAAATTGAATATTAATAGAAAAAGACATTTGAACTTATTCCTTCCCTTCTTACTATAAATAATGCATTCTAGTGGTGTTAACTAATTCTGGTTTTATGTGTGTGCTCATACCTAAGCTTTTACATTCATCAAGCAGGATCGAACTTGTAGACCGTCACATGACTTGTAGTCCAAGATACTAGAGTTCAAACACCTACATAATTCTAGTTTGAGTAAAATTGTGAGAATAGATAGAAGATCACGTAGTTAACAACGTTCTAATACTTGCTAGTTTCAATGCCCATTTATTTATTTATTTAAACTTTATACAACAAAAGTGTACAAAGGCATTAATGAGAATGCCTTAGGCCTTCTCTTCCAGTCAACCAAAGGTTGCCCATTTTCAGGTATCAGGTCTAAAAGGTACCTAACACTTAATAACTTCGAACTAACTATTGTAAGAGTATTAATTAAAATGTCACTAGAGAGCTTCAAATAAATAAATACTTAATTCTGAGTGATGTTAAATCTTAGATGCTATGGTCGAGTTGATAATGGTTTTAAATAATATTAGTTTATCATTTTCGTAAAAATTTAAATTTGTTTACTAGCAACAGAACAAAATAATGAGACTAGTCATGTTTTAAAAAGAAAAAGGGAATTTTGGCTTTTTAAGAGAAAAAGATGGCGAGGAGGACAAACATAGGCGATTGACATTTTGGTTCGTTGAAAGTTATTTTGGAATTTAAGTTGGTGATAATTGATAAATATGATTTGGTTGACCCTGGTTGTTTCCCTTTGAGATATTTTACTAACCATTATGTTTGGATATCCGGTCAACAAAAGAGATAAGTAACCAGATCGTCTAATATAGCTCAAGTTTTTTTTGAAACCGGTGGTCGTTTTTAAATGAAATTTAATTTAATTAATAAACTGTTCATTTTCTATTAATAAAAATAAATTTAATTCAAAATTATCTATCGGTTACAAAAACTATGAATTTATTAGGCGACTCTGGTTCCTTATCTCTTTTGCTGACTGCACATTGAACAAATTATTTGGTGTACACTTATACAAGCAAAATTATTCGTCCTTCTACTACTTACACTGCCAATATTCATATTTATTGTATGCGTAATAACTTTTTGCCCTTTGACACAACTAAGAGAGTGATGTAAAAGAATGGACTGCTCAGCACACTCACAATATTGTTTAAAAGTAATTGCAAGTAAGCTGCCTGTATACCTAATAGTTTGTTTAACAGTACAATAATTTGTTTTTGCTGGACAGTATCAAACCATCACGCCTGTATTTCTCACAGGGTTAGGCAGAGTATGTAATTTATGTAATGTACACACAGTTCGCCGGTATATTTGGGTCCCATGTATCAGGGGGCAGGCCTATTGCCATTAACTGGGTACAAATCCTAAGAGATGCTTCTGCTATTTCATTGAAAAACCCAATAACACTTTTTGCTCGACCTGGGCCAGTAATGCTGCATTTTTTGCTGGACAGTAAAGTAGCACATTTAGCATTAAATTAGATTTACGAAATTGGTTTAATTGGGAAAAAAATATTAAATAATATTAAAATATTGTGAGTTGACTCCTCTTGGTAAAACTATACTCAATTTCATAATATTTGATTTTAGTTATCTGAGCACACTACGAAAACAATGGAGTCTTTGAATGACAGAGGAAACATCAAGATCCAACATATTCTTATAAACTTAAAGAATGTAAGTAAATAAGGAAACGTTTACCGGCTAGAGACAGGAATATTTATCTTTAAAAAAAAACGAAAGAATCTTAATTTTTTATCCTATAATAAAGAATGAGGTCAAATATCTCGGTCAAGGAAAGTTTTGAATTGTTTTCATCACAGACCTTCTTGCATAGAATGTTATAAATAAGTTAGACGGAAATACTTTGTTAAATTCATATTGATTGATATATAATTCCTGGGTACAAAATAATTTAAAACGTTTTCTTAAAAGAGTAATTATGGTTTTTATAGACTATTCTTCTCCATACAAAAATGCTTTTCGGAAGGAACAGCTAGATTCAATTCGTTAGCTAGTTTTTAATGACGTTCAATACTGCTTTTGAATGGTGTAACAAAATTTAAAATGAACGGTATGAGAATTTATTTTTCCAATCTTAATTAACATAGGATGTCTTCCTTGCATTCGTCATTACCTTTTATTTGATTATGTTAATTATTAAGATTAATTAATCAATATTCCGCAAAGTTATTTAGATAAGGTCGTAAGTAAAAAGATCAGAGAGATGGTATGAAGTAATAATATTATCCCGATACCTTAAATTTTCCTCAAGTTTTCCTCTTCTAAAATACCAGAGTTTGAAGGAAGTAATTCTATTTTTGGTGTGGATACGAATTATTCCATTTACCTTTGGCCACATCTAATAACAAATGCCTAAGTAAATATATTTAATTAATATGAGTCTCTTTCTTTTTAGGTGTAATATTTGATTATGTTATTGGTTCAATTAATTATTCCCAATTTAATTAGCTGAAATAAGTAAGACTAAATATAAACTCAATGTGTCATTAAAATATATTAAAAAATAATAAATAAGTTTGTTCTTGTTGTCTTGTTTGTTTTAAATGGACATGTTCAATTCTGAAAATGACAAAAATATTTGACTATGATAATGTTGTTTGTTTCTAAGAAAAATTAAGATCCTAAACTTTCAAAATAATATTTGCTTACAATCAATATATCTATTGACTACCTTTATAGGTACACGTATTCTTTATATCGCCATATGCTTTAGATCACTAATGGATGCTGTTGCCTATCCGTCTAATTTAAGACCACATTAGACAGCCAAGCTAGTCTTAGTGAGATTATCTTAAAACAGCAAAAATCCTTTAACATACATCCAAAAGGTAATGAACAAACCCATCACCCACAAACCCATACTAACGACCACACACGATCTTCAACGAGCGCCGCCGAATCTAAAAAGCGAGCCACTTCCCGAACCAAAATCAAAACCTAGTCTCACTTTTCCGAGTACCAATAGATTGTCGCGTTTACGGAATGAAATTGACACACATATACACACACACACATTATTATGTATACGTAGGGGTAGGCACAAAGGGGTCTGATTAAAAGGCATGACATGCGCAGAATAAATTTAAAAACTACCGGGAGGTTGGGTTAATTTTTAAGTATTGATCAAAAATTGCGTATATATATATACACGTTTTATGTCGGGCGGGCGGTGTGGGCGGGCGGGTAAGCGTGCGTGAATTAGATCTTTTTTTTTCAGTATGTGTGTGTGATTTTTTGTCATTAGTATACGGTTTTTTAGGATGTTTAGAGGGATGGAGATGAGGGGTGTCGTCGGATGCTGTGCGGCGGAGATACGTTTGATTTGAATGATGGGTGGATGTTTGGAATGTTTTATAATGAGAACGCTGGAAGAAGAATGGTGTATTAAAAGTTGGGAAGAGGAAAACATATTCATGATTTGTTAATTGGTGTAATTAGGTATTTGTTTTGTATACGTTATTACACGATATCATTATTTACAATATGTACTGGTGATTTGTAACACAGGTTTTACTCCAAAAACCTAGCTCAGGTACCAATCTCTCACGTAGATGGAAATAGTTATATAGTTTTATGAACACTTTGGGAAAGGAAATAAATGATAAATTATTTCTATTATTTTACTCAAATCTATTTTCTCGAATCGAAGGTTCGAGATAATTCTTTACGTTTACCGCGGCATCCATGGCGTTTTTAATGCCCCCTAAAGTGCAGGAGAAGGCAGACTTTTTTATTATTAAAAAGAATTTAATGAGTGAAGAAATCAATTATTCAATAACAAAGATATTTTAACAGTAAGTTGACATAATAATACGATCACCGGCAGTATGTTAAGCAGTTTTGCAATTAGAGTTTCACTAATTGAAAACACATTTTGGCACAGAAATGCCTAGATTAAAAGTTAACGAAACTGCACTACTTGAGACTTAGGCTATTGCTTACTTCCTTAATTAAATATTTTAACTGATTGACTGCATAATATCGTAACTTTTTGTTTTTTTTTTTTTCTTCCGCATATTTGTGTCCGCAACGCTCGAAAAATAATTGACGCATTGACTTGAAATGTTTACACGTTTACTGAACTTTTAATGGAAATGAACCAAAACGCAGCGTGACCAGGCTTAGCTAGTAAATAAATAATTATAGTAGGTATCTTGAAATAATTACACAAAACATATTAACAAACAAAGTATTATAAGCATATCAACATATCGCTACGCTTAGGAGAGAGGAAAGAGTAACAAGAAGAAATGTTAAAGGATTCAGTTTACATTTTACAGAGACATTACTTTGTCTGTATCAATGAAATTGATTAGACAATTTAACTGCAAAAATGTCCCAACGTGACAGACAGATAATTTGCACATACTAATGTTATATTTTTTATTAAAAAAAAATGATAGCGCTAGGCTAACGATAATAAATCTTCAAAATAAAGACAGGTTTAACTTAATTGAAGCCCTAAGCTTCACGTATCATATTATAATAATTATTAGTTATTATCAAACTGTAATAAATTGTAAGGTCATTAAATGACTTACGGGATAAATTTGATACTATATTTAGTGAATACTAACGATGTGGGTAGTTAAGAGTAGCCAGAGAGAATAAAGCCAAAAAAAAATCCTTTTTTTTTAAGTTACTGTTTGTGAAAAAGCAAATTACGTAGTATCTATTGCTTGTTTATATTAGCTAAATGTCATAAATGAGGTAACAAGTACTAGTAAGTTTATATTTGGTTAAAAAGTACCTATATTTAAATTTATAATTAGCTTTTGTCCGCAACTTCCTCCACGTGAATTTTCTTACAGATCTTAAATTTTTTTTTGTCAATAAAATGTGGCGTAAATCACTCAGGGATAACGTAGGTTCCTATTAGTAAAAGAATTTTCAAAATTTGACAAGAAGTTCAAGAGATAAATGTGTTTCAACAAAAAAAAAGCTTTTTAGCTTTCCAATACTAACTACCTCGGTATCTTACCTTTAACTGCCTCGGTAGCCTAGTGGTCCTAAGCGCGAGTGCTACGCTAGAGGTCTTGGGTTCGATTCCCAGGTCGAGCAAAAAGTGTTATTGGGTTTTTCTATGAAATTCTCAGTAGCAGCTCGGAGTTAGGATTTGTGCCCAGTTATTGGCAATAGGCTCGCCCCCTATTACATGGGACCTAAACATACCGGCGAACTGTGGGTGTACATTGTTACACCTCTGCCTAACCCTTCGGGGAATACAGGCGTGATGGTATGTGTTAGCTTTACAATATTGATAATAGATACCAAAATTATGACTATATTACCGACACACGACTTCGTCTACGTGATAGTCAAGTAAATCATAAAACGCATGAATCTCAACGGTAAAATAGGTTTATATTAGCGAGAGAATCATTATTATCGGACCAGAGATTAAGTGTTAAAAACAAACTTTACCTCTACAAAATATTAGTTAATAAGCCTCCGCTTGCGTCCGACTTAGTAGGACTTTGTAGGACCGACTATCCGGCAGTTCAATAAATCCATAGTTTTAAGATCCGGATTTGTGTAGGACGTGTGCGTCGGTCTATTAGAATCCATATGTTCTATTCTCACCCACAAAAAATCGGTCGTCGATTGTCTGACGTTTCGAGCAACGTAAAGGAAAAACCCAATTGAAAACAAAATCTTTTACATTACAATAAGGTAGTATTATCAACACCCTAATTAATGTAGGAAAAGCAAACAACACACATATTTTCAATGGCATTGTGAACAATCACTGGGCTGATGAATTTAGATAATAACAGTTCAGTGTCGGTTGCCTCCGTTTGCCCGGACAAAGCTGATACTTCCGCAATAGAGATTGTCGCCCTCTTGCATTGTGAATGTGCACAAAGGGGTTTGGTCTCGCTTAGAAAGTAGCTGTTACTGTTTGTCACTCTTTGTTTTATTCTACTTTTAGTTTTTAATGTATTGGTAATTCTTTATCTCATAAATAAAAAACATGATATTAAAACGAACTAGGCTCTGCCCGCGACTTAGTTCGCGTCAAATTTGGTATATTGTCTCATGGGATCCGTAGATTTTTGTGGGATGTAAGAGTAACAAACATCCATCCATCTTCACAAACTTTCGCATTATTCTGTAATACTAGTAGGAGTAGAAAGTAGGATTTTATTTTATTTTCTGATTACGGGTTTTATGTCCGTTGTAAGCCTCCCTTTGAAGTTAATGTGACGTCACGTATTATAAAACCAGCAGACGATTAATACGCTTCCAACTGTACCTTATTTGTTAAATTATGATAAATAGTTTTGAAGTTATGTGGAAACAGATGAACATACATACATACGGGTGCGCCGATTCGGCTGATTCTTTTTTTTGTTATGATCGTTATATTCCTTACAAGGTTTGTATGAAAGAAAATTATTTCTTCGATTCGCTAGTTTCAAATAATTTTACCATAATCTAATTTTCGATTTTTCTTAAGGGCAATGTTAAGAACAGCTTATTAGCATGGGGATTAAAGAATTGTTCATGGTGTCTTAAAATAGAAAGCTTCTAATTTTATATGTATATATTATAATCCTACTAATATTATAAATGCGAAAGTTTGTGAGAATGGATGGATGGATGTTTGTAAAGAGTAACAAACATCCATCCATCCATTCTCACAAACTTTTACGCTGACTTTCACCCTTAAACGGCTGAACGTATCTGGATGAAATACGGCACTGAGATATATTGTAATGTACACATAGGATACTTTAGACATGGGATACTTTTTATCCCGGAAAAATTTAGGGTTCCGTGGAATAATATATAACATTTGATGCAGACAAAGTCGCGGGCTGAAGCCAGTACTTTATAAATTATATTCATTAAGAAGCCTACCTTTGAACCTACTTTGCTAAAGGTACGTAGCTAAGTGCCTGTCCTGAGTGACTAATGTAATAACTACTTATGTACGCAATTACTTGCAATTATAATATAATTTTACTCTTTTGTTGCTTCGCGCTATTTTTTATATAATACTAGCCTTTATCTGCGGCTTTGACTGTGTAGCCTAATAACACAATAGCTTCATAAATAATAGACTATGTGTCAATCTAGTGTATTAGCTGTATTATTGGAAAGTTTTATTTAAATCTGTTCAGTAGTTTTTTCATAAAAGAGAGCCTAACAAAAGAATCTGCCTAGTTTATTTTTTTTTAAATTACATATCCTGAGTACTTGATTTCATTATTAACTCGATTTAAAAAAAGCGATAAACTTGTTATGATTTAATCAGACATTTTTTTTAAATAATTTTACAAGAATTTCCCAATCACTATTTAAGGGGAATATCACCATAATCACCACTCTTCACAAATGAACCAGTAAGCAATATATTGCCATGAGCCATCAAAGACCAATTCACAACGCGATCCCTTTGACACGACGCCACACTGTTCACGTACGAAAAGGGAGTGGCATTGCCCTAGAACAATTACATATTCCGAGCTTTTATTACATAATACCTACTAATTACTTCCTAATTACAGCTCAACGCCTACTTAGACATCTAACAGCTAAGCCCCATCACTCGAAATAAAGGCCACGTCACACGCACGCTCGAAAAAAAAAAACTAAACAGAGCTCCACATGTGGGAATAATTTAAAAATACGCAAAATACGGCCACTTCACTTCTAACCAGCGCCTACCACCCTCCCCTTTTGCGTATTTTTCGGTATGCGTGGCAGGTGGCACCTCCACCCCTGGGGTGTTCGTTAAAAAGCACCCGAGTACGTAGTATTATAAAAGTTGTGCCTACTGTATAAGTAGTGGGTTTGGGCAGGGTGGCGCAGGGGGGGGGTACCTACCTAGTTAGACAGTTAAAAGTATGCGGTATTAACAAAACGGAAATGAATATACGAGTAGCTACGTTTTTGGAGGCTGCGTCACTCGGCTTACGGTAATGAAAAATACTTGGGTTTTTTTCCCTCTGTTGTGTTATGTTTTGAGTTAGATATTAGATTACGTGGCTAGTGTTTGTGCTGCCAGGGGAGGGCGGCTCGGTTTATGACGCTTATGCGAAGTTGGTCTTGTGTTTATGACGTTTGCGTCGAATTAGAAGGTAGTTCTGTTGAAATTAATGTGATGTGAGGTGCGGATTACATAGCTAGCGGTGCGAGTTTATGAAGTAGTAATTTTATCATTATTGTAATCGATAATAATTGTTAACAATAATTAAACTTTAAAACAAACAATTAAAAAAAAGGAAAACATGAACTGAGAAATATGACATTAAAAAAAAAAATATTTAATTAAGTACAGGTACTTATTTTTCGAAAATAGGTTTCAGTATTAGGTACTTATTAAAGGCCATATAGTTAGGTTTTCTATTAATCATTTTATAATATTATCAAGTACATAATATTTTGATGAGAGAAAATGTTATAGTTAAATAACTTGTTTATTATTGTCGTAGGTCTAGTGTACACTTAGAAGACCACATACTACTAAAAAAATATCTCTTAAGACCCCACGATACAAACAGGACATACCTACAAAGGATAAGTAAAAACACACATAAAAAAATCAAGAATTCATACCACAAGACGCACTACAGCCAATCCAAATAAAATGCTGCAAAAACACATGGAAACACATTATTATGACGACGTTGAGTAAGCAAATAAGGCAGAAATAGTTCCTTTCACACTCCCCTTTCTTTAAAACCTACCTTAAGTTAAAGAAACAAGGTACAAGATCGTGTGGGGACAGTTTAGTGCGTATAATATTTTACGAAAGATTTTTATAACGTCGTGGAACGCTTCGGTTTAGTGACACGATATTTCTGACATGTGTACTGTGACTGACACTTGTAAGCAACAAGTATTGCTTGTCATATTGGGGGTAGGCAGCAGTGTAAGTGATCGTCATGTGTAAAAGGGGTTGTATAGGAAATGTGGGAATGTTATTCTTTAGGGTATACTTTGAGAGTATTTTATGAACGATATAGTAGGTATTTGGTTAGTCTATTATTATTCTATAGTATGATATTAACATTAGAATGTTCAAATAAAGAAATGGATGCCAATATGAGTCGGACCGAACACTAGGTTTAGTAAGGATAGTTTTTAAATTAAAGCATTGCTTGTTTTATTTGAAAAAAAAAATATCATCAACACATCAGCCGCAGGACGTCCACTGCTAGACATAGGCCTCCCCTATAGATTTTCAAAATGACCGGTTGGAAGTGGCGTACATCTAGCGTCTTCCTGCGGTCTTAATCAGATCGTTCGTCCACCTTCTGGGTGGGCGTCCTACGCAGGGCATGTCGGTATTAATTTATTTTTCAAGTTTGGTGGTAAATGTATTTCCAGGTAAACTGGTGATCCCAGTTTGATTTTATTAAGCAGAGAGGAAGGCACGACCAAGACATGAACATTTACATGATATATATTATTAGATTAGCCCGTACTGCCCCGTTGGTCTCGTTGTCGCAAGCGCGACTGTTAAGCATGGGGTCCTGGGTTCGATTCCCAGGCCGAGCATTAGAGTTATTGGGTTTTTTCATTAGGAATTTCTCAGGAGCAGCATTACATGGGACCTAAACATACTGGAGAACTGTGGGTGTACATTGGTACACCTCTGCCTAACCCTTCGGGGAATACAGGCGTGATGATACGTAGCCCATACTGTCCCACTGCTGGGCAAAATCTTCCCTCTATTTAGTCTATCAATCGCCATTTTGTGCTACATGATGCCAATTCTCAAGGAAGCCGACTAAGTAATGAACACACGTCATACTGAAAAAAAAAAAATCCTAAAAACGTCATGAAGCTACGAAAACACATTACGCCACTGAAAACACCCTTAACGTTAATAAAACCCTTACTTCTGATTACCCTTTAAATATTAAACCTTCTAAATATAAATAAAACTCAGCCTAGTATATCCTAACACTGTCAGGTCACTACCCTTCGCCTACCAACGCTCCGTAGGCTCTCATTCAAGGTTATAACTCCGTTTCTAACGACACTGCGTGGGTTTAGATTTTAGCGGTTTCTTTCAAGCTTACGGGAAAAAGGGAAAACGTGTACCTAAGTAAATATTTTATAAGTAGCCCCGGTTCCTATATCTTACTAATGGTCATTAGTAATTTCCGGTTCCTATAACTTACCACTGGTTATTAGAAATTAGTACAAGAGATGACGTAATAATTTTAGTCAAAAGAAAAGATGTCAATTCTGAACAACTATAATAAATTATTGTGAACATTACAGCTTTGCCAAATAGGACCGATTCAGCGAAATGCCGGACAACTTGTGTCTGACATTGGTTTTTATCTTTCATATAAGTGCTAGTAACGAAATATAGGCTTTGTTGCTTGGCTAAACTACATTAGCATGCAAGTAGATAGTTGCCATGGCTTCATTTGCAAATAAAATTAGTTGAGACATCTAAAACTGATAATAAAATTGATAAACACCTACCAAATTATTAATAAATCTATCATCAATATTCTAAATACAATGTAGATACATCTGTGATAATATTCTCATATATAGATAAATGAAAATTTAGCTGCCTCGTTAGCCTAGTGGTCCTAAGCGCGACTGCTACGCAAGAGGTCTTGGGTTTAATTTCCAGGTTGAGCAAAAAGCGTTATTAGGTTTTTCTATGAATTTCTTAGTAGCAGTATTAGACTCGCCCCCTATTGCATGGGACCTAAGAACATACCGGCGAACTGTGGGTGTACATTGGTACACCTCTGCTTAACCCCCTGGGGAATACAGGCGTGATGATATGTATGTTTAAAATTTAGAATCATATCGAAACAAACAACTGAACCAATTAAAAAATATTAGCAAGTAACACGAACAATGTTTTTTATGACACTAAAATAACCAAATTCACGTTCAACTGGAATCCGTTTTTGTTTTATTGTCGAATAGAACCCGCCAAACATTCGTCTGTTATTTAGTTGACAAATAACAAACACTAAAATAATTTCGGTGTAAAATTTTAACGCTGTTAACTAGAAGCCAAAAATTGGTGAATCATATAAATATTTTCAAATAAATTAACCATTTGTGTAATTGAGAAATGTCTAACCCATAACAAAACTATTAAAGTATAGTTAAAGTATTCATTGACGTTTACTTGCCATTTTAATTAAAGCGTTGTCTAATAAAACCGTCAATGAAATCAATACTATAAGTCGCCCGCGTTATGACGTAGGATGTCTCGATGTAACCGCGCCACGCTAAGTCATAATACCGATGCGCCTAAAATTGCGGCATAGCAAGGAAGTTCATTCGAGCGCATTGCTATAACATTTTTTATAGGCGCCCCCGTTCAAAGACGCTTTTTTAGGCACTTATTATTCTAAGAGCGCTCTTCTATGAAATAGCTGGTTCAAGTGTACAATTATATTTTGGGAATTAGAATATTTTGGTTCTAAGAAAAATAATAGAATCATTTTGTGGATGTATTTCCTCTGTACTTGAGAAAAATTACATTTTGTTAATCTTGATATTTGTAATTTTAAATCAAAATTTGGTATGTCATTGGAAATGGAATATACATATTATGTTATTTTTGGAGGATTCAAAGTCAGTGCTTCCAGGCGAGTATTTCTTTTAAACATGACATGGTATTAGGTATGCTCTTAGTAAAATGTGATCTAAAAGGCGCTGGTCAATGATACAAGGCACAGCGCAGTCATCCCGGAGGCCTAAATAATAAATGCGACGCTGGCACGTCATACAAACACAGTGAGTAAAACAATTTATTACAAAATGTAAACAGGAAGAACCGTATTTTCATTTAGAATACGATTTCTCGATTCCTTTTCCCCCCTCTACAGCCCCCTACCCGGGACATAGACGAAAATACCCCGGTTATGATTAATACCGAATGCGAGGCGCATTGATCAAGAAAGCAGCTTTTTACTCCAAACTACCCATCTCTTGCCCCCCTGCCTACCCCCTGTGCGAGCAGGACTAATGCACCTCTCCCCTCTCACTCTAAAACAAAGATGCTAAAACTTCTTTCGCTAGTATAAGATTTTAATTTCATATTTTTGACGAAACCGTTCTAATTTTATACCACCTTGTAACTGATACAGAACTCTCATTACTACTTTTTAGAACACATATTCGCTTGCACTCACAGAGCACTTGCTTCCGTCTTCTAATTCGGAATTAGTTTTCGAAGTGAAAAGATACAGTCCAAAGACTATACGCAGGCTATACTCAAATATAGACCTTAATTTCTTAATCTGAGAGTCGATTTTCTGTTGCGTACACATCGGCAAGAAATAATTCTTCAGTTGTACCCCCAAATTAGTCGAAATAGGGGAAGGGGTGCACACGAAGGGTGGTTTTAAAAGAAGCAAAAAGGTGGGGATAGAAAGATGCGCGAAGACTTAGTTCTCGCGGGCCGGGGGTGGCGGGCGGTGGGGTGGCGTTATAAAATATATAATTCTATACTTACAATACTTGTAAATACGGTACGCGGAAGTACTACGACGAAAACGTCTTGGTACTTCATAATTGGCAATAGTTGCATATAAATATGGCATTATGCAGGTTACTGTGATGACTCAGTTAGCTAGATTAGGTTAGCATTTGAAATTCTCGGTTTTTACATGTAACTGTGTAAATAATACCATCATATTGCATCGCATTTTGTCCATCAAAACCTTGACAGCAACAAACTGGCCAAACAAATTCAAAAATTCATAGTAATAGTGAAGAGAAATACATTTAAATTCTTTTTCGTTCATCAGAAGAAAAGGTTTCCTTTACAAAAAATAAACACTTTTCATCTGAAGCCAAAGTTAAAAATATCATTTAGGGCTACAATAAAAGAATTGCTCATAAGCCAGGTCACTGATTCTTTATGATCAATATTGTGACCGAAATTACAAGGTATCAGTCAAATGCCCATAAAATAAATAATTTTGGAGTAAAAATAATGTCCATTTACAAAGTTTATAATAAGCATTTTTTTGTAGCAATTTTTTGTATTCTCCTTTTTAAAAAAACAATAAAACAGATTAGTTTCTTAGAAGTATCAAGACCGTTCGGTCGTAGTACACCGCTACACTCGCTGATATTTAGTCGCGAAACTGGATGTATTATAAAGGCGTAGTTGTTTAAAATAAGAGCAGGCCACGGAGCCTGTGGTGTAGTGGTTACAAGGATCAAGGTGGCGGGTTCGATTACTACTTGATGTAGAAATTTGGTGAGCGGTTTTTTGTGGATTGTTTAGTATTGTTGTGGGGTGATATTAAATAGGCTTGGATAAGTTTTAATCGAATAGTGTTATAACTAAAATTAAGACTTATGTATGAGAGTGAAAGCTTTCTTTTTGTGTTAGCTAAATTATAACAATACGAGTTTTAAAAGTTTTCAAATTATGGTATTCATGTTTTTTTTTATTTTTCTTTTACATTCTTTTATTTCATTACTTTCTATGGAACACTTAGGAAAAAATTATGAAAAAATGAATGAATAAAATATCTTTACTAAACAATATGCAAGCACAGTCAACTAATTAATTATAAAACGTCAGTATTTAAGTATTATTACGTTATTATAATATTTTAATGACATTATACAAAGTGCTTGTCAAATGATATTCAGTTAATGAGTCAGATAAGCGACAGTTGCTATTTTCGTTACCTTGTTAAATACTGAAATGATTTTATTAAAATGCAATTTTGAGCTTGATAGTAGTACATAATAATGTGTATAGGTTGATACTGTTATATCAAATATTGGAATGAACTTATTACCATTAAAATATAAAGATATTAAATATTTTGTAGTAAAAATATACGAAAATAAGGTTTCCGTATATGGTAATAGTAGTCATTAAATACAGCAAAGGCTTACTATATTTACTAATATGAAAAAGACAACAAAATTATTAACTATTACACAAACAAAAAATAATAATATCCAACATAATAATAATTATTAGAAGTAAAGTGAAGCTACCTATGTTTTATCCACTCATTTCCCGTGGTTCTTAGTAAAAAGTTGTGTAAGAGGGGGGGCGCCACTAGCGCCTACGCCGTAGCCGTGGCCGCTACGACTCGTAGGCCTCGCTACAAACGTAGCAGGGCTGCGCGCAAATTATTCTAATTGATTAGATTTATTTATAATTCTTTGTTGTTTTTAGTTTTTTTTTTGAGTACTTGATTGTTGTGTTACGTTAATCAAAAATGAGAATAATTTGATTACTTAATTAAAACGTAAAGATGAGTTATTTAATGACATAGAAAATGAATAATCAAAATTGTTTTGATTATAATTTTTTTATGTACATATTGTTGTAGTTATAAATGATTTATTTATTGTTTTTCATACACAATTATAACTTTATTACTTATTAACTGTAATAGATATGGAATAAACTGTAATAAAATCTTTCTAATTACTAATCACCATAATCCCAAAAAATAGTCTTACCCAACTAATTAAATAAACGAACCAATCCAACTAACTAACAAAACAAAAAATCCCAAAAACACTATTGATTTTTCGCCACCACAGATCCACGAAAAACATCTTACATCGCAAAGTTCATTAGCACCGACAACCCTAGCGTTTACTATCTTGCACGTTCCTAAGATGTCCCCCCGAGGGTGGTTTAAAACAACCCCCAGGGGGTGGGGATGCGGAAATATGAAGGGTGCTCTCATTTATCAATACGGAGACTGTTTCTTTCTCTCAGAATTGATTATATTCAACTAAGAATATTGATGTCCTCCCCCCAAGAAAGTTCCTAAGGGGGGGGCTCTTTGATTAGAGTTTTTGATGTGCGTCGTTTCCTGTTCTACATATACATACATATATGTGTTTATATATCGTTAATGTGTTGAATTTTTAGGGTGTTAGGCGCCGTGAGCGTGAAGGGATGTTTTAAACGTACGTGATGTGCTTCCAGCGTGAATATTTTACGTTGTAATTTAAAACTGTGTATTATTTGTTACGGCTGGTTGTATTTTAAAATTATTGTACTTCTGATAACAATTTTGATTACAAACTCAATAGTAGAAAGTGTTATAATCAGTACTCTATTCAATTGAATTTTTTTTATTGTCTTTAATGGCAAACGCGTACTCCGTTCAGAGGCTTTACAGATGCGTTGCCATGCCAGAAATAAAGTTTAAACGTCTCATGTGCCTGTTACGCGGGCTCCCACACCCTTCAAACCGGAACACAGCAACGCTGATTGCGGCAAAACTTGGTTTAATGGTAGTTCTTTCCCGAACAAGCACCTTTACCAAGTAATTATAAGCTAATAATGTCCAGTTAATCACAATCTGATAATTTTGAAGTAGATGGTAGTAGTTAGTACTTTAAAATGATAAAGGATGCCGCAAACTATATTATTGATACAGCCAGCCAGTTACCTTATCTCTGAATAAATACTATTCACCAGGGATATAAAAAAATGGAACAACATTTTTATTATCCGCCAAGTAATTTTATCAATACATAACCTAAGATAATTAAACTGTCTTTGAGTCAGATTTACTTAGTCTTTATGATCGACTTCTAACTCTGACTTAATCAGAACTAATTGTGAGTACACGACTTGTTATTTTTTTAATTCTACTAATAAGGTGCAACTAGATTCAATTGTTTTCTTTTTCTGGTAAATTTCGATGTCTAAAAGTGCCTTCGAAATAAGTGGGTTAGACTTTGATTAACACGAAAAACAATATAACCCAATTGATAAGAAAATCGACCCATTTTCTATCAATATAAAAGATTTACATTACACATGTTATTCAACCCTTACACGATAGAAAAAAAGAAAAAGGTAGCTTGAGGGTTAACTTACAAACTGTAACTACTTGTAAGTTATTGTTCAGGTTAAGTTTTTCATGTTTTGTGTAACTTTTACACGCATATTGGTTACTACCACCCTTATATTGAATAATGAGGGATGATGGTCTACAGTACAAATATTTAGTCTTAATTTTAGACTTTTTCTTCGTCTTTAGCATCATTTTAATAGTAGTAGTGGAATTTTTTGGGTAACATTTTTATACTTCTATATATATTAGTGCCTGCAGCAGCATTGCTATGTTTCAGTTCGAAGGGTACGTCTCTCTCTCAGTGCAAAAAAAATCTCAACTTTCTCCCGAATAATCAGCATTTGATCATGCACTTCATACAGACCAATTAACAACTGAAAGCTCTTTCAATGTGATTCGGGTATCGGAATGCACACGGACGATTGTCAGAGAGCGCCTTGCGACACCAGTACTGTGCACGCACGATGGCAGGACGACTAACGTCACGTGTCAACAACATAAAAAAAACAATCGCCGTGTGTAGCGCGACACCGGCACTGCTCCAGTGCTACAGCAGTCTAGCACCAAACGTGTAGAGAGCCCTACCTCCCGAGTTTTATCTCCAAGATCAATGACCTGAAACCAGTAGGTACAACACAACAAGTACTGCGCCCAACCAATTCCCAAGAAACAACCACAAACCCGAAATAAACCGAAAATTCAACAATCATAACTACTAATAAAAAAATTACAAGTTACATAAAACCCGCATCTGCATAGAAGAGGCAACTAAGCGCGGCACGTCGCCCCCGGGCCCCTGCGGCCCCTGGGCCCCCTCACTCACACGCGAAACGAATAAAACACTAACACAAATAAGTAATAAAGTACAGCAGTAATATAAAACTAAGGAGCATCAACATCTTGCCACCCTGAGGGGCCCACTCCCCCCGGGCGGTAATTCCCCCCGAACTTACTAAAATACTAAAAACGGAGATACAGGGGGGCAACCCCCACGTTTTCTTATGCAAGATCCTTATATTTTAACCTAAATGTTGTAGATACGTTTCTGTTTTTAGTTATAACTTTGTTATTTGTTGAGTTCACCAGTTTTATCAGTTTTTCAGATGGAATTTTGATGATGAGTGTTTTTGTAAATGAATTATTTGTTTGTTTTGTTTAGCGGCTAGGTTTTAGGTTAGCTTAGTCTTAGATGGGCTTGGAACTGGACGTGACTTCGCACTCTGAACTTTACAATATTGATGGGTACTTGACATGCATGTTTAGTTATTTGTAAAACTGGTATCGAACGCAGATTTCTAGTACGTAATTACTAAGGAAATAAAATCTTTCACTTTTCAGGAATGTTTTTCAGCTTTGTCGGTGTATTCTACAAAAATCTCCCCCAGTGTGTCTAGGTGAAGAGAGCTCGAGATAAGCTGGTATCCTACTTGCACTGCTGTTCCGTAAGTATCTACTTCGGTGTGTTTGCGGATGAATGGAAGGTGATCTTGTCAGAATACTTGAAGAACTGTAGAGTGCATAAAAGGTATGCAACTGTATACTTTTGTACCTGCCTTTTTTTGGCAAAAAAATATGTATTTATTTATGAAACTTTGATTAGTCTATCCGTTGTAAATTAACAGATAAATAAATTACGGTGAAGTGAGTGTGAGGTGAATCATCCCACATATTGCTAGTTATGAGGACTCACTCACGTTTTGGCAACCGTTTCTTAATTTAAATCACCCAAGACTTTGATTTGATAATAATGCTTTGTATACGTTAAATATTAAAATTAAAAAATTAAGTAACCCCCGATAGAAGAATTAAAATACCAACCGCAGCTAACAAGAGAGCTGATAACCTTGAAACGGCTAAACCGATTTCCATCAAACATAGCTAAGAACACTCTCGACTAATATACCTTTTAAATAAAAAAAAAACTAAATCAAAATCGGTTCATGCGTTCGGGAGCTACGATGCCACAGACACACACACACACAGACACGTCAAACTTTCAACACCCCGTCGTTTTTGCGTCGGGGGATAAAAATAAGGTTTTTAAATGAATCAAGCGCTCTATAATGCCAAAGAAAAAAAAGCAATAAAACTGCTTCGACACTTGAAGCAGAGCCGCGATGTAAACTAGTCTAATAAAACCCCAGCAGTTGCTTGTAAAGATCAAAATGTTTAAAGGGTAGTGATGTTTTAGTGCAGGGCGCGGTCCAGGGTTTGATGCTCGTGCGTTAAAATATGTCGTTATTTAGATTGTAAAATTGATGACGAGATTGTAAAGATTTTCATGGGAAATTTTATGGGGGGCTAGTTCGAAAGGGGGAAAGGGAAATGGGAAGTTTTGGATCGATAACTGGCGTTTTCAGGAAGGCTGAAAACATTCTGTCAGAACTCATTTTGACTCTTCTGCTAATTAAGTTACAGGAAACATAATAAAAAACGCTAATGGTGTATTTAACAATAAGCATAATAATTATGATCTTAGCTATGTAATATTTTGCTCGTAAAAGTTCCTGACATAAGTAGCAACTCCGCGCGACTTATATTTTTGGTTACTGCTCCGCTTTTGTGTGTCATAGCGTGATGTTATTATAGCTTATACCTCATGAATCTGGCTAAAATAAACAAAAAAAAACCATTGCGACTGCTACTTCCTGAGATTAGTGCGTTTAAACAAGCAAACAAACTCTTCAGCTTTATTATATAAGAATAGTTTAGACAGTGTAACATACTATACTAGCTTCAGCACGCAACTACCTCCGCCAGAGAATCAAATAAAACATCTAACATAACCTACAATAGTCGGCAATAGTTTCCATGGGTAAAATAAATACAGTTCTCGGACCTCCTAAAATCATCATCATCTACTTAGCCTTTTCCCAACTATGTTAGGGTCGGCTTCCAATCTAACCGGATGCAGCTGAATACCAGTGTTTTACATGGAGCGACTGCCTATCTGACCTCCACAACCTAGTTACTGGGCAACACGATACCTCTTGGTTAGACTGGTTGTTAGACTTCCTGGCTTCTGACTATCCGTAACGACGGTCAAAGATCTACGAATGACAGCCGCGACAAACGGCTTTACGTGCTTTCATAGCCATGCGTGTGTCACATCACCAACTTCCAAACTTTGGGCTGCTACTGAGCAAATCTTAATGGAAAAACCCAATAACACTTTTTGCCCAACCTGGGAATCGAACCCGAGACTCCACGCTCATCAGTCGCGCTTGCGACTACGCGACCAACGGGGCAGTTCGGACCTCCTAAAATGAAACACACTAGACCTCTCAACAATATTGTGTGATAAAATGTTGTACAGTCAAGCACAGTTCGATACCTCACTGAAGTACTTCGCCACTAAATATGTTACAAGTTCTAAAAAATACGTACTCCTCCACACACAAGTTTATTAAGTTACCAACTTAAACTAGACCAACTTAACTTGACGTTGCGCATGCACTAAAGACGATAAAATACTTGTAACTTTGCCTGCACGTTCTTTGTCTTGTAGTTAGAGGGTAAGCAGAGAGCTAAGTACCTAATAAGTTATGCATATATGTATATACACCGCGGAACATCGTGGTTTTTACCATGGATTTAGTAAAATGATTCTAGACCCTAGAACCGATTCTAGAACTGTCTCATTAAACTAGTGGTCCTTAACAACTACTACGCTAGAGGTGTTGGGTTCAATTTCCAGGTTGAGCTAAAAGTGTTATTAGGTATTTTATGAAATTCTCAGTAGTAGCTCGGAATTAGTATTTGTCCCTCGTTAATGGCAATAGCTATTACATGAGACCTAAACATACTGGCGAACTGGGGGTGTACATTGGTACACCTCAGCCTAACCCTTCGGGGAATACATGCGTGATGATATGTTATGATTCTAGACCCCATCGTGATGATTTCGAAGATGAAGAAATCAGTTTTCAAATAAAAACATTTGCTGTTCCAAACATTAATTTGAAAAGAATTAGTAATTCATTTATTTCAGACTCTAAAGAACGTATGGGTTATTGAAATAACCAAAAACATCTGTGCCACTATATCCCATCTACTATATATTATACGTCAATCATAAACCATTAATTTTCAAAGTGCCATCATACTTAACACTTTCATGAACCATAGACAAAAAAATAAAAACAAAAATTAAATTTCAACCCTCCACAGTCCAATGTTCCACAATAAATACCAAATGGAGCGTACAAAACTAAAAAAATCCGTTTTATATTGAAATCTAAACCACAACAAACACCAAGCGTTGCCAATCAAATAACGCACTAAAAAAAAAGCAAAATCCGCTTACCGAACCTCCCGTAAAAATACCACTATGGCATGAAAAATAGACGAGTCGCGAGAAAATAATGAATAACCCTGAAAAAGTAGTTCACGCAAAAAAATACCCGCAAACGAGTTTTTACCGATCTTTATTTGCTTTTTACGAGCAACTACTGAAAGTGAGAGTGGCCGACGAAAAAAAAACGTCACTATTTCTATCGGGAACGCGTGAAAAAACGGAAAAAATGCCATCTACCCGACGAGAGAGAAAGTTCTATATTCGGTATGCCCGCGCGCCGTTCGTTTTTTATATTTTCGGGTTCCGCTTTCGGGGGGTTGGTTTTTTTGCGGAGGAAAGATGTACATTTGAGCCCTTTGACTGAATTATAAAAGGAACAAGTAAAGTTATCATTTCGATTTCATGTGAAGAAGGAAACATGAAAAAAGAAGATAATGCATATTCTTCACATAGAATAAATGCTACATTATTACCATACTTCTGCCCATATTCCAATTTATTTAGGGAGAAAATCTACATTAATTATAAATGCTGTTTGTTTGTTACCTCCTCAAACCACTAAACCGATGTTAATGAAATTTGTGATAGAGGCAGCTTGAAACCAACGGAGTGAATTCTACTGACCTTTAGGAACGATTACATGCTTAACTCGGTTTCAAACAGTCAAAAATTCTACTAATTTACCTACATTTTTTACATTGTAGCTAACATGAGATTGCGACTAGATATTCAACGTTTTTAATAAGTAGACTGTCTTGGCCTTTTAAATATCGAAATAAGCTGTTATTCAATGCGACATCATCTGAGACTACAATAACTGACATTCAGGCAGAAGCCACGGACCAGAGTTAAAGGAATACCTGTCGACTGTGAAACAAATTGTGTGATATTTTTTCCATTACGTCGTTATAATTTCCACTTAGAATCTAAGTAAGATTGTAAATATCAAAGAAACACTTCGTCTTTTTATACCAGATATCATAAGTCCGTTTCTGCCTCTGACAAATGGCTGCATTCTGCTTTGTAAGGCACAAGTATTGTAACCCCTTCTAAGAAGTGATCTCTGCGAACTAGTGACTCGAGACGTCGCCGTGACGTGAGTATTAGCTTTATAAATAGCTTGTGTATTATTACTTTAGCTTCTATAAGACTTTTTCTAAAAGTAATAAATACTAAAATAAGTACAGCGTTCCTTGCAGTAATTTTTAGCAAGTACTCTAGCTACTTTGGACAAATAATACCTACCTACAATTACACAACAGACACTCCCTATTTTTAGAATAACCCTCTAAGTCCGTCTATTCCAAACCCTTTGCCAACCCAAACAGACTAAAAAAAAAAACGAAATCTACGGACCCCCATCCTGCAATCTAAAATTCGTTGCCGACGGGATTTTTTTGTATTTTTTCAAAAGGATTTTTCGGACGCGGCGTCCGGGGCTAGCAAATTGTATGCATGTGTTTCATACGGCCACTCTGTTAGTTTGTTCATTGTTTTGACGCAGAATTCTATTTAATGGTTTTTTTGGCGAGTGTCAAAAAGCTGTGTAGTGTCGCTTTGATTGGAGTTTAAAAGTTTTTGAGGTCTGTCACTGAATAGTTTTGTGACGTCCTGCGTCAGGACAGATTACTGAGGTGAACGGTATTTGTGAGTTTGTGTTTTTTGTTAATAGGTCAGTTAAACTTTTGAGTTGTTATTTAGGCTTAGTTCTGACAAGTTAACCTAATCTCCTAGACTAATTTTGATATAATTGGGATAATTTTATGGTTAGTTTGTTATGAGAGAAATATACCCATTTGTAAAATACGGATTAATTATTATTACAGATTCTTGTAGTGGTCTTAAATTACACCAAATATGTCCAACTGTTCTGTCAAAGCCCTGTTGACTATTGGCCCTATGTGAAATTATGAGAATCAGTACCCTGGTTGATTACAAATTATCCTGGCTATTGCCTAGAGTCTATGAAACGTATAGAATAATAATGATCTCTAAATCAAGTCTTCAACCAAATTTAAAATACCAAGAATTATAAAAAAAGCTATTGAAATAATGATAAACACGAGTACTATTCATATAATTACTAGCAATTGATATGACGGGTTTAAAATCAAATTTTGTTTTTATTTCAATCATTAAGTCTTTAATTTCTTAAACTTGAATTTGTGTTGCTTCTTCTTCTGAAAGTTGACTAACTAACACTAACCTCACCTAGTTAAAAAAAATGAGTCATGGCAGAAGCTAGTTAATAAATATGTACAATAACATCACACATACTATCACACCTATATTTCCCGAAGGGTTAGGCAGAGGTGTAACAATGTACACCCACAGTTCGCCGGTATGTTTAGGTCCTATGTAATAGGGGGCGAGCCTATTGCCATTAACCGGGCACAAATCCTAACTCCGAGCTGTTACTGAGAATTTCATAGGAAAACCCAATAACACTTTTTGCTCGACCTGGGAATCGAACCCAAGACCTCTAGCGTAGCAGTCGCACTTAGGACCACTAGGCCAACGAGACAGTTAGATATTGACATTGACTGTCAATGTTGATAGATATTGACTGTCCTATCAACTCTTTCTGACTGTATGTCTGTCTGTTACGCTTTTACACCTAAACCACTAAATCAATTTTGATGAAATTTGGCATGGGGTAAGTTTGAACCCCAAGAAAGGACATAAGCCTACATTATCCGCGATTACAAGTTGTAGAAGAAAGTTTAATCAATATATGTACCTACAAGTTTTACTTACATCGATGATTTTATGTTGCAGCATATTTTAATGTCATAGTTGCCTTTATATGGCTTTGCTTGGAATATAACTTAGTGTTACATAACATTACTTGAATTGAAAACACCATTTTTTTTCTACAGTTCAGCCTACCAAACCGAAGTTGCTAACTAATTTAAAAGCCACCACATTTCAATCAGGGTTCAAATTATCGGCGCATCGGTAACTGAGCAAACACACGTTCCCGACAAAGAGCCGCCGCAAATGAACATACATATATAATGATGGCTGCATTTAGTTTAAATGGATGGATAAAAATACTTATTTATTAAACAGTATTAAGTTTACGATTAGCGATAGTAACATGTCATCACGCCTGTATTCCCCAAAGGGTTAGGCAGAGGTGTAACAATGTATGTTTAGGTCCCATGTAATAGAGGGCGAGCCTATTGCCATTAACCGGACACAAATCCTAACTCCGAGTAACTACTGAGAATTTGATAGAAAAGCCCAATAACACTTTTTGCTCGACCTGGGAATCGAACCCAAGACCTCTAGCGTAGCAGTCGGCTTAGGACCACTAGGCTAACGAGCCGGTTTTCCTTAGATACTCTTTCAGTAAAAGTCTTCTGCTTTTCAAGTACTTATCCCCACACACTATACTTATGCATGCAAGTACCCACAATAACGTTATAGCAGATAAATCAACGGACAGACAACAACAACGTTCGAAATGATAATAGTACATGAGCACTATGTACCGTACATACAGATTAAGGTAGTATATAGAAAAAAGTAAATACATGATAAAAAAGCCACATTTTATTATGAGCAGATCAGTCGAGAGAGGCCTGTGCTTGTGTGCGTGAGTGTACAGGGTGGTGCCGAATTTGTGACTAATTATTTTTAATTTTTAATATAGGTACCTACATTCTGTAGTTTGTTGGCTGTGGTTGAATTGTTAATAAAATATTAATGATTTGTTAATCAAATGAGCAAGTTATATTTCCTTAATATTTATAATTATTACGGAAACTAATCGGTAATCGATTTTCAAGCCGAAATAAAATCAGAAATAATAATCTCTACATTTTCGAATTCGAGTCAAAATTTAAAATGAACCAAGAAGGCGATGAGGCTTACAGTAAAATAACAAAATGCTGACGTTTTTTTAATGTTTTGAATTTTACGAAAATCTCATGAATGTAAATAAAGTTATAAAAATAAAATGACGTCATAATAGCAATACGTAGAATATTTAATATTATGAATACTAAAAACTTACCGTTAAACATTTTATTGATATTCAAAATGTCGGTATTATCGTTACGTAACTTTCTTAAAAGATCAATGTTACATGTTTTATAGATCGCTTTAATCATCTTTTCTTTATTAAATGGCAAGTGCGGCTATTATCCGATGTAGGTATGTATTTATGAGTAACAGCGCAAAAACAAACGGCCTCATAGTGCTTACAAGCAAGAGACTTCACTTCGATAATTACACACGTTATCTCTTCCTGATTATCGAAAACCAGTTCGACAACTGTACAATAAACAAACGAATTACGAGTTTATTTTATAACATTTTAATGTACTAATAAAAAATGTACATGCATTTAAAAAATGACTGTTAAAAATTGAACATCAGCCTGTGCATAAATGATGCATATGTGTAGGTGCATCTGCACGCGTCCACACAGACGTATTTTTTTGGTTGTGTGCGTGTATTGGCGTGGTTGTGTGTGTATCGAGGTCACATTGCAATGTACAGGGGCAGGCGCTTGTGATGCAACTTAAAAAAAAAATGCCTCCTGTTTTTGGAAAGTTTGCCGTTTTCTGAGATAGCGGCGGCGTTTTAGTGTGTTGTATATTATTAGTTATAAAACTGTAACAGACGTGCTGTGTACCTTAATAAATGTTTTTGTTTATGTTTCTTGTAAAAACGTTGCGAGTTTTTATTTTGGACTTTTCTTCGTGATTTCATTAAAATTGTCGTAGACAATGGAACACTCACTTATTTAGACTTTATTCTAACTGGATTTTCGAAAACTAGAGAAAGTTCAGTGGAGTTATCAAAGAATATTATCAGCCTAATTATTTGTCCCAGTACTGGACAAAGGCTTCTTCTCATACATAAAAGGCATGAGCATTAATAACCACACTTGCTCATGCTTATATTAATTTTTAAGTTCAGGTTTTCTTACGATGTTTTCCTTCATCAATATCGATAGTGTAATACATTATAATATTCCTTTCAATATTACTTTTTGTATTACTGTAATACAAAATATATAGTCCAAAAAAATTACATTAACACCGATCAAAGTTACAAGTAGGGATGTGGCAGATCAGGATGTTTGGTAGATACTTATTAAATTCGACAGTTAGGCTTCAAAAAATGAGCAATGGACCTCGAAGTAGGGCACATAAACCGTTACGTGTAACCCTAAAATAAGTACAGTACACACAAATTGGTTTGTCATTAACAAACGACATCATTCCGCTTGTTCCAGATTCGCTCGCTCCGCCCCCCGGCGTCGTTCTGTTCCTCTTGTTATACCTCATGTTTGTGTGCCAGTTTTTTTTATCTCGTCATTTAATACACATTTCCAATGCTTGTGTTAAAACTTGTGACTGATCAGTAGATTTAAGAAAAAGAAATTCCTAGTCAATATTTATATATGCGTTATTGAGAAAAATGCTAAGTCTATAAGGTAAGAATATCATCATTTATGTCTGCTACTACGATTCGCTTTGAGCGAAAAACAAACCTATGTATGTGTTTCTAAAGTTGTGTTTAGTATTTAAAATGTGTAATTATATTTTATGACATAGTTCAATATGTGCGTATGACATAGTCTTGGTGTAGTCTGTAAAATTTTGTAAATATTTTTGCGAAGAAATTTGCCGCTAACCCGACCTCAAATTCATTCTCCGGGCTGCAACAAGACAATTTATTTATAACTTTAAATAACCTACTAACAACAATCATGTATCGGCCACTTTTGACCCCGATCTGCAGTCGTGTTAACAGATGCAAGCAAATTTAGGTCAAACACAGTAGATGTTTATTCAAAACGTTAGGTATAAAATGTATTTCGGTACTCAAAGTTCGCAGTTTTTCTTACGTAAATATTATTCGGATTTAAATCAATACAATGAGGTCGGAAACGGTCGGAAGTGCAGCAGCACATTGTAGAAGCAACAAGAATATTGTAACCAGGATTTTAGAAACTAAATTGAAAAGAGTTAGAGTAAAGCTCTTTGTGCTCTTTGCTCTCGTCCGGGGAAGTATTACCACTATTTACCTATTTCTGCCGCAAAGCAGCATTGCCGTGTTCCGGTTTGAAAGATTTGGGTGTTGGTGAAATAAAAGGAACATGAGACATTTTAACTTTGTCTCTAGGATGGTAACGCATTTGCAAGGCTTCTGGTATTGCAGATGTCCATAGGCATACGTAACCACTTAACATTAGGTGGGCCGAAGGCTTGTTTGCCATCCGTAGATGTTTAAAATAAAAGAGTGTCCATGGAGTTTCTTGCTTGTTCTTCTCTATAGAGACCTACGTTTTGGAATGAGCAACTAGCTTCAACTTTCGACCGATTTCTTGACAATTCAGAAGTCCCTGTAAATGGTGTAATTGAAATAAATGCTTTGACTTTGATAAATAACATTTCTGATGCGTGTAGCGAGTTATTTTTGTGTTGCATGTTTATTTTGTGGTGAGACGATACGTGTGTGTGGCTATGTGTTTTTCTTAGTTAGTGTTTAGGCTAATGAACAGGTGTTCGGGTCTTAAACAATTTAATTATCTTCATTTGGGATGGAATTTTGGTTCTCAATTACCTTTAAAAAAACAACACAATCCACAAGCATTAAAACCATAATTTAAAAAAAATCTAATTCAAGTTTTGTTTTATTTTTTTGGTATCTCTACATAGTATAAAACAAACTATCTTCCCGCCATCTGTCCCTCTGTACTCTCAGATACTTTAAACTGAAAAACATCACGGTACGACCAATGGGAGTGGAACAGTAACCAAAGAGGTATCTGAATGCAGGTGTCTTTGCGGGGTATATATATATACGTAGCTAGTTTATTTATGAGATATAACGGGTACAAAATGCGACGCAAATGCTTTCGCCATTTCATAGTACTCAAAAAGCCATAATAAGCGCTTGTTAAATTTTGCTGATAGTCAATGTTGCGTCTAGGTGTACTCTATTACCGAAAATGCAAGCTTTGTCGCGCCACGCATTTAAAAATCGACAATCGCGGTGTGCGTCACTGTAGCGGGACCACTTGATAAATTAATAATTAATTTATCAAGTTAAATATTATGTTATATCTTTTTGTTTACTCTTCTAAAATACTTGTGAATCTGTTTCGGTCAAGTGTTTTTCCAATCAGTTATAGTTTATCGATATTTTTAAACATTGTTTGTGCACTTTACATTTGTATCGCAAAAACGTGCCAACCTTTATTTATTTACAATTTAATATGTTTACAAAGTTTATGAAGGTCGACAAATGCATATTTACTCAACTTAAACAGGTAAAGGCTTCAAACTTGAACCAAAGTATTTTCCTTGATTTGTATTCCGCCTATTCGTTGCCAACATTATTGGAATTCTACTCTATACCTCTGTCATCATGGTTCTTTTTTCTTTGAATCGTGTGCAGATTTCTAAGCAGCAACAGCCCTAAGAACAGACGTACAAACTGTACAAAGACGCCCTTCAAGGTTAGGCACAAAGATTTTAACAATGTGTAATCAGTAAAAGGCTCCCAGTGCACGACACTTGTGTTAAAAATAAGTAGCCATACTCATGTTAAAACATTGAAACGATGGCCAACAATATATGTATCACAGTTTTACGTCAACTGCCTCGGCAGCCTAGTGGTCCTAAGCGCGACTGCTACGCTAGAGGTCTTGGGTTCGATTCCCAAGTCGAGCAAAAAGTGTTATTGGGTTTTTCTTTCAAATTCTCAGTAGCAGCTCGGAGTTAGGATTTGTGCCCGGTTAATGGCAATAGGCTCGCCCCCTATTACATTGGACCTAAACATACCGGCGAACTGTGGGTGTACGTTGTTACACCTCTGCCTAACCCTTCGGGGAATACAGGCGTGATGGTATGATGATGATGATGAAGTTTTACGTCAACGAAACAATATTTTCAAAAAAGAAAGCGAGTAGTACTGTTTGCTAAAACTGTACAATAATGACATTTCCACAAACACACCTAATATAAAGAGTAATGAGACTATATTGATTGCATAAAAAACGATTTCAATTGCATTCACGAACCTGCTCGGCGACCTTTGCCGGTTTTGTGTCGGCATCAGCCTTGTAAGAATATTAAACTGCTTGTCAAAATAAAAATAAATACCTGGACATGACGATGAGATTACCATTTTGTGTGTGAAGTGACACCATTGAAAATTATTGATTTTAGTAATTATTTTTGTGGGTTTGGCATGGTTATTTTAGATTTTAGTAAAGTTAAATATTATTTAGATGTGAAAACAAACGCAGAACTTCAAATCTTCTTTTATTAATCTACATACACATACATACACACACATACTCCCACATGCATCCACGCACGCTACATGAAGAAATAAACAAATAGTGAGAAAAAAAATTAACACAATGACAATTAAGCGCTTACATTCAGTTGGCATTGACGTGTGTTTCTTGTTTTTATTAGACAAGTCACTGCAATGTTTTAAAATGCAAGCAAAAAATGCAATCTCAAGTATCATAATTACCCTCTCAGTAGTGAAAACATTAATATTTTATAAAGTAACAACATTAACATATAATTTAAGCCCGTTCTCCCTCAAGGCATATAATGTTTAATTAAAAGCCAGTTATGTGTGACCTTTGCGAAACAAAAATCCTTACATAAACCCGATAGATGGCGCTGACGCAATGTAACTTCAAATTACGTCCAATTAAGTTTCGTAATCAATGTTAAAATAAATGTTTTAGATTTTTAAATGTAATACATTGCCGATAACAGTTGTCTGTCGGTTTATTTTATTATCATGGTCGTTGTTCACTTGTTGTAAAACGTTTGAATAGTGGAAAAGCGACAAGTCGGCCATTATTTTATAATGATGACTGCAATTTGCTTGCACCTTGACATTTTAAGACCGAATATTAGTGGTTCTTCGCGGTAAAGATTACTACGCTTTTAAAGTTTCATTTTTATAAATGATCTATTCAATTTGAATTGGAGGAAAATTGTGAGTGTTTTTTTTGTGATTATTTATGACAGTGAATTAAGAATGAATTACGAAGCGCGAAAATTTTGCTGTTATTGAAAAAATAAGAACTTAGGAGTTTCCGTTTGAAAGATCTGCCATATTAAAGTGTGCTAACTGTGCCAAGTGTTACTCATAAATTAAAATGGAAGCAGTATAAATAACTGCAAACAGTTGCACAAGTTACTGCACAAACAAAGGCCACACTAGAGCGCCAACTAACGGATCTTGAGTACATTTAAAACAAATAATCTAACACACCAACCGGCGCCTAAAGTGCATACAAAAAGAAATGTGCAACATACTCTCTCTTAGGTTCAATAAAAAACGACTCAGGCGCACAGCGCTGCGACGATGCGTTTATTTCAGCAATTGACCTAAATACGCCACATGGTCGCGCCGACTTAACGCACATAGCTGTGTACGTATGCGCCGTGTGCGCATGTGTGAGTGCGGATGCAGTTGTGTGCACGATACAGGTTGTATTGTCGCTGTAGGGTGCGGAAAAAAAGTTAATTTCGTTAATTTCTTTTTCTTACTTATGTTCATCAATCATGTTTCGTGATAATTATATGTTTTGTTGTATATAGTTAATAAGTAGATAATTTATTTAAAAATGCATTATTAGCTAGCCTGCCTGTCTAATTGGCAGATAATGTTTAGAGAGCACAGAAGCGCAATATTATCTCGTCAATAAGGTTCTGTTTAGCATTGCTTATAGTACCAGCTAATTATGCTTACCTGTATAACTTATCACTTAAAGTAGGTATTATCAATTAATAATGTCAATCAAATCTTAATAAATATTGAAATTTTGGTAAGCAATTACTCATAACCAAAGAAAAATAAAAAAATGTTAACTAAATTAATTAGCTTATTATCTAACAAAACTAAAAAGCTAGCACTATCATAGAAAACATCATCAACACACTATAACGTCAGCGTAATAAAGACCTCCAACAGAAATTAAAGCCAGCAACAAAAATTAAAGTTAATTATGTTAAAAAATGCAATTTTATGCGAACGCTACCGGGAATGACAAGCGATATTGAATTGTGGCCGCGCTGCGCGTGTGTGCGTACCATTCTTTCACACATTTTTGATCACTACACTTTTTATTTGGGCTTTTTTGTAATCGTGTGCGTTTAGTTGCGTTGGTACGTGTGTGTGCGCTAATTGCGATAGCTACTTCATTTAAATTTCGACTGTCAGCCGTTTGGTGGGGAAATGTAGTAAGTACGGAATTGATGTTTTTTTGTTTTCGTTTTTCTTTTGTTTTAGGTTGGTATAAGAAAACATTGCCAGTGCTATTTGCTTTCAAAGTTTGCTTAACGTAAAACAAACAGTAAGCGATAAAAAATACATGGACTCTGTTTATTATTAATAACTGTCACTTTTGTATGTCAAATTGACATTTCGGTGTCACATCAATTAATTTTCATAATGCACTTATTTAGGTTGGTACCGAATATTAAATATGAACAATATTCAACCACTTATATTGCACGTTTTTAAGCAATTTGTTTTTATAAAACTAGGTCCATTAAAAAGTCTACATCTAAGTTACATTAATAATAATTTTAACTTTATTGCTCGTCTTAAAGTACATTTTAAAGCTCAGTCTGCAGAGGAAGCTGTATTTCAGCACGCATAGACACCTGCTTGCACCGTCTCCTGATCTCACTGGCCTTGTGGCGAGCCGGAACACGGCCGCACCGCCTAGTTAGCATTGAACAGACGAACTGACCGACTTGGGCTTTGAAACTGCTGTGGCGCGAATGATGCGGTTTTTTATGGTGATCCGAAGTTGTCATTATAATTTCGAGGGCAGGGTATTTATTTTCCGAATTTCGTTGTTTTCTTGCCTATATTAAGATTAAACTAACTTAAATACATCATAGACTATTAATTTTCACATAACATACCACCACGCCTGTATTCCCCGAAGGGTTAGGCAGAGGTGTATGTTTAGGTCCCGTGTAATAGGGGGCGAGCCTATTGCCATTAACCGGGCACAAATCCTAACTTCGAGCTGCTACTGAGAATTTCATAGAAAAACCCAATAAAACTTTTTGCTCGACCTGGTAATCGAACCTAAGACCATTAGTGTAGCAGTCGCGCTTAGGACCACTAGAGTAACGACGCAATTAACTAATTATTATTTGTTATTAATTTTCACTAAAAGTTTGATTGAAATCTGTACTTATATTATAATAATAAATGTCACAGCCATTTAATAGTAGTCTCAGTAACAATAAGAATGTATCAGCTGCCACAATCAAGATAGCAAATTAATAATTTAATAATAACTTGCAAGTGGCAAGGCTAGCAATTTAAATTATGCAAATAGGAGTATTATCCAGTGATATATTGAACTTTGGCGTACGTATTATTGTTGCACGAAACTCACAAAGTCATCTTACCGCTATTACAAATGCGAATGCTCGGATGGATGTTTGTTACTCAATCACGCTAGAACGGCTAAACGGATTTGGATCAAATTTAGCATAAAGTTAGATTGTAGTCTGGAATAGCACATAGGTTACCTTTTATCCTGGAATAACGTGCGGTTGGTTAACTATTACCGTTGTTAATGCATAAATAAAAAAATAATAATTATACTCGTTTTGTTGGTAATCGAAGCAGTTATCCGAGAATATAAGGAAAACTGGGACAAAAGAAACTAGTTGCATATATACAAGTTATGTGACAGAATCATCGAAAAAAAAACACATTTCTTATAAAGATCCAAAAGTATCGACTCAATATACATCAGTATCGAAAACCTGCCTTTTCAAGTGGCTACTTTATGCGCCTGCGCCTAACCTTTCAGTTTAACCTCAAAAATCAGATTACAAGATACGATTATATCAATAATCTTGACCATTACGTTCGGCTAATTATGTAAACACATTTTTTTTTATATTTTAATACTTACAGCGAACATGAGATTTATACTATCTCGTTGGGTAATCGTGTGTAGTTTAATAAGATACGATACGGTAGATGGAGAATGGAAAGTCAGATATGTAAAGCAAAATATTGCAGATAAAGAATTTGAGGAGATTTTTATTTTATCTATTCTCCACACTACGAATTTCGGATATATCTCGAGTGCCTTTACAAACATTCAAACTCATAAACACACACAGCCAAACCCGGAACAATAATCTGAAGGCTATACACATATTTGTTCTATACGGAAATCAAACCCGCGACCCGCAGTGCAGCTGCAAATGCGCGCTGCGCCAACTTGTCTAATTTTAAACTAATAGAAAATATCTTCTACCTAAAAAATAAATCCGCCAAAATCACTGGCATACTCCATCAAGATATCATATCAAAACGATATTTTATAAAAAGAGGTAAAAGTCGGACCCTCTTTATATTTCGGCGACGGTCTCTAAATACCCTCTGTCTACTCCTGGGAGGATACGGCGTGCATATAGAAGTAATAAACAGAGATTATCACTTATAATTATGATTCATATCTCTCTCTTACACTGTGAAAACGGGTTTGGTTGAATTTCATTATTTTTTAACTTTCGACTTTTAGTAATGTTGTTTTAATTGTTACCGAGAAATTTACTTTTAGTTACGTACACGTTAAATAAGATTTGCGTACATCAAAGGAAAACTGTGCCGAAAATAAAATGGTCAAATAAGGGTTTCACAAAATGGTAAAAACACTATTTTTGAAAAACAAAACAACTTATTAATTTTAAACATTCGAATTACTTAATTGTTTTTATCAATTAACACCTTTACTAACTAAAGTCGCCTTGTAACACAACATTGATAAAACCATTCAATGTCACTACTAAATACTTCAACATAATTAATATAGTAAATTAAAAAAGCATTCTTATCGCGTTTTCACTCGCGGCTGGCACACGATAAACGTTCGATGCAGCCGGACATTACGACCTCATTTTTATTTGGCACATAGACAAAAACACCCTTTTTTTACATAATACACACGCACACTTATATACACGAGTACATAGGTACATAGCCGGACAATACATAGTCGCGGCCCGTTCAATAATTAGTGAATGTTTTTTAAACAGAAAATTTCAAATGAACTTTTATATTGTGATTCGTTTTTTGAATTGTGTAATTTGTGTGTGTTGGGTACTTGTGACAGGTTATGTAATGAGAAATGCAAATGATTTCGGGGAATTTATGAATCTGTAATGAATGAAAGGTATTATTGGTAGCTAATTAATAAGTTATTTCTTTGCATCATTAATGAATGTGGTACTGATGGGTCTAGTGGTCGGATTATGTGTTAAGCATCATACCACATGATTCTTTCATGAACACATTTTATATACAGTCTTAAGATGAACGCATACCTGACGGAAGATCAAATATAAAACAAAGTCGCTTTCAGCCGTCTGTAAACTAATATCTTTTAAATTACACAACGAATTTTAATGCAGTTTTTATCGATAGATGGAGTGATTGAAGAGAAAGGTTTATACGTGTAGAACATCACGCTACGACCAACAGGAGCAGTTATCAAAGAGGTAACTAAACCTGATGACCTTGAGGTATCAGTACATTATAAATGAGAAAGTTTGAATGGATGTTTGGCTTAATTTAGAAAACTACACAAACGAAGCCGCGGGTAGACGCTAGTAGATAATAATAGGAAGTTTACAAACAATACAGACGATGCCGTTGCGGTGTACGTCAAGCATATCAACGACGTATCTTCCGTTAAAAATGCCTCCACCTTTGATATTGCTGTAAATTTAATCTACTCGGGGTTGCCAAGACGACACATTGTCCACAATTGAACTGCGCAATTTACTATCTGTGTGACCGCATCTAATGGTTTTGAGGTTCGATTTCTTAGTCAAGTAAGACTTTATCAGGCATTTTCTAAATAGAATTTAAGCTGTTGCATACATTATAGGCATAGTTTCCAGCAATTATTTTTGCTCAATGTTATTTAGTTTGATTGACAGAATGCGTAGTTAAATGTACTAGTATATTATATACATCGGTTTAAAACTAACTTAGTAAAAAACAAATTTTAATTCTCAACCTCTAAATAAATTCTAAACTGAGGCATATCTCTGCCTACCCTATTTCGTAGCTTAGCAACCGAGTTAGACGACCCACTCATCGCAAGGGCAAAGCAAGCCATACAAAGTATACTCTTACTTTAACCAACCACCCTTACTAGACCCCCTTCACCCCCCTCAACCGAAATAAGGAAGAATAATGTGAAGGAAGTACTTAAGAAGTCAGAGGTCTTGTTATTTTGGGCGGTAGTTTAATAAAAAGCAAGGGCTCTTCAAGAACTGTCGGGCTAGACTCGAAGGACAGAGGGTCGAAAAAACTGGATTGAACTGGTTGCAACTAGTTATAGATATATCTATGTATGCGCCTTTGTTGCTGGGGAGACGCTTCATTGTTTTGTATGAATATTGTGCCGAAAACTGCTTAACAAGATATTCATTAGTTTACGAGATTATTTTGGTAGTATATTTTTGACAGTTTTGAAAAGAAAATGATAATTTTAGATTTTTATGTTTATTTAAGATGGGTTTACTCTGACTCTAGTCTAGGTCAGAGCTGACAGACACAAAGTCGACGATGGAGTGAGCTTACGCAGAAGAAGGCTGTTTGCTCTAACTTTGAAGACATGAGAGTTGAATTTCGTTCGGAAATGGAGACGCAAACAGAGAGTTCCATTCTTTTGCAGTGCTCATTATAAATGACGTTTAGAAACTCTTAGTTCAAATTGGTGGAATAGCGACAAGGTAAGAATTGTAATTTGCAGTGAGTCTAGTTGTTTGATGGTGGAAGTGGGCCGGTGTGATGAGGTCTGGACTAAGAATAATAAACATACCATCACGCTTGTATTCCCCAGAGGCTTGGGCAGAGGTGTATCAATGTACACCCACAGTTAGCCGGAATGTTTTAAGTCCCATGTAATAGGGGGCGAGCCTATTGCCATTAATCGGGCACAAATCCTAACTCCGAGCTGCTACTGAGAAGTTCATAGAAAAACCCAATAACACTTTTTGCTCGACCTGGGAATCGAACTCCAAACCTCTAGCGTAGCAGTTGCACTTAGGATCACTAGGTCAACGAGGCAGTTAAGAAGCTAAGAATAATATGGATCTTAATTACTATTTATTGTTAAAAGCTTCCTCATTTATACATACAAGTGAACAGTGTCTTATTCACTCTGACATAGCACGAAATCTCGAAAACTTCTTGATTTAAATGAAGCTGAAAAGAAGGCTAGCTTTGACCTTGGCCAGAGGTTAGGTTTTGATGCCATTTAGTTTTAAATTCTTTTTTGTTATTATGAAGTATTCCTAATTTTAAGGCTGTAAATATTACGAATATATAAATAAAATAATTAGTTTCTAGCTAAAATATTTCAGACTAGCTGTTACCCCCCGACTTCGTCCGCGTTTCCGTCGTTTCTCGTAAAAAAAAGTAGCCTATGTCCTTCCTCACGGTTCAGTGGTTTTGATGTAACAGACAGATTAATTTTCATATTTTAGTAGGGAAATATAATATGTCAATCTACAATACTGTTGAAAAATATCGCAATACGGAACCGCACAATATTATTGTTAATAGCTGAGCCCGCGACTCCGTCAGCGTGTAGTAAGAGTAGACAAATATAATCAGAGAGCTTCGAACTGCTAAGCTATCGGGAGTTACACGTGATATTGTAAGTCAACCATAAAAGATAGACATATGCTGTCGTGGGATAGTTTTTATATAATTTTAAGGAGAACATTTCCGTCATACATAATTTCTGTGTAGCTTTAACCATTAAGGTTGCACACGCAACGGAAGCTTAAAAAATGGAGTAACTTCTCCCGTTTTCCCAACATTTCCCTTCACTGCTCTGCTCCTTTTGATTGTAGCGTGATGTAAAGTATACTATAACCTACTTAGGAGTATGAAAAATAATTGTACCAAGTTTCGTTAAAATCCGTCGAGTAGTTTTTGTTTCTATAACGGTTATACAGACAGACAGACAGACAAAAATTGTACTGATTGCATTTTTGGCATCAGTATCGATCCCTAATCACCCCCTGATAGTTATTTTGGAAATATATTTCATATACAGAATTGACCTCTCTACAGATTTATTATAAGTATAGATAAGTAGTTTATAGGTAAGAAAAAGTTTACGTTAAAGCCGAATTAAGAGGGTAGGGCAAAAGCTGGTCATACTACATTTTTGCTAAGGGTGCAATTCCAATAAATTTTACGAACGATCGCAATCTAACCTCAATATGAATCTGTCAATAATGCCTTAAATTTTTTGACATAGATTGCCGCTGAGATGAGATTATTAGTAGTTTTTTAAAATAAAATGATACTTAATTACCATAATGGCAAATAATGTTCTTATTCTGAATCAATATGGTTTCTTCGTTTTCTTTTTTGTCAATGTTCTTCAGTTTAATTTATATGCGTGTCGAAATGCAATTTCTCATTGAGTTTATTTACTTATAGTGTCATAAAATGAATTCTTATACATGAGTACATTATTTATATGAACGCGGGAATTTATGAATAAAGTACTTATTTTACGTGTCATCTTCATTAAAAGTGACGTGATGGCCCAGTGGTTCGATAATAATGTGTCTTTTTCGAGTCATATGTACTTTCCAAGTTTATCTTGGACATCACTGAGATCGGTGAAGGAAAAGATCGTGAGGAAACATGGACTTATAATGAATATAAATTTAAAATAGCTAATCTGCCTTGAGCAGGCGTGGCGAACAATGCCCTTCTGCCCTTCATCTAGGGCCATCTGCCCTTCTGTGTACTAGAATAGGGCTTTTCCCATCAGAGGGACAATACTAGGCTGGTATTATTAATCCGAACCTACATTCAACGTAACTTCAAAACAAACGCACAGATTAAAATATCAATACACAATTCAAACCAATTACATCAATACCCGATTCAGACTAAATCGCGTTCCGATTCCGCAAAATTCACACGAAGCACTATTCTATGCACATAAACACACCCACACGACACACACAACACACCCACAAGGCGTGCATGTGTGCGTCTATCCTTCTTTGACCTAGAGACGGCTACTATCGCTAGTTACAGTAGGTCAGGACCACTACACACTATACGGGACGTCCAACTAACGTTGGCCTTCCCCTCCCCTCGTTCTATCCCACATGTGAGTCGTATGCGCTGCATTTGAATAGGTCTCCCCGTGTCTTGATTCGCTGGACGTGTGGCTAGACGAGCTGTAGACGGAATGCGGTTGGACGCGATTTAATGGCGTCGCGCTGTTCTTGATTTGAATTTCGGGTTTAGTTTTAATTAGGGATGGGGTTTATTAGTTATTTAACGCTTGTGAGGTAAACGTGAGGGTAATTTTAAACTTGGTTTTGCGTGAGTTAACTTTTAAGTGGGTAGTTAAATAATTAGGTAAATTAGTAATGTAATTTGGTTGAATTGTTTTGTTATTTCGTGATTGAACTCTTAGTATATTTTCATTAATACTGTTTAGTTAGAAATGCAATTTCAGTTTAATCACTATTAATGATTATACTGTCTGTACTCATTCAAAGAGTAAATAATAACAGATTTTTTGCAGACATACTAATGGCACAGGCTTTGTTTGAAATATAGAAATTATTATGAGAAATGTGGCCTCGTAAGTGTCTGCCTATGTGGTCAGTTAATTAGGAAATATACGATTACTGTTTATTAATTATTGTAGTTAAAGTCAATATCAAAAGAAACAGCTATGATAGACAGACATAGAGGCAGCAATAACCCTGTGACAGATGGGCACACAAACCGTAAGATCTAGTAATACGGTCAGGTTTAGCACTCTTTATGTACGGAAACAACAAAATAACTTTTTCAACTCCATCGATAATGCTTAAAAAAAGTTCAAACACTAACATTTACCCAAAGACCACTCACTCAAAACGAACCATAAAGCAATTGCCTATTACCCATTTACCTCACTCAAGTACCAAACAAAACGAGATGAAACTGTTATCCTCAACAAAGATCAAAGAGGACAAATCGCATATTTCCCTCACATAAGATTGTTACCTACTAGCAGTTTTCCGGTTACCTCTAACCACTATACAACGATATGATAAGAAGCTTACGATCCTTTCTGTATTTTTTCCTCCACAAAAGCAGGCATTTTTCCCCTCGTTTCTTTGTAGCATATGTTATTTATTTGTTGGCGATATAGGTTGGGGACTTGTTGCTTTTCTTGGCTATTTTCGAGGAAGATTTTCCTGTAGTTGTGTTCTGTGAAAATATCTCTGGGGAAGTTTTGTTACGTGAGGCGTGAGGTGAGTTGCCTATTCCTAGTAGTAGCCGGTCTATCGGCTTATCCAAATGTAACAATAACAGAAGATAAGTGTCGGCTACTCATCTTGTAAATTATTTAATTAAATTAACATTGTATTTATTTAAACCTTATGCAAAAAAACACAGACGATTTGAAAATTTCCTTCATTTTGAAGTCGGTAAAAAATGTAAAACTACACGGAACAAAGGCGGACTTAGACTGGCACCTAAGGTAGATTGTAGTCTTATTTTATATTATCTTATTTTAAGGTTGCCTCGCTGGCCTAGTGGTCCTAAGCGTGATTGCTACGCTAGAGGTCTTGGGTTCGATTCCCAGGTCGAGCAAGAAGTGTTATTGGGTTTTTCTATGAGTTTCTCAGTAGCAACTAGGAGTTAGGATTTGTGCCCGGTTAATGGCAATAAGCTCGCCCCCTATTACACGGGATCTAAAAACATACCGGAAAAATGGGGGTGTACATTGGTACACCTCTGCCTAACCCTCTGGGGAAAACTGGCGTGATGGTATGTCATGTTTAAGGCTTTATAACTTGTACATTAATTATTTGCTAATTAACATTGTACAACATACTTGTTTCATTGAAGTAATTTGACACTAATAGAAACAAGATTAATAATGTTCTAACTTAGAACTTCTAAGCTACACATTACCTAAAAGAGAGATTTTAATTAAAAATGTTCTTAATAAACTAAGCCAAATAAACAATAATCCATAATAAACCACTTGCGGAATTAATAAAAATCAACTCATACGCATCGATGCGCGGGCGCAGTACCGTGAACAATCGACGATCGATATTTTATTATTGACATCGTTGTCAACACTATGGACGATGGCTTTATGTCATAATAATGTAGTGAGTCTTTCTTGTTTATTTTAATGAGTTAGGTATACAAGATGCACCATTAACCAACTATTCACATTATAAATACTACAGTATAAGTACTTGCTTATTGAGTTAAAATATCATAATAAGATTTTAGATATTAAGTTATTGCTGCATAGCCCCCTTCCTCTCTCCTAAGTTTTTGCTGTGCCCGACAGGGTCCATAATGATTCTGTATCTTTATATTTTTTACACCACTTATGTACATTATAGAACTCATTAAATAATTGAGGATTGAGTATTCCAAGGAATAGAAATAATCAAATGATTTCTTCCGCTCTGGGTGAAACGGAACGGAGTCTGACACTCCGTTCCGTTTCAGGTTTCGTTTCGGGTTTTAGACAGTAAGAGTCTGAACTCTTACTGTCTAAAACCCATCCGTATTGCTCCTTATGCCCTTTGCGTTCCAGGGCCGCGGTGAGGAACAAATTCCGCAACCCTGGCGGTCTCTATCTACTATACTGACGTCAAGATATAAACTACTCTAAAGAAACACTGAAAATTCGATTCATTTTTTTTTTTTTTTTTTCAAATTTAGATGTTTTGTAATCAATACATAGATAATCAATTGAGTTGGCTAAAAGTGACGTGACTATATTGTTCTACAAATACTAGCTTCTACCAGCAACTCCGCTCGGTTTTGTTTCACCCGCGTTAAGTTACGTCTTTCGTTACTGCTCCTCTCCCGTGTGTCATCGCGTGATGTTATAAAACCTAAAGCCTTACTTGATAAATGAACTATCGAATACAAAAATATTTGTTCAATTCAAACCAGTAGTTCCTGAGAACAGCGCGTGCAAACAAACAAACTCTTCAGTTTTATAATATTAATACCTATAGATGGGCGAATCGCGTTTTGACATCTCACAAATATTATGTGAGATGATTGGTAGCGAGGATATGTTTCTTGAAGGTTGAACGCATGCGCACATAAGCTTGCTACGCATAAGAAACGGCCATGGTCGCGCAGATGTTCGTGGTAGGCATTGCTTACTGTTATTGCTTAAGATCGATGGACCGCACCTAAAGTGCTTGTGAGTTCTTGTTTGTACGCTGTGGTGATTCGGTGTTTGTTTATGAGTTACTAATTTTTCTGACGAATTGGTCTGTCATAAGGGACGTGTTACGTTATTGTGTCACAAAGCGATGTCAAACAGTATGTTGTTTGCTTATCTTCCAGAGGGAACAGGCGTGATATTTAGTAATAAAACCAACAGCTAGTCTATTAATGAAAATCTGGTGAAGGTGAGCTCACCTCACCTTCACCAGATTTTCGAGGTGAGTGAGGTTATTTGAGGTAAGCTGCTATCCCACCTAAAGTGGTATTCTGTAATAAACTCTATTGGAGTTTATCTGTCAGCAGGCCGCCGTCGAGCCGTCACTTTTCTTATAATATAATTTTAAGAACTTATTTTATCGCACATAATTTAATTAGTCGCAGCATCGGAACCATGCTGTGGCAATGAGTGATGACCTGAAATATTTATAGGACTAAACATAGCCATATTTCATAAAATTCTGATCTAGAAGCAATTTTGTAACAACATTTTATTGCGTCCTCTTCCTTATGTCAACGCATCAATCAATCAAAGGAGGCTCTGACATTAGCAAAAATAGTCCTTATTCACATACACATAGCGAAGAATGATTACGATCTTGCCCTCCCCCCCTCGTGCCTCCAAATATGCTAAAACTATCCGGTCTAACCGGCTTCACATCAGTTTTCTACGTACACATATATATTCTATATCTACGCACACATATGTCTATGTATATGTGTACAAAGTCAAGGGTTGTATGCACCGGGGTGAATGACCGCCGAAACGCAGCGCGCAACAAGGTCACACACACAAGCGCATACACACATAGACGCGACGACCGTGAAATTAGAAATAGTAGTGATGTGTTCATGTCGAGATGTGTTATCGATGTTTTGGAGGGAAATTGTCGATATTTTTGGTGATGTGTGGATAGTGTTGAAAAAGTTATCGATATTTAGGATTAAAAAAGGCTGTTTTCACAATACAATTATTTAAAAACCAAATAATTAAATACATACTAATTTAAACACAAAAATGATAATTTCTTTATAATGAGGTGTAAAATAAAACGACAATAATTTTAGGTCCTTAATGTAGTGTAAATAGCCTTTTAATTAATACCAAGTACCTACCCAAAAATGTATAATTATCAATTAAAACAATACTGAATAACACATTTTGTAGGGTCAGCGTACCAGAAATAAATGCAACACTAGCTTTGTAACTTGTGCAATAAAAATAATTATTTAAACTCATTGTAAATTATGTGTTTACCTACTACTTTATTATGTATGTAGGTAATTTATTTACTTCTTTTTAGATTAACAAAGATTATTACCATACTATTTTCAACGAAAGTAGGTAGCTTATATTTTTTAATTCTCTTTATATTTTATTCTACTTTATAAAAAGACATCCTTAATTTTTAACATGTTCAAATATCAAATGAATAAAACGCTATCATAAACATAAATAAAGTAAAATATAAAAAATAAGATTTTTCACCACAGAATCAGAACCGGAATTTTTATTTGTGGAATACAAGTAAAAGGTTGGTATAACATGGTCAATAATCATAATGCATTTATTGATCATAGTTACAACAAAAATGTTTTACAAATACCTATATTTCCTTACCAAAACAATCCGCTCGTTTCCCAACACTACGGACCCCACACCTCAACAGCCATATCTAAAGGCAGTATAAACCCATAACCTTGCAACATGGCCGGCATGGACAACCAAATGATATTCAAATCCGTCGGCCGTTGTATTAGCGATCGACATCGGCTGAATACTGATGAGCCCAAGAATGCAAGCAGGGTTAGCATGGAAAAACAATTGTTTCCTGAACCCTAACTATGTTGCATGCGTTTCGTGTATGTATGGGTCATGTTAATGGGATGTTAAAAAAAGTGATATATGAAGTAAAGATGGGATTTTTATTTTAAAATCTATTTTTATCGTACTTTTTTGTTGCCAAAATTACTTTAATCAAAAAAAAATTATTGAGTGTTTTGGATTTTTTTTTCTGTACACATAAATCCTTCATTTTAAATTCTCCTTTTTAATTGACATTCATGTCGATTACAGTAGTAGAAGCAAATAATAAAAACATATTAAAAATTATGGAATGTCCTAAAAAAAGAGTATCGATAAACCCAACAAAGCAACACCAGCACATCCCTCGACAGATCCATTTCCCCGCACTAGTGTGTCGTTGCACCACAGTGAGTAATTTCAGTAGCTCTATACTCTGGTTTATTTTCGTATCATTTCTTCGACGCCTGGCTGTAACGCCTACACAACAACGTTACGATCCTACTATGTATAGTACATTTCAGATATATGTATACATAGTCACAACAAATAAACATTTATAGTCATGACGTCCGTGTGTTATTAGCCAGAGATATCAATTAACTATTGTCATAGATTTTGTAAAAAAAAGTAGTCCGATGGGACGGCAATACGACACGACTGTAGAGAGGCACAGGACCAAAGCCTTTACGTGTTTTCCGAGGCGCACGAGTGTCACACCAGCAACTCCCAAATTCCGGGCTGTTACTGATAATACCTAATCGAAAAACCCAATAACACTTTTTGCCCGACCTAGGAATCGAACCCGGGACCCCACGTTTAAAAGTCGCGCTTGCGAGCACGAGACCAACGGGGCAGTTCATAGACTTTATATAAGGCGTAGAGGGACTAGTGTATGGCATATAAAGGTAAAATAGAAGAGCTTGATATTTATCCCTGCGAAAATGTATTCTAAATTGAGTTAGGTAGTAGCCTATTTGGAAAGCACTGCTTAAGTAAACCACAGTAAATGGGGTATCGTAGACCCTACAGACCCCCGTTCTGAACCCCTCAGGGTAGAAATTTTTCGTCGGTTATTGTCGTAGTTTTATATAAAAATACAACATAATTATACACAATGAATATGTACGGAACAGTCACAAATTTTGACTTTTAAAGGTCTAGAATATTTCACTAAATCCATGGTAAAAGGTAGCGTCACGACGTCCTTCCTACCATGTGTACTTAGCTCAAAGATCATCGTCCGTTGAAAAAAATATTTACTGTTTTATTTTACGTCTGACATTCCTCGGATACTTCAATAGATCAGTTCTGTTTGTGTTGGCTAGGTCGTGGCCACGAAATGTGAAAATCTAATATTAGAAGGAGTCTGTTGAGGAAATTGTTACTTTCAGACTTTTTTGAACGGAAAAGATTGTGACGATATTAAGGAAGTTTTTGACTTTATTTAGTTACTTTTCTATTTTTAGGTAATCTGTATTCTGGTTGTGTTGTTTCTGGAAAATGGAAACAGGTTAATCGTTAATGAAAAATGTGTGTTCACTTTTTTTTTTTAAGAAAACGCTTGTTTATTCCATTCCGTTACGTAATTATAATTAAATTGACAATTTGTTGGTGTAATTAAATATTCATACAGTTCCATAGATTTAAATACAATATAATAATGGTTATTCTTCTCTGTGAAAAAACTTTAGCAGTTATTTTAATTATCATTTTACAAAATTTAAATGCAACCGTCCGTGCCTAGCGTCACCTTAAAAGCACTCCATCCGTCAATTAGCATTAACAACCCATTCTCAACCTTATCGCAATAAAAATAAAGTACATAATAAATCGAATAATGAACAAGAGATAATTCATGAAGGCATATTAGAATTCCATCCTTAATTCAATGTTGAAGAGTTTAAATTCATTTGAATTAACAAAAAAGACCGGCTCCTACATTGTATTAACAATCAGCAACCTAAATAATACTTCAGCTATACAAGAATAGAGTTCAAATTCAATTGATAGTTGTATTCAAACTTAGAACGTTTTGTATGAAGAGAAACCGCCAAAATGCATCGGAAGGTCAACGAACCTCGCCAGCCAAGGACAGTGCATTCCATTTTTAAATAGCGCGCCAATAGAAGGCTCGATCTAAATAGGCCCGCCATCTTGCCATCATTGCGCGGGAATCGTATAATGGCGTCCATTTTTGACAAAAACATTTATTTTTTCGACAACAATGGCGCGTTTCCACGTATTATTTCGGCATAATTAGGGAGCCGGTAACGAGATTTTCGTTGCAAGTTCGTTATAAAATTGTATTGAAGTAAAATGGCGTACTTGCGTTCGATAGACGACGTACTCGTGTTCTGGGAAAAATACTGATATTAAGTACACGGATTATTTTGGTGAATGCTGGCGTATATATTTCCGGGAAAACATTATTATGTAAACCTACGTTATAATATAAAATGGTAAGCGGATTGGAGTTGTACTGTTAACAATATCAATAGAAGGTTTTCAGAATAAATAATGTGTATTCATAAAGTATTGAAACACAAGACGTCATATATATAAAATGTCTTGTTTTGCCTACTAAAGCATACGCTAAAGAATTGCCTAAATTGTTGATTGACACTTCCCGTGACCTAAGAGCTAGCTTTTACCTCGGCCAGCATTACCACCGAGCGTGGCAATGCCTCCAGTCTTCTGGGTACATTTTCAATCGATGACGATGTGGAGGAATTTTTTGATACCATTTTATTTTATTTTCTGTTTTAATCATTTTTGATGACATCCAACTTTAATCGATTAAAGGAAGGACAATTACCTCATTATTAACCTCAGCAAGTTACAACTTAACCACTTCAACTGTCCCGGTCTCACGGTTGCAAGCGCAACTGCTGAGCATGATCCTAGGGTTCGATCTCAGATCGGCTAAAGTGTTTTTGGAGTTTTCCAGTAGCAGCCCAAATTTTGGAAGTTTGGGCTTGTAAAGCCGTTGCTCATGCGCATGATCTCTTCCCGGCTGTGCCGTTTTCTATTCCATCGAACTGTGAGTAAGAGAAGAAGGAATGTTTGCGCACACAATTTTGCACCATAATGTCTCCTACTATATTGGCTAGTTTCCTTTGAGACTGTATGAATGATTATTGTACAAAATGAACTGCAGTCAGTAGCCAGTTATCCATAATCCACTCTTCACCCAGCAATGTAAATTCACATAACAAAGGTACCTATGAAGGGCAGACAATCGTCACGGTGGCTGCTTCAGCAATTTGTGTCTTCCATGAAATGATTAGCATACCGAATATACAGCAGTTACTAATGTTTTAGATTCAAGATATGAAGGAAGCCTTTGGCGTGAAATAATGGTCCAAGCCTTGTATGTATGGTTGGTTTTAATTTTATAATTTTTGATAACATACGTTTAACAACAGTACACATACACACCATCACGGTGGTATTCCCCGAAGGGTCAGGCAGAGGTGTACCATGCAATGTATACCCACAGTTCGCCAGTATGTTTAGGTCTCATGTAATAGGGAGCGAGTCTATGGCTATTAACCGATCGCAAATCCTAACTCCTAACCTAACCTAATCCAATAACACTGCTCGACCTGGGAATCGAACCCAAGATTTCTAGTGTAGCCGTCGCGTTTAGGACCACTAGGCTAACCAGACAGTTTAACAATAGTTGAAGCCATAAAAAATTGTTAGCATACAAGCCAGTTGGTATCCACCTCAAACACCAAAAGACCAGTTCCTGTCAATTAAAACGTTCAAAATCGAAATGTTCATGGATTTTCTTGCTTATTCTTTTCCATAGAAATCTACAGTGTGAAACGAGCAACCAGCTTGAACTTCCTGACTGACTACTGCTTGACAATTCAAACGTGCATGTAAATGGCTTGTTTGAAACCCGGCGTCAAGCTGTTATACCAATAACCAATAAGAGAACTTTTCATATCATCATCATCTTCCTGCCCTTATCCCTTATATTGTAGGTACTTAAAACTACAAAGGCCACTAGTCGTAAGCACAAATCAACCAGCATCCAAAAAAACCCATAAAGGAATCCAAAATCCCAAAAATTTACTTGACGTTTGTGCTCACGACTCGTGGCGACTACTTTACAAACGTTGTCAAAATTTAGTTTTCGATACTTATGTAAGTTAACTTATTGTGATGCATCAAGCAGCTTCATCAGTTGTTTAGCAATGTCGCTGTTACAGCGGGGCACCGGGCAGGGGTGGCGCTTTCTAAATTATTCTACGTTACGTCGTTTAGACGTGTTTTGTTTATTTTTGTCGATGGTCAATTGAGTGTAGTTCGGCCAAAACGAACTAACACACGTCTCCCCCAATTTTCTTTTTTAAAATAATTGTAGTCAGTATTAATATTTAACGCTGTTGTATCTATTCTCTCCATTAAGGTCGCAAGAAATTGCTGGATGCAGGCAGCACAGGACCGATCATTAAAGCTATCTTTAAGGGAGGCTTCTGTCCAGCAGTGAAACTCGTTTGGCTGATGTGATAACGACAAACAACCTTTTTTAATCGTAAGATTTGAATGTACAACATGAAACTGTTATATTAATGTAACACTTTCGGTATACGAGAGATAGAATACATCGTAACAAACACTTTTACCGTGCATTTAGTACATGATTCAAAGAACCCCCCCCCCCCCCTCCCAAATTAACATTTTGTCGTCGGTTTACAAAAAAAAATTGGCTGTGCCCCCCATTTTGACCGTGTAGGTGTCGCTCTTTTGTATGGAATAGCAGAATTAGTTTACTAGCCCATGAAAAAAATGGTCACCCTGCACACCCGTTATTTCGTTTTTTTGATTCAATAAATTGCAGTCCCTGTGGCCGAAGTCGGCTAGACGGCATCATCATCATTATCATTATCAACTAAATTGATTATTAAAACAATTGAGTTAGCTTGATTTACCAGAACTAACCACAATTGCTATATAAATAGATACGAAATTGATATACTTGAAAAGATATCGTTTATTTTTATCTGCTGCTAACTTTTATTATATTTCTTTTATCGTAGAATAATTTAAGTAACTTCCTCATAGCCAGGAGCTTCTAAACATTGGCGTTACCAAAAAAAACCTAAGAATATATTCATTGATCACCACGCTTGCTCAAGACAGATTGTCGTTTTCAGACTGGTGTCCTGTGTCCAGGTTTCCTTCACCGATGTCAATGATGTCCTGATATGATTTTGATGATAAATCAAAATTTCCAAAATTAAAAAAATTATATTGTTTTTACATTACATACATACCATCACGCCTGTATTCCCCGAAGGGTTAGGCAGAGGTGTACACGCACAGTTCGCCGGTATTTTTAGGTCCAATGTTATAGGGGGCGAGCCTATTGCCATTAACCGGGCACAAATCCTAACTCCGAGCTGCGACTGAGAATTTAATAGAAAAACCCAATAACACTTTTTGCTCGATGTGGGAATCGAACCCAAGACCTCTAGCGTAGCAGTCGCGCTTAGGACCACTAGACTACCGAGGCAGTTGTATTGTTGATATTGCTTTTATACTTTCTACAAAATTCGCATTGATTCAATTTCTATTGACCAAAGTATAATTAGACAATATTTGTATGGAGAGCACAGTACATACATTTCCCTTAAAATTCAAATATTGGCTTTACGAATGAATGAAACAAAATATTATATGAATCTATACTCCCACGTTTAAAACATTTCGCAATTACAAATCAAAAAGCCAAACCAATCTCTCCTACACACGTAAACGATCAAAAATAAATACCAATACAAAATGAAAAAAATATCCAATCGTACACCATTGAAATCCGTGTTGCGTAAACTGACTATTTTTAAACACTGACGTACAAATTCTATTACAATATTGAAAAAAAATACACACACACACCCACAATACATTCATATTTTTGAAATACGGCAGCGAGTTTGAATGGGCCGCGTAGCATAGGCGTCGTAGACGCCGTCTATGCTACGAAAACTGTAGACCTACGCCGTAGCAGATCTACGATCTAGGCTACGAGCGGCAGAGGCGCGTAGCTTAGAATTAGAATTTTAAACTTTTTATGGACGGGCTTGTGGAAGTTTTGTTATGTTGTTATAACTGGTTTCATATAAATATTTTAAGCATGATTCGTAAACATAATAATTATGTCAACATCATTGCCAACTGCCTCGTTAGCCTAGTGGTGCTAAGCGCGACTGCTACGCTAGAGGTCTTGGGTTCGATTCCCAGGTCGAGCAAAAAGTGTATTGGGTTTTTCTATGATAATCTCAGTAGCAGCTCGGAGTTAGGATTTGTGCCCGATTAATGGCAATAGGCTCGCCCCCATTACAAAGGACCTAAAACATACCGGCGAACTTTGGGTGTACATTGTTACACCTCTGCCTAACCCTTTGCGGATACAGGCGTGATGGTATGTGTTTATTGTATTTGACGACACGGTTGTCGCAATGGCTGAGCGTGTATCTGTTGCGCTGCGTGTCGCGGGTTCGCTTCCCTCCCGGAATAAATATTTGTATGGCCTACTGATAGTTGTACCGAGACTGGCTGTTTGAGTAAATCTCTGCTATACCCTTTAATCAAATCAAATAATAATAATAAAAACTCTGCAGTTACTGAATAATTGTTTCTTTTATGCTCTCCTCAACCCTTCATAAATTTATTATAGAACCCGCTTATTAATAAATAAGTAAAGTTATACCAGTATTAACCTTTGTTTAATTGTACATTTTTTGAGTTTTAATTTGGGCGCAGCAACTTCACGTCGAGTTTAATGTAAAGGGGAAAATTTAAAATTAGAAAACCCCATGATGACTTTTAAGTCATATTATTTTTTTTCGTTTGGGATAGATTTATGTCATAGTCATTATTGTACTAATGCTTTTGAATATTTCGACGTACCGTGCTATATGTTTCCAATTATTAAATATACTATCTAACAGATACAATAAATATCTACCAGATATGGTTACTAGAAGTATAATTTTACTGTTAAATACCAGCCTACTATTGTAATACTGAAATGCAAATTCCTTTTCTCATACAGAGAGGGCACGAGCATTGTTCACCACGCTTTCTAAAGGGAGATTGACGATTTCCGATTTCCGACTTATATTAATTATCAATCCAAGTTGCCTCACGATGTTTTCCTTCACCGATGTCAGTGATGTTCAAGATAAACTTAGAAAGTACATGACATATGAAAAGTAAAACGACATATTGGTACTTGCCTCTGCCGAGTTTTGAACCCACAACTTCGTGCGAGAGACGCGGTTGAGTTTAAAATAACAGGCCACAAAATGTCCCAAGTCCACAGTTACCCTAGCTCCACTACCGTCCGTGCGTAACTATGACGTAAGCACGTGCACGCATGAACCACACACGTCCCACGCCATGGGACACATGTCTCACTACGTACACAGACACGTGTCTCACACGTAGCGGCACATAGTGACGTTAGTTCTACACCGTGTGCTAGCATGTGCTTAGGAGTAGATTTAGACGGGAGACTTATATAAACCCAGTGACGTCTCGACATTAGGTGTGGCAACGTCATATGCTTGGTGTTTTTGACATCTTGTTTTTAGAAAAATCTGTGGGTACTTCTATAATGTGGGATGATGTAACGGTTAAGGCGCACCACATGCCTGAGGTACTGGGTGAGAAATGTGAGCTTTTCAGATCATTATGTTCTTTGTAAGTTTATCTTGGACATCACTGACATCGGTGGAAGAAAACATCGTGAAGAAACCTAGACTTATAGTTAGTTAGAAATCTTTAAGCAAGCGCCATGATCAATGCTCATGCTCTGTATGAGAAGACGCATTTGCCCAGCAGTGCGACAATAATAGGCTGGTATTATTATTATTTCTAATCTTAGTTTTGTTTAGAATAATAATGATGATTATCGTCAAACTTGAAATATATCCACACTGATATTATGAAACCGAATATAACTCTGAATGTTTGTCTGTCTATCTTTTACAACAATACCACTGAACCGATCGTAATTAAGCATAACAAAGAAGTAGATCCTCGATTTCATCTGCGTCCGCGAAAATCGACATTCAAGCCGACGAAGCTGCGAGCAAAAGCTATCCAATAATAATTAAAAAGATCTTTCAACCCTTATTGGATATCTTCGGCTATTTCTTTTGTTTTTCTTTCAACCCCAAGGAAACACAGAATCAATATTTCCAAGAAAAAACTCACAAACACTAAACTGAATTTCTTTTCCATTTCCCTCATAAACTAGTTTCCCCCTAACTGAAGGGTCGTTGTATCGTGATGACGTCATCAAAGGTCGGAGGGGAGTAGTGACGTCACTCGTGAGTCGGTGAAGGGTGATGTGTGGTCTACTAATTGGCAGTAATTACTGGCATTATACGATTGGTTTTTGTTTGAATTTCATAAGTGGAAAGGTTCTTATGGTATGGTGTTGTCATGTTGGTATTACGATCTAAGTCATTGAACCTATTTCATATTATAATTTTACAACTATTATAAATGCCAATGTTTGGATGAATGGATGTTTGTTATTCAATCAAGCCATAACGGCTAAACAGATCTGGATGAAATTTGGCACAGAGACAGATTATAGTCCGAAATAGCACATAGGGTACTTTATATTTCAAAAAAAAAATTCTTAATTTTAAACTCTTCAGACAAAGTCGCGGGCAAAACCTATTTTCCTAAAAAATGTACTCTTTTTATTTCAAATTAGTTTTTTGATCGTCAACGTTGTATTTTATTCTTTAAACTGCAATAATTGAAACAGTTTTGCAATATTGACGTACGTACTCACACAGCAATTATCGATGTTACAACATAACTGTCTCCAAAAAACAGGCGAAGCAAGAAGGCAAGCCCTAGCGCTTGTATCAGGGTCAAGGTGATGTGTTTGTGCAACTTTCCAATCCTCCCCTCCCCTTCCACGTCTGATGCGCTTCCCTCCCCCCCGCTGGTATCCTTGCGCGTTATTTATAGGCGCATTAAGTACGTTGTAACCGCGGAAGGCCTGAGGTCAACTAATAGCTTAATAACTGATGAATTTTATTCAGAAATGGATGTATGAAAGACGTTTTTACTGTGCCTTTTTGATAGTCTACCAGTACTTACGAACATGAACCCTATAAGTCCTACTAATCCTACTATCCTCCTTATATCATAAATGCGAAAGTTTGCGAGGATAGATGGATGTTTGTTACTCTTTCACGCTTAAACGGCTGAACGGATCTGGATGAAATTTGGCACTGAGATAGATTGTAGTGTGAAATAACACATAGGATACTTTTTATCTCGAAAAAATGTACGGTTCCCGTAAAATAATATTATATTAAATTTGACGCGGACGAAATCGCGAGCAGAAGCTAGTAGTTTCATAAATAAACAGGTTTAAATGGATTAAGGAAATAATTTCCTGTAGTTTTTTTTTTATTTGTGACTTTACGATAAAGGGTCCTTATGCAGTCGTTTCTTATCTTTGAATGAGTAGACTTTGAGTTTCATTTGTTTTCATTTTGAATTGTTCTTATGTTTTCTCTGTCTAGACTTCTTTTATATAGTACAGCTTTTTACATTGTGTCATTGGAGTTCAATAGACTTCAATGGAGTTTCTTATTCCTTCTTCTCCATATGAACCTACTTGAAACGAGCAACAAGCTTCACTTTTTGGCTGAATAACTTTCTAACAATTTAAAAGTGCCTTGAAATAGAATAGTGACATAATAGGACACTCAGCAATAGACAACCTTTTATAGTAGCCGCCACGAGTCGTGAGCACAAACGTAAAGTTAATTTTTGGGTTCATCAGTATAATGTTTTTAGTAAGCGGCAGAGTACTTCCAGATTATCTCTTACAATTAATGCACTTTATTATTAAAGGAAAGTTATATTAATTCAATTTTGACGTTAAATATTAAATTGACTTCTATTACATACATACATACATACTAAATACGCGCAAAATACGCGCTAAGACGTGGAGTTGCGGACACCAGCCCGTTATACCAATACCATCATGCCTATATTCCCCGAAGGGTTAGGCAGAGGTGTATCAATATACACTCACAGTTCACCGGTTCACCGGACCTAAGTGCCATGTAATAGGGGGCGTGCCTAACGCCATTAACCGGGCATAAATCCTAACTCCAAGCTGCTACTGAGAATTTCATAGAAAAACCCAATAACACTTTTTGCTCTACCTAGGAATCGAACCCAAGACCTCCAGCGTCGCAGTCGCGCTTAGGACCATTAGGCTACCGAGGCAATTGCAAATTCACAGTAGTTCTAACTTAAACGTTTGTAATATTGAAAACCGTCTAGTGTTTGTTATCTATCATATTAAATCGTCAGAAAAAACTCTAGTCTAACTTAAATTCGCGAGTACAAAGCTATAAGGAAAAGCTGCGCAGGGGCAGCCGGCTCACTCACACAGACAGCCTTGATGCAGACGTGTTGCTTTTGTTGCAAGTGTTTCACTACGACTGCGTTTGTGCTGTGGGGTGAGCACGGCTGTTATAGGTTATATTGTGGAGGGGTAATAATACAGATATTTTTGTTGAGTAAATATCAGATTGGCAATTCTACTAATAAAGCTACTACCACACTACATAAACGCTCAAAATCGAATCGCACTGAGCGATAGTCAATATCCAAAAATGTAAGTAGGTAAATTAGAGGCCTTTTTACCAGATTGATATTTATCGTTGGATTTATCGCAATCTAATCAATCTGTCAAAAATTTTGTTCCTAAAAGTAAGTAGAATTTTCCGGACATTTTTTAAATCAATTAGAAATTCTATTCTTATAATAATTTTTCGTTCTTGAATTTCACAGGCAGATAAAACTTAGGCGCTCTAGATTTCCAAACGTTATTACTATCGATTAATCTTGATGTGTCGAAATAATCTAATTTTACTACATAACAAAGTCTGATTTTCTAATTTCTGAAGTCACTGCGAGGCATATTTAAGTAGAACAGAACTTTAAGTGTCAAATCTACATGTTGTTACAAAAGCTGCGCGTACGCAGCCGGTGGTTACTCACCGAGACAGCCTTGGTGCAGACATTTTTCTTTTGTTATAGCTCTGTTAATGTATGTATGCTTATCCTTGTCATTGGTTACGGGATCAGCTGAAATGTTTTAGTGTCTGGTGTTAATACGTACTTGTAGGTAAAGAAAATGTTGTATAAGTACTCCCTTTAGATAATTAATGTAATTTTTAATATCGAATATTTTACATCTATTGTAGTATTGTATTGTAGGTAGTAGGTTTTATTCGAGGAACGTCGTCTTCATACATAGACATACATACCATCACGCCTGTATTCCCCAAAGGGTTAGCCAGAGGTGTAACAATGTTCAGCCACAGTTCTTCGGTATGTTTTAGGTCCCATGTAATAGGGGCGAGCCTATTGCCATTAATCGGGCACAAATCCTAACTCCGAGCTGCTACTAAGAATTTAATAAAAAAGACAAATAACACTTTTTGCTTGACCTGGGAATCTAACCCAAGACCGTCGTCTTCATGAGTATTTATATTTTTTTAATAAATATTTACAGAATTTTATGATTATTATTCTTTATACGAAATTATCTTTTGGTAGGGGCCACTAGATTCAATAGAGTTTTTCTTATAAATGACGTTCAAAATTGCCTGTTATTGGTCTTATTGAAATAAATATTTTGACTTTAACTTTGACACGTTCACTACATAATAATTAGCGAATTTGACAAGTTTTGTATGAACTAACACACACACACACACTGTTATGTAACTTATTTGGCATATTGAATTTATTTGACGTAATTAATTTAATTATTGAATGACTGTGTGTTGGCTCTTTTTGGCCTAACTAAGCACATATATAAACGAAAAATAACGTACCAAAAAGGCACCACTCACACAAAACCAAAGTGCAACAATTTCCTCAATGCCTCGTCTATCCCTCCACGAAGCTACGAATGCACCAAACAAAAATAAAATAAGCAATTCAAGGTGCGCACACGCACCGCACACACCGGACGACCCTGAAGCTCGTGTTTGATTACGGAAACTTCTACGTAAAGTCTTTTCTTAGATCCAAGTTTTAATGTTTCTTTTTAAATAGGTGTAGGTAGGGACGGTTAAGTTTTTTGAGCTTACTTAAATACTCTTTGGTAGATTGAGTTTCCAGTTGTTTTTTTTTGGATAGTGTATTATTACTGATATATGTTGTAATTAGGCTATTGTTATTGACTAGCTTCTACATGCGACTTTTCCCACATGAAAGTTGAGTATATCATTAAACATAGCATAATTATGAAACTGTATATTAGTAAAAGATATTTGTAATCAGACCAGTCATTCCAGAGATTACTTACCACCACGCCTGTATTCCCCGAACGGTTACGCAGAGGTGTACCAATGTACACGCACAGTTCGTCAGTATGTTTGGGTCGGTGGTAGAGAACAAAAAATAAAAATATATTTTACCTCTTTTTAATTTTGGTATAGATTATGAAACAAAGATAGATTTCCTCAAGTTGAATTTCAAGTTTCCTTAAGTTTTTTTGTTATAAGAAAAAATATAGTAGTTGAAGTTGGCCCAGCAGAGAAACCTTTTTTCTTTTACCCCCGTAATAATGCACAACTTTCTTACCCCCCATTGAAAAATTAATTATTTTATCAATTAAATTATAACTCCTCTAATATTATAATGAAGTGAAACTCATAAAATTATTCGTACATTCACATATTATAAATGATTTATCGAATAACTTTCACAGAAGTATTAAAATTCATTTTCATGTCAATGTTTTGTAGAATAAATTAACAATATAAACTGACCAATTATAATTGATTACGTCATCAAATAGTCAGGTTGTATGCTATTGTATGGTAATGAATTGTATTTACTAATTTCATGCAAGGGCTTTTTGCATTTTGTTTTAATACCAAAATTATAATTAAGTCGCGTACAAAAGCTATGTAATGTATAAATATGGAGTATTTTTTTTGTCTATCCTTCGACATACAATACTGCCTTTGGGAATAGGCAAGATAGATAAATAGATTTAATTCTTTTTCATTGTAAATGACGTTCAAAAATAAATTAACAATTTGACCTTAAACTGGTTCTGAAATATATGTAACTAAATGGACATAACTCATTGTTTATTTTCAATCTTAAATAAAGTTTAAGTTGCCAAAAGGTGTTTTTAACTCTTATCTTAAAACATTGGAGTCTTAAATAAAGCTACTTTTTTACTTATTAAATTAGGTCCACCGCTTTGTTTTTCACGCGAAGTATTTCTTTGTATCTAGATAAAAACCAAATAAAATATTTATTATTATTATTGACATTTTTTTTTTCTTATAGAGGCCATGGCCAATGTGGCAAAGGCTTCCCCCATTTTTTTGGTGCCTTCTTTGTTATGCTTCCTCTCGCTCCCGTTCCTGATGAAGCCATCCAAGGCGTCCCGCCATTTATCCACGATCTGCCGTGACCTTGTGAGATCTTTCGACTTTTAACAGAACATACCAGCACGCCTGTATTTCCCGAAGGGTTAGGCAGAGGTGTACAAATACCCACAGATCGCCAGTATGTTTAGGTCACATGTAATAGGGGACGAGCCTATTGCCATTAACCGGGCACAAATCTTAACTCCGAGTTGCTACTGACAATTTTATTGAAAAACCCAATAACACTTTGCTCGACCTGAGAATCGAACCCAAGACCTTTGGCGTAGTAGTCGCGCTTAGGACCACTAGGCTAACGAGGCAGTTTTGACATTTACTACAGTTTATTTCCATTCAACGTTCTTAGTAACTGTTCAAACAGTGTTAGGAATGTAACAAAGAATTTGCCAGTGAAAGTCTGACCAAATTTGGCTCAGTAATTTTCGGGCGAAACGTGTACAGACTGACAAACGGTTCGATTTTTCTCTGTTTGGTGGAAATATTTATATACAACTTTATAAGTTGTAGAAGAATCATTTTGGTAAATAGTTTTTGGTCTAATGATGATCTCGGAAATATGTCTCGTGTGTTTTTTTCTTGTGTGTTCTCGTGTGTTAATTTATGTATCAACTACGCGTCAATTTTTTTATTTATTTTTTTATTTAAGCATTGTCCCACACTAGGTATTTCTTCTGTGTCGTGGGTACGGCTACAAACATATAAACTCACATACACAAACAGCCAGACCCGGAACAACTATTTGTAGGCCATACAAATATTTGTTCCGTGAGGGAATCGAACCCGCGACACGCAGCGCCGCAGCCAATCGCTCCGCCACTGCGTCAACCGTGCCGTCAATTTGATAAGTTATCCCACGGGAACAGTATATTTTTCCGGGATAAAAAGTATCCTATGTGTCCCACACAATGTGATATTTTCAATTTTACAGACTGACATCTGTAAAGGAAACCAAGACTTAACATTAATATAAGTCTGAAATCGTCAATCCGCCTTAAGCAAATGAGGTGATCAATGCTCGGGTCTTTTGTGTATGAGAAGAGGTATTTGTCCTGCAGTGGAGGAATAATAGGCTAGTGCCTAGTGAACCTAAACGCGACTGCTACGCTAGAGGTCCTGGGTTCGATTCCCAGGTCGAGCAAAAAGTGTTATTGGGTTTTTCTATGAATTTCTTAGTAGCAGCTCGGAGTTATGATTTGTGCCCGGTTAATGGCAATAGGCTCGCCCCTAATACATGGGGCCTTATCATACCGGCGAACTGTGGGTGTACATTGGTGCACCTCTGCCTAACCCTGCGGGGAATACAGGCGTGATAGTATGTTTGTGTTTGATAGTTTGTATTACTATAAATTATAAAATGGCTTTACGACTGCTAACAGTCAAACCCATGTATATAAAAAAATAATAAACCAATACAGTAAAAGGATTCTATAAACTGTAAAACGAATCAATTGTCTTCGGCAATGTTCGGCGCCGCGATTGTAGCCGAGTGCCTTCGGGAACATTCGGGCGCACGAGTTTAGCCGAAGTCTGACAGACATGATGCCGAGTTTCACAATAGATTGAACAGTTTTCTTGTAATTTGCAGCCAGACATCAGATAATGGCAGGTCATGGACTAGACCTCTTCTAGGAATTGAGATTGAGATTTATATTACATACATACCTAAGTTTTTTTAAGTTATTTCTTGATGTCTGAAGGTCACATTACTATAACAAGGAATTAAGTATATCTATTGATTTTTCTACAATTACTTTTATTGTTGAAAGCCGTTAGGGTAGCGGGTTTGATGCCTAGGTTGGTCAAAAACTTATAGTTTATATTGATAATGTTGTAGAAATGTGAAAAAAAAATCAAACGAATAAATTAAAATAAAATAAAAGGTTTTTTTTATAGATTTTAGGAGCAAAATTAATATCCAAATTATCTATACAAAAAATATAGCCATCTTGACAATAACCTTCTTCATTTATATTATGCCATCCCTTTTACACTTTCAAAGACAACACTGTGTTGTACTGTGTATGAATATACTCAATATCTCATTAGTTTTAAATTACACTGTGCCGTAAATGGAAAACGCAACTAGCACTCAATAAGTTAAGACCAGTAGTCCTTGATCCTTATTGCATCAGGTTTCATTTAACGAGAGAGGTCTTCAAAAATTGGTAATTTATATGTAGTGTTAGAGATATAAAACCACACACCTACAAATTGGACGTAGCCAGATTATCTTGATACTTCTGTCGTATTGCAACTAATAGGTAATAAACCTCACGTTAAATCGGTTTTAAACACTGTGTCACTAAGTTGGAAATCGTTAACGCAAAATCAACAACCCAATACTCTTTGACCTCTTCTTTAGCACATTTTCTCAAACACAGTAGCTCAACATATATCAGCAAACACCGTTCGTCATTGACGAAACACTGTACCAGCAAAAGTAACACAACCAATACATCTTGAGACTTGTTACCTTGTAATTTGTTCTTCAATAAAGGTCAAGATACTTTGGTACCTTGCAAGTCTGTGTCATAGATGGAAAACCGTGGCTGTGTTTTAATGCCAGTATATTTTGACACTTGTTGTCTTACCTTTTATATAGTAGCTGAGGTCGTATTTAATTGGTGGTATTCAACAAGTAGAGTCTTGGGCCTCCTTTTATGAAACTGGCTTTTGTTTCCTATATTATTTGTTAGTTTATTTTCTCTGTACTTAGCTATGGTTGTACATAATTATAGCTACTTATAGCTAAGGCGTAATATGAATGGTAAGTCTTAAAATACTTTGTGCGATTAATCGCAATTATTTCGAAGTCAAAGACGTTCTTATGTTTTTGGTGATAATAATGAAAACATTGTGGACTTTCAACAGTCCAATTCGAAAATTGGGCATCAATTTGCGGCTGCCAAGCTCAAATAGGTTTGGGTAGGCTACGTTAGCCGGATGCACAGCGAACGCTGGGCAAGTCTTCACGCAATGGATGACCTACCTCAAGCACCCGTCTCTCACTATGTTATTTCCATGTTCGATGTTCGTGCTCTAATGTAACCCTAGAATTAAATAACTAGTGTAGAAAAAATCATCATACCATAACGCCTGTATTCCCCGAAGGGTTAGGCGGAGGTGTAACAATGTACACGCACAGTTCGCCGGTATGTTTAGGTCCCATGTAATAGGGGGCGAGCCTATTGCCATTAACCGGGCACAAATCCTAACTCCGAGCTGCTACTGAGAATTTCATAGAAAAACCCAATAATACTTTTTGCTCGACCTGGGAATCGAACCCAAGACCTCTAGCGTAGAAGTCGCGCTAAGGACCACTAGGCTACCGAGGCAGTGTAGAGAAAATAAATTATTAAATTAAATTATATTGGGTGCCTGAGGGAGGTCGGTGTCGCCGAGGCCGGTACAGGAAGACGTGGCAAGATGACCTGGACTAGCAAGAGGGCTAGTTTGAAAAGGCGAAATAAGAACATATTTGGAAGGAGTTTACCCAGCAGTGGCAAATGGTAGGATAGCTAAAAATCCCTCTACACCAAGATCGGTCACAAACAAAGAACCATATGCTATCATCAGTTTTATAATATCACTAATCAAACCTTTTTATTAACCAGCCAATCGTTTTCTACCGCCATAAAAACCAACAATTCATGTCTAGACCGCTTTCATTCGCAAAAGTCGTCGTGCAACTAATCGCACGTGAATAGCCGACTTGAGACTTTAAGGTTTTGTATGAAGGGCATTGAATATGTTTGGATGCTTGTCCTTTATCTTTTTATTGTATATTTTATAACTTATTTTGGTTTAAGATGAAGCTGTCTTTAAATCCACTAATGTATGGAGTGGACGCGAATCGTGTAGGTATAGATAAAATACAGACTCTGCCTTGTTTGGGGACCGCCGTACAATTTATAACACATCTATAAATAACATAACATACCATCACGCCTGTATTTCCCGGAAGTTTAAGCAGAGGTGTACCAATGTACACCCATAGTTGGCCAGTATGTTTAGCTCCCATGTAATAGGGGGCGAGCCTATTGCCATTAACCGGGCACAAATCCTAACTCCGAGCTGCTACTGAAAATTTCATAGAAAAACTTAGTAACACTTTACTCAACCTGGAAATAGAACCCAAGACCTCTAGCGTAGCAGTCGCGCTTAGGACCACTAGGCTATCGAGGCATGTTCACATTTATAAAGAAATTGTTACATATCTATTATTATCATCCCATAATATTAACTGCCTCGGTAGCCTAGTGGTCCTAAGCGCTACAGCTACGCTACAGGTCTTGGGTTCGATTCCCAGGTCGAGCAAAAAGTATTATAGGGTTTTTCTATGAAATGCTCAGTAGCAGCTCGGAGTTAGGATTTGTGCCCGGTTAATGGCAATAGGCTCGCCCCCTATTACTTGGGACCTAAAACATACCGGCGAACCGTGGGTGTACATTGTTACACCTCTGCCTAACCCTTCGGGGAATACAGGCGTGATGGTATGTGTGTGCGTGTGTTTTGTCATATGTTTCGCTGTTATTGTGCGTAGATTTTACACAATTTAGTTACAGGAAATGAACCTTCAGATCTGCGCTAAGTTCTCGAACACACATACACACATATACAGAGGTGTACATTGGTACACCTCTGCCTAACCCTCCGGAGAATACAGGCGTGATGGTATGTCATGTTATGTAATATTAAGTAATTTTATGTTTATTCTATTTTGTAACAATGGACCAATAAAAATTAATCTATTATTCTATAGATGTCTATCTAGTACAAGACAAATTCGGTTCCCGTCGTCCGTGTGTCCGCTTAGTTCTTCTAAACTACGCAGCAGATTTTGATACGGTTCTGACCAATAGATAGAGTAAAAATCACGTGCACGAAACCGCGGGCAGAAGATGGTGTTATAATAAATGGAGTATACTTCGCTATGTTGAAAAAACTGAAGTAGCAGAAATTGCCAAAACCTAAAATGAAAAGCTAATATTTAGACATTATAGTAACAAATATAAATTGTTGTTTTCAAACCAATTTGTCTTGTCCATATATTGTGCGTCCAACAACAAGTTGTAAATATATAAATAGATTGTAATTTAAACTTTAAAACGTCTGTTTTTATGCGCTGGCGCATAAACAGCTTCACTGATTTTGGTGCAATTCACTGGCAGCATTTGCTCAGATTTAGATTTACCGGTTTTTGTGTGAAAGGATCAACATTTGCTGGGTGTATGTTCATGCTATTGTTTATTCTAAAGGGGTGGCCAGAACTTAAAGTAAAACCGAAGTTTAATTGTCCTTTTTATCAAGCGCAAATCTAGCCTGTTACTAGACTATTGACAAGATACAATTTAGTATATTCCATCCAACAACGTTATTTCCATAAAGATGATATCAGTTACCTCATGATATGTTACCTAGATCTATTTAATAAACAAACACATTAGTTTTGACTTTGCAAAGTCTTTGGTAGTAGGTACTCATCATAGACCCACCGACATACCGAATAGACGAACCACACATACATACCAAACACACACAATCGTACATACATATACCACACAATGATACACACGTAACTGAATAGTTTTTAGGCAAGCAAAACAAGCGAATGTCATTTGAAAATCAAAAGTTAAACGACTCGAAGTATGGCGGCCGAGCTACTACAGAATTAGAATAGGTAGCTATCTAAAGTGGCCTTCGGATCTGCGCATGAGCATGCTTCATTCTGAGCGTCAGCAGGATTTCAAGGTTATAGTAGCAGAGACATAAACCCTTCAGTGCTAATTACGGGTCTTAAAAGTTAGATAATTTATTGAGGTAGATAATGAAGCATGTTTTACTAAAGATTTTGGTTATTTTTCAAGGCATATTTAGTCAAATGATTATTTATTATGCACATTAATAAGTATGATGTTGAGATAAAAATCTATCAAAATTATAGGAGTGCAAGCTTTTGTTCATGACTTCGTCCGTGCCAAAGTTGACGTATTATCTCACGGGAACCGTACATTTTTTCGAGGTAAAATGTAGCCTATATGCTTTTCCAGATTAAAATCTATCTTTGTGCCAAATTTCATCCAAAACCGTTCATCCGTTCTAGCGTGATTGAGTAACAAACATACATCCATCCAATCGTTCGCATTTATAACACATAGTGGTAAGATTAACAACTTTTAGATCAAGCTACGTGATTGGTAAGAAATCTTTTAGTATGATCTTCATAACCTGTTTCTAGAGTGGACGGCATCCGGAAGACGTAGAACCGGGCGCACACGCATCTTGGGATAGGTCTGCGTACAATAGTGGATTTTGTTCGGCCCTTTTTGCTTATTTAGACGAAATGGTATGTATTCTTTTAAAAACAGGTTTTTTTAGTTTTAAATGCACTTTTTGGTAATTCTCGTATTTTTAAGAACTATTGCTATATGACCTCAGTCTCAATAAAAATACTTAAATATGCGACTAGGTTTGAACGTTTTCTTATTATGAAATTGGGCCCTATGGTAGGTTATATTATAAATGAGTACAATATAGTTGTTTTACTTCCAAATTAACGCCCTGAGGGCCTAGCACAAGCGGGCTAACGTAAAAGTATTCTATTCAAGTAGGTTGTTCATATTGAAAATACTAGGTATACAATTTCATAGCATTTTGGTTTCATTTTATGCTACAAACATAGTAAGTGATAGTTTCACCCATTGATCTGAATTTGTGCGTATTATAAGCATTCTAATGAAATTTAAATTATTTTCAGTACGGAACGGCTTGTAAATTATGATTTTAATACACTGCTGTTAATTATAAAATTGTATGTTGTATAAGAATTATTCAGACAGCAATGATGATGCGCAAAATGACTCTATTGACTTTTTTGGTCATTCACCTAGTTGTTTAAAAATATACCTATCATGCACTGTACAAGTACGTATAATTTGTAAGAATTAGATGCTTTTATGTATTTCATCTATGATTTTTATTCCAGTTTTATCATTATTATTAATTCTTTTTAATTTTATTTTTTCTGTTTTTTTATTCATTCTTATTTTTTGGTTAGGAACCTTTGCGATTGTACGCTTAAATACTCATCAAAGTTTTAACACAATCGAATCAATGGTTTAGGAACACATAGAGGACAAACATACAAACATTCATTTTTATGAGTTCTTCTATGATTTTATATTATAGGTCATAATATTGTATTAATATGCTATTTTTAGCATTCAATATATAAATCTCTCTGTTATACTAAAGGTGTATTGCCCATTGCTAGGAGCTGCATTAGACTTTTAATATTTCTTCATAGCAAGGCATTTCACAATTTATTTTATTTATGCTATTTTTAAATGGTTCTGCGAATTTAGAAGCTGTAAATCAATACAAAGTAGAATGATAATACAAGATTTTCATTACTGATAAGTTTACGCAAAATTTCCTGTTAAACAATTTAACTATTATAAAAAGCTCTTAGTTTTTTAGGAAGCCCTCCAATTTTTTTTTACTGCGTATAATAAATATCTTGTTTGAACTTTTTTTATTTTAAATTATATTTACCACATGGATAAGTTTGTCCTATTCGGTTAATAAAAAAATGCATTTTTTGTCACCGTTGGAGCCGAAATATTTAAATACTGTCAAGCCACCTCAAATAGGCCTAACATACATACAATGGCAGCCAATTTACACATTAAAAGTGTTGTTATACAAAGAAAATAACATATTCTATACCATTGCATTCTACATTAAACGTAGCTGGTAAAAAAAGAATGAAATAGTTGTCCAAAATTCGAAATTTGAAGATAAAGCAACATGGCGGGCCCGCGCCCGCGCACTTCGTAGGCTTCAAAAAAAGAACACAGAATCAAGATGGCCGACTTTCTCGGCAGTGCCTAGTACTGCTGACGTCACTACACGACGTGTCCTTGTCACTTTGTCTAGGGATCATTCCCGATTTATTAGAAAAATATACTTTTTATACAGTTAAATAGTGTTTTTGTAAGTTCAAACGTTGCAGTTTAGTGATCCGTGGCGGCGAATACGATGCTGATTATTTCTTTGTGTATTTTAATTTAGATATTGTTTGTTTAATACAAAAAATCTGTTGGAAACGAAGAATACGAGTAAACCTATATAAAATACGAATGGAAAGTCCATAACAGAAGGTAAAAAAATAACAAAAAGTCTTAAAATAAAACAGGGAAAATAAAAGTACTTACCAAAAAATAAAAATCGGAAAACACAAAAGTCCAATAAAAGAAAAAAATAAATACTATGTTGCAGTTAAATAAAACACAACACGACACTTTAGGCACTAGAGTTTTTTTCGAAACGGTGAAAAATCTTGGTTTTTATTTTTAAAATATTGTCATAATCGGTGAAGTCTGTAAAATAGAATCCGAATGAACACAGCGCCCGACTACCGCCGTATTTTATTAGTTCAAAACGCTCGCTGAATTAACGAAAATAAATCTATTTATCTATTAAAATAAACTATCAAATTCAAACAAGATTCCAAGTCGAACTAAGTAACGCGGTTCGAGTTCTTTATTCAAAAAATCGCGACGTACTGGCGCGCTATAAAGTTGCAGGAAGAACGCCTTTTCCTAGTGATGTAGACACAAAAATTCTTTTCAAAAAATCGCCAACGAGCGTTTTGAGCCAAAAAATCTAACCTAACCTAACCCAGGCGGGCGGGCGACTGGCGGGCGCGTAGGGGCCGCATTGCCAAATATTTTTTTTTGCATCTCGGCCGAATTATGCACTTGTATGCGACTTACGTCGTCCCTTCATTGTAGTGGTGCGACATGTACCGATTGGGCATTTTTATGTGGTGTCAGTGTGTGGGGCACACACACGAGCGCAACCGACGAAATTTTTGTCTGTGCGCGTTGAGAGCCCTTCGACGTGGAGTTTATTTAAAAAATTCGGCGTGTTATGTAAACACGCGAATTTTTTTTAGACATTAAAATACTTAGGTGTTGCCCGAAGGGGTCGATGGCCGCGTTTTTCGGGAACTCTGACTAATTTAGCTAAAAGGATCTCTTTCGTACACACTCCGGTAGCAGAAGCTGTCGCAGCCGAACACCCAAGTTCGGTTTACGAACGCCACTCGTGTTTCATCGTTTTGGCGCGAACGAATTTTGAACTTGGAACGTTTGTTTTCGTAATTCTTATTATATTATTTATTTGTCAAAAATGTTCCTAAGCAACGAGTGCACTCTTGTGATTGGTCGAGGAAGTTACGAGCGTTCAATCTGAATTCTTAATTTGAAACAGCGAATTTTAAAACCGCTTCTTACGGCCCACAGATCCAACTAACACGAGTTACTTTCTTTTCTTGGAAAAAAAATATTTTCTCCAATAACTTTTAACCACTACCGGTTTATTTACACTAAAATATTAATGAACTAGAATACAAATTCACGTCTATATGTAGTCAAACTTTAAATTAGACTAAATCGAAGACGATTAACCGTCGACTAGACAAAGCGGTCGACTAAAAATAACCAATAAAACAACTATACCAAAGAATTTATGAGTTTGATATAATTCTAAGAAACTGATTCATTAATGCTATGGGAAAACGTTAAATTGCATTCTTTATATGCAATATCTTTACGACTTGCATTTTTTATGAGGTGGACAGAATTGCAAAATTGATTTTTTTTACACAATTATACTTAAGTTTAACTGTGCTCAAAATCGTGGTCAGAAAAAAATCTTCTAGATAATGCTAGCATGTAATTCTAAACACTATTTCGACAAGATAAAGCCTGTATTTGAATATAGTACCCACCAAACGCATTTGAGGTAGAGTTTATTAAAAAATTGCTTTGGAAGTCGATGGCAATACAAAATCGCAAACAGAACCAAAGCCGCCGACTCCCAAAGCTTTTTTTTTTGTTCCGAATGGGAAATCATCAAATGACTTCTCCCCTAAGCTCGTTGACTTCCAAAGCTAAAGTTATTTTTTTACTTTTAGTTTTTGAAGTAGGTTGCCTTTTTTGTAAAACTTTTTTTGATGAAACATATCTAAGAACCATCGCTAGGAAATCTGCTTTCAAATAAAAAACCGCTTCCAAATCTGTTCACCCGTTTAAGAGCCACGGGCCACAAACAGACACACAGATACGTCAAACTTATAACAAACCTCTTTTTAAGTCGGGGGTTAAGAACTTGAAAACAAACTAATACACTAGAATATACAAACGTGAACTAATTCCAATATTGAAGGTAGGTACCCCAAACCATAGTGTATAATAAAGGGTATCCAAGCAAAAAAGGACAATAAAGGTCGACAGGCGACACAGGTGTTTCAAAAATAGTAAAAAACCCCTTTGAAACTACTCAGTGGGCTCGAGAGCGGTAAGAACTATATTTAGAGCGAGTTCGTGAATTTATAATTAGTGACTTAGGTGTACGGCTTATCGATAGAACGGGATTTTAATTTTTTTTAAATTGGCGACTAGATTTTTGTCACGTTTTGGGGATTTACCAGGTACTATGATGTAGTAATTTTTATGCAAGGTACATCCCATTTACGTAGTTCTGTATCATTCTCATACATAAATATTGTTTACAAATATTGTAAAAAATAATAATTAAAACATGGATTATGAAGTTTCTGGTTCATTCGTCTCCATATGAAACTACATTCTAAAAGTTAACTAGATTCAATTCTTCTTCTTTTCTTGTTTCTTTATAACTTTGAAAAAATGGGAGGAATTTAGACATAGGTTCATTTGGCCCAAATTAACCTCAGTCATCTCTAAAACAGTTAAACAAAGAAATAACAAACAGTATTTGAACTATGGATAAAATAAATGTTATTGACGAAATAATTTACTATATTCGTATAAATAATTTTTATATCCCCATAAGGCGCAGTGGCGATACGTCACCCATTCAAATGACCGCCCCAAGTTCAATCCCCTTACAGAAGAAATATATTTAGCAGTTTATTCAATCATGTAATTTTAAATGTAGCTTAGATATTACAGTAGAGTCCTAAAACCTACAAAAAAAAGAGCGAATAGTTAAAATATACAAAAAATCTAAGTACAATCAACTACAATAAAGTAAACACTAACTTCAGAATAAAATATAAAAAAAGCATTTCCTGCAGTATTCAGTGATAAACGTTAACAACACTGCGCCGGCGCATTAGATCGATAGGCCGGGTTGGCGGCCTGTCGCCCTTGTTAGACGAAGGACGAATCGACTAATACTGATAGGGTAGAGAGAAGCACGCAGAGGCGACATAAATGAACATGTAGCTTTTGCTGATTTATTTAAAACATAATCTAATAGAGCTTGTGATCAAATCACTTACATTTTTGTAATTTTTATTTCTAAATTTCGTTGGATGGCAAGCAAAGCGATGCCATGGCCCATCTGAAGTTACATGGCCACCAGAGGCCTTGCAGATGCGTTGCCATGCCAGGGACAAAGTTGAAATGTCTCACGTGCCTGTAATTACACCGGCACCCATACCCTTTAAACCGGAACACAGCAACTCTGCTTTGCGGCAGAAATAGAATGGCGGTAGTACTTCCCCATACGAGCTCCTTTATAAAGAGCTCTACTACTAATAAACCTTAACTAACCTACGGCATTAATATTTACAAATATTTATAATTACTGTTAACATTTTGCATAAATATTCCCTACTAATCTAGGCTATCTATAGGCTATATATTTTCATGCTATTTGCTATGGGGGATGAGCAATGTTCTATTTATTACCTATATCTGTTTTCTTCCATTGTTTACCACAGAAAGCCTTTAAGACTAAGACCAACTAGGTTCTATTGGAGGATTTTGATGACGTAGTTTTCAATGCTTACATCCATTACACTTAGTTTCAGAAAAATCGCTAAATTACCATGTCTCGACTAATTGTAAAACAAGACATCAAATACGAAATGTCGCTTCTGTTGAAAATGTTCAAATATAACGTCGTACAAGTATATGTAAACGCACACATGCTCAGCTGCGCCCGCGCCGCTCGTAGACGCCCTTTGTTTTGGAGCCCACGGCCCGAGGATTAATGTTTTTTGTGAACATAAAATGTTAATTTTTCGTCTGAGACTTATTTTTCAAATAGGTAGTTGCACATTTTCGTTGTATGTAGGTATTACTTTATGTGATCACTTTATAAACTATTCCGTATGCTGTACAAACCTTGCAATTTAGGAGAAGTGAGCTTAAGGTCGGTCAAACATAAGGTCGGACGCTCTCGGGCTATGTTAGTAAAACTCTTTGTGAACGAGCTCGACCGGTGAAGCACTATCACGTGTTCCGGTTTAAAGGGTATGAGTGCCGGTGTAATTACAGGAACATGAGACATTTTAACTTTGTCTCTAAGACGGCAACGCGTTTGCAAGGCCTCTGGTATTGCAGAAGTCTATGGGCAGCGACAACTTAGCAGTGACTACTTAACATCAGGTGGGCCGTCGGCTTGTTCGCCATACAATGATATAAAAAAAATGATCCTATAATTTAGATTTAAAAGGAATAGATATTATAATTAGGTTATTGCAGATTAGTGACAAATCTAAACCATGGTGACCTCCCCGCAGCCCTATCGGCGAAGTGTCCTGTCGGCGAAGAGTCCTGTCGGGGAAGTGTCCTGTCGGCGAAGTATCCTGTCGGCGAAGAGTCCTGTCGAAGTAAAGTCTTGTCGGTGTTCAGTCTGTCGGCGATTCGTCGTACACTCATTTTAATGTCTTAAACTGCCGCGGTAGCCTAGTGGTCCTAAGCGCGACTGCAACACTAGAGGTCTTGGGTTCGTTTCCCAGGTCGAGGAAAAAGTGTTACGGTTAATGGTAATAGGCTCGCCCCCTATTACATGGGACCTAAACATACCGACGAACTGTGGGTGTACATTTATACACCTCTGCCTAACTCTTCGGGAAATACAAGCGTGATAGTATGTCAAATGCTGGTGTAGGAAACTTAAAAGTAAGTCTGTCCAACTATATGTCTGTATGTCTATTTGGTAACATTTTAAGGAAAACTACTGTAACGATCGTCATTGTAGAGAGAATGGACAAGTTCCTTCATGGAGTACAACATACCAGGCGTTCCTGATCTAGTGTGTCCATTATTGTATGTACCTATTATAAATGTTATTAATTAGTGTGATTAAATCTATAATATTTAAGTAATTTATCTAAAATAAATTGAATTGTAATTAAAACAAAAAGCTTTGGTGTCTGCATAAGGACTTAGGTAACTATTTTTTTAATGAACTTGACATTCACGCAGACGGAGTCGCGGGCAAAAGCAAGCTACTAGTTTTTTTTACTGTTACTACTAAACGTAGTAAAACAAACATCCCATCTGTAAGTTTCATTCAATGAACTCTACATACGCGTGACTCCACACGTGACTCTATCATAGGTGTTTACTAAAACCACGCGTTTTTGTTCATGTGTAAACCAATCACTACGATAAAAAAACTAGCATGCGCACGCGCATGTAGAGCTGGTTTGATAGGAAAAATAATAATAAATAATGTGTGAATTACTAATTCACTGTAGAGCTGTTTATGTAACGTTTTGTTGAGAACGTGATGTATGTGTCTCTGTACAGAAGTAGAGACTATTTATTATAAAACTAGCCGTGCTCCGTGGTTTCATTCATGTTTAGTTATATCTTCGATTACTGCTCCGCTCCCGTGTATTGTAGCGTCAACTTGCATTGCCTATAGCCTTCCTCGATAAACAAGCTAATTACTGCTAATTTTTCAAATCAGACCAGCAGTTCCTGAGATTAGCGCGTTATAACAAACAAATAAACTCTTCACCTTTTTTGGTGCAGATACCTGTGCCAATATTCCTAACGGCAATCTAACGTAACCTTGGAATCTCAGGTCAACGACTCTACCATTCAAAAAATAGAGTCATACAAATTGATGTATTCCTCTTTTATAGCACGACCTATACCAATGTCTCTATTAGACTAGAATACTAGAATGACCTTGGTCGGTCGCTGACTCTATCTAGAGTCAGTATTACGTCTATGATAGAGCGTGACCTATGCCAATGTTGGTTGTTAGAATTTTAATTTAGTGGGTATGACTCTACCGGTCGTCGACTCTACTAATGTATATTGTTTGCTTTTTTGTTCATAATTGTTTAGAGTTTTGTTTTTTTTAATTGATAAAGGAATATATAGGGATCGTAGCGTCAACTGGCGGTCGGTGGTTTCTGCCTACCCCCAAAAACCAGTCTGGGAATAATAGGCGTGAGTTTATGTATGATAAATGTATTTGAATGTTCGAACTGTACCATTTCATTTTAGCCAAAATATATATTCATTGCAATTTTTTTGTATTCAAGAATTCCTAGACTACCTATTCTTGAAAGTGACTCTACCAAAAAAAATATAGAGTCACAATCTTAAACTACTTGAGATTTATAGCCTCGTTTGACCTACACTAACATCGTCTCTATTCGGCCATCGCAACCTTGACTCGGTCGGCGACTCTACCAGCTACAAGTGACATCATCTATCTAGTCACGTAGAGTTATGCATTCTCAGAATTTGCGTGGATATAGAGTGTATGTGTTGTGGTAGACTCTACATCAGGCTAGAAATAGTCGCTTCATTATCATATTACTTTGGAAATTATTGTAATTTTAAAATCTCACTACATAACTCTCTATCGGTAATTTATAGGAACCGGTCCAACGACGGTCAGTTATTATTAACTATTCGTTATTTTACAGAAATCCGGCAAGTAAATTTATCTGTCTATTACACTTTTACGACTAAACCACTGAACCGATTTTGATGAAATTTGGAGCGGGGTAAGTTTGGCTACTTTTTTTACGCGACTTCGTGTGCGTCCGTGATAACCGACATTTATTCAGACAAAGTCGGGGTTAAAAGCTTGTAAAGTAATAAATATGCTGACCATTACAATTAGAAGTAGCAATGACGTTGTAATGATTTAAACATAAACAAATGAGCACAAACACTGTGTCATTGTTCTACTACTAACCTTGGGTGGCCAATGACTCTATTTGACCTTGAACAGGCTTCGGCAGACTTCGGCTAACTAGCAATCTGAACTACTTCAACTCCTTAATAATGGCTTTTGAGGAAGAGGTCTAGTGACCGGCACGAGTCGCCTGTTAGACTCATTGACATCAGTATAGTATAGTTTTATGGAATTGTACAACTTATTTATTTATTTATTATTTTTATTAATTTATTAATTTATTTATTTATTTATTTATTTATTTATTTATTTATTTATTTATTTATTTATTTACTTATTTATTTATTTATTTATTTATTTATTTTTAAGGAAAGCTTACAGACTAATAACAATTATAAATATCATTAATAAATAAGGACAATTGCTAATGACAAGCTTCCACATATAAGTGTCCATTTAGTAACAAGCCATTTGCGTTGGTCGTTGGTGACTCTAATTAAGTTACTGGTTACAAAAATTAACTTCTTTCTATATCAAGTCGTGCAACATCAAAAATAGAATTGAAAAGCTATTAGCGGCTATCATAGTATTCATTGCTCAAAATTTTTCTAATTTTTGTGTAATTTTGTGTGTGTGTATTTTATTGTAATACATTTTTTTTTAAAGTGTATGTATGGAGTTTCTTGCCCGTTCTTCTCTATACGAAACTACCTTTTGGAATGGGCAACTAGATTCAGTATTTTTAATTTTAACATAAAATTGACGTTCAAAAGTGCCATTTAATGGTTTAATTGAAATAAATGATTTGACTTTGACATTGGTCCGACAGCCGGACCAATCACATGCAGCATCGGCGACACTAAAACCCAAGAATAACTCCAAAAATTAACTTAAACTTTGTGCTCATGTCCGTTACTCTCTCTCGTGTCCGTTATTATACCACCATAAGGGAGTAGACACCACTAATCAAATTCAAAGTTAGAGTGAACAGGCTTCTTCTGGGTAAGCTCACTCCATCGTCGACTTTGTCTCTGTCACCTCTGACCTAGACTAGCGTCAAGAGCAAGCCCCAAATCAAATAATGAAAAAAACAATTTACATACTTTTTACGAACCGCCAAAACACGAGTTCCTCCTAGATTTTGTATGGCAATGAAAGAAACTGTGACGTCACAATATGCCAACTCAATTGACTATTTATTGGTATCATAGAAACATACATACATACATACATACATACATAAACTCACGCCTTTTTCCCATGGGGGTAGGCAGAAACCACAGAACGCCACCTGCTACGATCCTTACATACTTCTTTCGCCTCGACCACGTTCATACATCTGTTCATACAAGCACGCCGGTTACGAGTACTGCGCACACGTCCTTTCTGAAGAACCCCACCAATAAGGTCAGGGTAGGTCTTTCTAGGGCGTCCTCTCCCGGCGTTGCCACTCACATCTGCCATATAAATCCCTTTCGTTAGTCGCCTTTCACTCATCCTCTCAACATGACCGAACCATCTAAGCATACTCTTTTCTATTTTTGTTACTACATCCTCTTTTAATCCGCAACGTTCTCGTATCGTTTCATTCCTCACTCTATCGTTCAAAGTTACACCACACATACTTCGCAAGGAACGCATCTCCACAGCATTTATCCTACTTTCATGCATAGAAACAACAAATCTAATAGTGCTAAAATAATGTGTGTTTTATAGAAGTTTTTTCTTCTAGTTATTGGCTATTGGTGTGCCGTGTTTTGCCAAAAATATATTATGACTGTACATCATTAGCCGAATTAATAACTTACGCCAGGTTCCAAAGATTTTTAACCTGAGGTGATCTATTCAATACTGATCTGATTATTTTTAATTCGATAATTTGTACCAAGTTGAACTTAAGCATTCAACTGGGTTAACGAGACAGCTCCAAAAATCATCTATGACTAAGTAAAAGATGTTACAAAATCGTTATCCAAGTCACCTTTAACCTTAACCCTGACCTCTGGCCCTGACCTTGGGTTGGTCATTCACGCCACTCCTACGCCTATCCGGTCAACTATTGTCAGCTCTACATAGAGCCAATTTATGTTGTTATGTTAGTACACTCTAACTCACAATTGAATGTCCCTGACATTCATGATGCGTAGAATGATGTGTAAAGGGGCTAAGCAGAGATATAGCTCGTGTTTAAATTGTGTAGAATAAAGTGTACTTTTGAATAGAGAAATGTTGACATAAAATGATAATAAATGATTGCCATACAACGAGGCAATGCTGATATAATCAGAGACATGGCAATTCTCTTTTTTAAAAACTGCTTGTTCAAAGGGATTTGATGCGCGAAATTGAGTCGCGTCATGAGTTAGGTCCTGAATTCTAAATTAATCTTATCCCTGAATTTCTCCGGGTGTCACCATTGTGTGGATCGCCCCGAGGACACGGTGGAGCACACCGTGGCGGTATGCCCCGCTTGGGCGGAGCATCGCCGAGTCCTCGTGGCGGCCATCGGCGGCGGCGAACTCTCGCGTCCGGCCCTGGTGCGAGCCATGGTTCGGAGCGAGAGGGAATGGGATGCAGTCGCCTCCTTCTGCGAGGCAGTAATGCTTGAGAAGGAGGCGGCGGGACGGTTGAGACAGCGGTTCTCCCGTCCCAGCCGCCGCGGTAGACGCTCCGGACGTCGGGAGCCGCGAGACGACTCCCGGCCACCGTAGATACTGGCCTGTGGACGGTGAGCAATGGGTAGCTCACCGTCCTTACGTTGCATAACGACAGGCCGTGTCGACGGCGCGTTCGTGTTCCACGCGCGCCTCAAAGAGATGTCAGCAAAAGGAAGGGGCCACTGAGGGCCGATGCCTGCCGGGGCTGCGGGTTGTTCGCAAGAGATACCGCGCCCCCGGAACGCAAAAGGCACAAGAAGGAACATGGGTGGGTTTTAGTCAGTAAAAGTCTGACACTCCCTCCCGCCGAGAAGTTATTTGATGATTTCCCACCCACCAAAAAAAAAAAAAAATAATCCCTGAATTTCTATAACTGTCAATACATATCCGACAAACCAATGTATCTATAAAACTATAGATGACACGGACGGCGCAGTAGTTGAATGGAACAAATATTCGTAGGACTTTTTTTGTTTGTTTTTTAAACTTATAACAAATACATAGTTATTCCGAGTCTAGTTATTTATGTTCGTGAATTTATATGTTTGAAAACACACCCACGGTGTTTTGCACACTTTTAATTAATTCATTCGTCGCATTGCTTTGAAAGACTATATTATAATATAACTTATCTACTTTCGGATACATGTACAGGAGTCATAGAATTAGGTATTTAAAGTTATAATACCAGCCTATTACTGTCCCATTGCGAGGTAAAGGCCTGTTCTCATACAGAGAAGGCACGAGCATTGATCACCACGCTTGTTTAAAGCGGATAGGCGATTTCAGACTTATATTAATGCATACATCCAGGTTCACTCACCAGGTTTTCCTTTACCAATGATGTCCAAAATAATCTAAGGTATCAAACCCGCGTGCTTGAGAATAGGCCGCCTTAACCAGTAAGCCTTCATACCTACTACATTTTATTTAAATAAACATTTGCTTAGTTTTCCACGCGACATAATTTACTCATTATAATATTTCTAATATTCCCCTCCAATTCTGCAAGTATTTACAAGTAGCGGTTTACACATCGGGACAAAATAATCAGTACCGGCTAGCCACTTAGTCATAATACAGTAGTTACAAGTTGAATGTCAACAACCTAGACGTCAAGGTTAGGCGATTAGGTCTCATAGACCGGACGTTGTGGTAGGACGGGACTAGACTGACTCATTTATAATGCTCGCATGTGTAATGTTCTAGTGCGATTTAGTACCTATTGTAACTAATGAACTGGAACGTTCCATTATATAGGAGGTTTGCTAGGTATTGTTAGCTTATTTGTTATACATAATATGTAATGATTTCTTACACTTTTTCCCAAAAAAAATAGGAAAGTGACACGAGAGGATGTAATATCGTAACAAAAGCTTTTACCATGGAATTTTCGTCGATTATTAACAAAATCAACTGTTCCATACAAGCGTGCAAAATACTATGGGACTGCTGGTTTTTTGCGTTAGCGCGCTAGTGTCTGGTCTACATGGCGCCAGGAGTTATAACGCGCACTTTTTGCTCGTGTATCTATCACCCAATATAAATAATAATTGTACTCCTTAAAGACGTCCGACACAATTATTAGGGTTGTGTTCCCGAAGAGTGCCATCGAGACCATATTACTAAGCCTCTGCTGTCTGTCCATCTGTCTGCTAGCGAGCTGTATCTCATGTCCCGTAATAGAAAGAGAGTTGAAATTTTAGGACACTTGTATGCCCATTATAACAAAAAGTTATAAGACTAAGTCGCTACGTTATAGGTCTTGTGTTCAATTCCCAGGTCGAGCAAAAAGTCTTATTGGGATTTTTATGAAATTCTCAGTAGCAGCTCAAAGTTAGGATTTATGCTCGGTTAATGGCAATGGGCTCACCCCCTATTACATGAGACCTAAAATACCGGCGAACTGTGGGTGTGTACATTGGTACACCTCTGCGTAACCATTCGGGGAATACAGCCGTGATGGTATGAATAAGACAAGGAACATGTTCATTTGTATGTAGTGTTAAATATTGTAAGGTGGTACGGAAGCGTTCAGTAATTTCGTTTTAAAATCTAAAATAGAACCGATAAATAATAATGTATTTTCTGAAATCATAAACAGTTGATACTCGATCAAGCGTCCGCCATACTAGTTTGCATATTTTAGTGTGAATGAATTCTATCTGCCAAGGTCTAGCCGGCGGACATTGCGCAGGTCATGCTCCTGACTCATGGGCAATAGACGCGATAGTGTAATGACATTACACATTAACACACACGAGTTCCTTGTCTGTGTGCGTGCCAGATTTTTGGCGTGGGGAACTTTATTTATAGAGAAAAATGCTGTTGGAATTTATTCATTATTTTTACATTCATTTTAGGTGTTGTATACATTCTTGCCATGTTTTCTTCTTGATTTCAAAATGATTTTAAGGTAAAATGAATGTTTTATTTTAATATTTTGTAAAAGTAATACATATTTAAAAAATAACCAGAATAAAGAAAGTGAAAGTAAGTTTATCGATAAGTAGCATCTGCACGCGACTTTGCCTCAAAATTCAGCCTAAGACTTAAACTATTCCAAACTCAAAAATGGGATAAAAACTATCATCTAAATGTTTGTCAAAGTTTATCTGTTTTAGCGTGAAAGAGTAGCAAACATCTATCCATCTCTCCTCACAGTACGCGTTTATAGTAAATACTCATAGTAATGATCATGGTAGTGGTCGTAATAGTTCTAGTACTATTATTACAAAAAAAAATACAATTGAAAAAGCCTTCAAAAAATGACACGTAACCCTGAGAATTCTATTGTCACCCCAAATGTACACAAAACAATTTTACAAGTTTCAAACTCGTCGACCAATCACACAAAACCGTACAATTTGCGCATAAAAACTACCAAAACATACATATACCTAATACGTCATCAAAATAAACAAAAAATCTCGCAAGCACTAGACCAAAACAGCGCGTTCAGACAACACGAGTAGGTACAAAGTGTAGGTATTCAGACGCAACCTTGGCAGTGCTGTCGAACTCTCGCCTTGGGCTGGCAAGCCACTGGGAAGAATGGACCAAAAGGACCAGTCTCTACAAAATGGAGATGCAGTCATGGTAACGCTACCTTGGAACCTAATAATTTTATTAACGAAGCACAGAGGTAATAGGAAGAGGTCGTGAGTTTGATTCTTGGACCTAAAGCGAGTGTACTTTCGTATAAGTAGTCACATCGAGTCGGATTATATATCCAAAACACGCAAATTCTTTGGCATTTTGGTATTACTTTATAGTATACTTACACAATAAAGAATATCATCCATTGCTTTATATCAAAATACGTATATTTTCAGTAAAAACTCGATCGGATTCACACGCCCTTGTCAGGCCCCTACACTATGACACGCAGTTACAACATACAACCATATTCGTGAATTATAGCATTGTAACTTGCATACGTACAAAATGCATTATAACCAAAGGAAAAAACTGTCAATGTTCTTTTCCTTAGAAACTCTTAAGGTGACATCAAGAAACTTAAAACACGCTAAATAATGAGTCATTATCTTGTTGCACAACAATCAACCATTTTTTATTTTTTTACGATAACGCTTAAAGTTTGATAAATTCTCAGCCAATAACATAGACTTGGCTTAAAATTATCAAAAAACATACAATGTTTCTTTGTGTTTCTTTATTTATTTTTATTGGATCACCAATAGCGAAAACGTCAAGAGTAAACCTCTTACAAATACATATTATTAGGTTCAATGCAACAATTCCTCATAGTTAAGCACCGCATGCAATAATCGGAACGCCAATTTTATTTTACTAATTTAATACGTTCAAAAAATAGGAAAATTTAAGACATTTCGAGCAGATAGATATTAGGTTGCGATATCATATTATTTATCATTGGATTGTAGTTTGTTTTTATCCAAGATCCTTATAGACACAAGCGTACCTTCTGCATATTTTCACTCAGTGTCCCGACGCACTAAATTTGCTCATATTAGATGCAAACGCTGGGTTATTGCTTGTATTTATTTTAGCATTAATGGTGGGTTGTTTATTTTGGTCCGATTTGTAAATCAGGTAGTTTTGGAGTGACGTTAAACATATGCTAACTGCGCAGTCGGTCGGTGTCAAGGCTATGATCAGTACCTACGTGTACTACGTGTTGTGTGGTCGCATGATAGGAGTTAAACATATATGGCTTATGAAAAAAAATACGGGGAAACCTAACCTTTTTACTCCTATATTGTTCACCGCTAAACATGTGAAGGTCAAGTCCTATAGTTAAAAACATTCAAAATCTTGTTAATTAGGTATTCATCTCAGCGAGTCAATCTCACTCCAGGTAAAATAGAGGCATTTTTGACAGATCGAGACTAAGATAAAAATGTGTTTCTAAAAATTACTAGAATTGTCTTCAGAAGGTCTAACGCACGCTCGCAAAGTAAACATAAAAACCAGATCTATCTTTAAATTGGAAATACCCGTTACGCACTCAATATTTATTTAGTTTGAAGGTTTGAATGTTTGTATTGCACTTGTATAAAATTAAATGCATAGGTACGCAACCCCTGGTCCTTCCATCCGCACCATAGCCTTAGCTGTTGCTTTTCTTGTCTGGAACATACGGGGTGTAAATAGACACATTGTTACAAAGCCGTTAAACTAAGTAACATTTAGCAAAAATGATTGCTGGGGAAAGATTTTCATTTTTGGTGTGAAAAAATATTGTTTGTACAGACTGTTCTTACGGGTTCATGCTATAGTATGATCCCTTCCTGGTCCTGAAAGGGTTTTTAAAGTTCAGACAGAAATCTTTCTTTTTTTTAATGAAATAGAATTTGGAACTTTTCAATTTCAATATTTCCGTAATCAGAAGGTCCTCGGGTCCAAGGATTGAAAGAAAATGTAACTTTCGATTTCAAGAAGTATCTTTTTACACACGTTTGTTTAAAATTCAACGTATATATACATTGGTACCTAAACCAATACAAAAACTAACGACTAAACACAAATTAACATAAGACATTCTCCTTGAACCTAAGTCTCAGTGCGTTGGCCCGCCTCGTGCTATCGTCTTATGAACACAATATTACTGCTTTGCAATTCTATTCCAAGTTAGAGTGATGTTTTTGTTATGGTTCCCCTTTGTTTATGAACTTTCCTTTATGATATGTTCTGAGAGTATCTATAGATTCTTCATTTTCTTACCACGTCGTTGAAAAAGATCTTCTCGAAAAGCTTACCTTTCATTTTCTTTAAAAAAACGTTACGTCACTCTAGTCTCTTCAGCGTCATGGGTGCTTATACATATAAACTTATAAATTCACGTACACGTACAACTACATACGGAACAATTATCTGTAAGCCATACAAATATTTGTTTAGTGCGGAAATCGAACACGAGATAGTCAACGCAGCAGCCAATCACTCGACCGCTGTGCCGTTGAACTACAATTTTGTACCAAGAAAGACTGCCTAGGTTGCACCAGATACATATGGCTAAACTTCGTGACTCATTTTATAATCACTAGCACCTCCCATGCACGAGCAAGTACCCATATGATATTTTCTCATCATTATGTACTTTCTAAGTTTATCTTCAACATTGCTGACATCTGTGAAGGAAAACATCGTGAGGAAACCTAGATTTTTAAATTTATATAATTCTGAGATCGCTAATTCGACTTAATCAATGCTTCTGCCTTTTCTGTATGAGAAGAGGCAGAAGCATTGATCAGAAGAGACCTTTGCCCTGCAGTAGGATAATAATACTGGTAATTGACATATTTTAAATAAACCAATATTAAAATAGCTTGGACGCCAAAAAAAACTAACTAATTACATCAATGACGCACCGGACAACGAAAACGCAATCTATGTTATTGCACATAATGCACATTCTCCCTTTCAGGCCTCGCGTCGCTATATCCTGCCGTCTATATACATAACACAGTAAATAACGAGAGCATTAACCCACGACCAATGATTCATCTATTCTTAGAACATGTGAGGAGAAAAACACCCACAATCCGTCCAAAATAATTAAATCGTACAAGCTCATTGGATGCTTCTTGCTTCCTGAAAAGTAAAAGCAATTATACTGATTAGGAGGATCCTGTAAAGAAGTCATGAAGCATCCTTCGTAATGCCAGTTTTATCATACTACAATCACCAATGAATTTTCCAAAGTGTTAATTTTATGGAAGTACAGTCAATGCTTTGTAATACCTGACTCTTTTTAGCAAGAAAATGTAAGAGAGGTGAGATAATTGTCAGCACTGACTATACAGAAATAAAGGTCTAAGACCTGTCCTTGTAGTGGTTAACGGCCTGTCACGATTTACAATGGACTGCCACTGAAACAATTTATTTCAATTATTTAAAAATAAAATATTACTCTACACTAGGATATTCTTCTATGGTACCATATGGTACCAAACCCAAAACAGTTACCGGTAGGCTACTCAAATAATTGTTTCACGCTGGAATCGAACCTGGGACAGCACAGCGCAACAAGACAAGTTTCTTTCGGAAATATTTTATATTTAATTCTGAAAAAATCATATGAAATCGTCAACCAACCATTGTCAAAGTTTTCAATGTAAACTAATAACTAGCCAGTTTTATGAAGAGACACAAAGAAAAATCACGTACAAAATCTATCTTATGGTTCTTGTATTAGTGTCTACTCCTCTCGCGGCCTCCCATCCTGCGATACACATAACAAGTACATAAGTGCATAAATATAAAATTGCGTTAGTTCATTAAACTGCAGTAGATAAACACATAGGTATATTGCGTGAACCCATCTCTACTGGCAGACCAGTTCATACACTGTCGGCCGAGATTATTGGCTCACTATGTTTAAAAATATCAATCATCTAAATCAATTTGTTAGTACTAATTTTGGCAGGCAATGGGAGGACTTTACGTGATCGTTACCATGACTGCCAGGTAGAGGTCCAGGTCACCAGGAGCAAAATGTTTGGTTCAAGACAAGAACATTTTTGTTTTAAAAAACTGTATAATTAGTTTCAGTTTTCAGGATGAATATAGTACCTCAGGATATAAAATACCGTGGGTTAATAACAAAGCATTCGCATAAAGATAATTTTGAAAAATTTCATCTAGTTGTTTCCTTTAAAACTCAGTTTCACAGGGACTTTAACTAGGCAATAAAGATTTTCAAATCAAGAAAATGTCTCTATACAAATACATGCGGGCAACTAAGTACTTACCACTATAAACAATAAAAATATCTAGATTGCATTTATAGACCATAAGTGGTAGTTTATTCCTAGCCCGCATGCAGGCACACTAGTACTCATTGTCCCAATTAACAATACACACAGAGTGACAGCAATAAATTAATTGTAAACTGCGTTATCACTTTTAGATCCAAAACGAAAAAATAACAAACACTTTTAATAATGAAGAAACTGGGAGCAGCCAGAATTCAGGACATTTTTATAACTATGAGTAAATAGTTTTCCCGGGTGCTGCACTTTCTTTATGACTCACCAGTAGTTAGGTCGGGGAGAACCCCACACACGTCACCTATCTGATGACGTCATATTTTTATTCAAACTAGGATATTCCTATTTTAAAAACCATCTTAAGAATGAGGAAGACCTTAAACCCAAGACGTACATCTAAATAATCCAAAAATAAATCGCGCGAACCAATTTTCCTGGCACACAATGTAATCCCCGCTGCACTGAACATTTGCCAAATATTTTTTTCTAAATATGTAACCGTCAGTTCGTTAACCCCGACCGCCATTATCGGGCTCGCCGGACGAGTGTTTTAGATCGGCGCAAGAGCATCGTTGTGTGCATTTACGACTCACATTATAATCTGCATGTGTGTGAATTTTTATGTCCCGACTTGTATTTTTTAGATTCGGATAGATGACGTCATTAGTGGGGACTGTGAATCCAAATGCTTGTACTTACCTTTTGATTTGAAGGTCGATTGTAGGAGCCTATTTGTGGTGTTGATGTTTCCTATTACGTAGGATACAAACGATTAATAAACATGTCTATGTATAGAGTATATTTTTCTGGAAAAAAACCTGATCAATATTTAGAGCAATAACGTGACAAATAATGTAGGTCTGCTTCGGCAACAATATGTAAGGCGTGCACTTAAGCGGGTCGGCACATTCGGCTTGGCATTAATACAACCTTTGATAATATTGCCATAATGTGTTATTCATTGAAAATATATCTGTTGCTCAATATCAAATGTTACTGAAAACATTGTTGCTAGCTTTTGTTTCTCAATAAATACAGTTCCATAACACAAAAACATGTTCTTGAAACAATGTGGGCAATTTTGTTTTACAGTAAATAAAGTGAGTAACAGTGACACAAGCACTTACGTCAAAGTCTATAAGTATTTATCAACCGATCTATTCTCCAAAAATCCTCAATGGCGAATTTAGATAAAGTTAGCTTGTGACAAGCTGTTATCACACCTCGCGATCAATCCTCTGAAAACCTCAGTCGGTGAGCTCAGGTAAAGTAAACTTGTGGTGATCTGTCGACCCTTAGCATTTGGTAGGATAACAACTGATGGCAGCCATGCAGAAGCAAAGTATTGTCAACTAACATTTAGCTCAGTTCCTTTAAGTTCACTGAGGAAGCGTCAATCGCCTCTAGGAAAGCCAGTATTTCCCAAGCTGGTCTACATTAGCAATCATTAAGATGTTCCCAACCCACAAGAGCGGTAACTTGGCAGAGTTCACTGAGAGAGATTTATAGAGAACTAGCTTCTGCCCGCGACTTCATGCGCGTCAATTTTGATATAACATCCCACAGGAACCGTACATTTTTCCGGGATAAAAAGAATCCTATGTGTTATTCAACACTACAACTACCAATATTTCAGAGCCAGATTTTATCCAGATCCGTTCAGCCGTTTATGTGTGAAAGAGTAACAAACATCCATCCATTTTCACAAACTTTTGCATTTATAATATTATATATTATGGAGTATGATAGCACTGCTTTATAGTTCAGCATAACCCTACAACCAATAAAGACGTGATAATTAACACAATATTAAACAACACTCAAGGCAACAAAAACACCTCCACACAATCAAAACACACATCCGCACAATACACCCTTTTAAACCCCAAACTACCCTTAACACAATAATAACAAGGTAAATAAACTATAAACCGGACTATTTCCGGTCCTCGTCTAGACGTGACCCCCGGACCCCCTGACCCTTAAGCCGGGGTCAAGTACGGTCAACTAGATCGTAGATACCTACATAGTTACCTATGAATATGTTTTTGTTTAGGTAAGGGTCCGTGGGAAATAGTTTAGGGAGGTTTGAATATAAACTGATTGCTTGTTAGATGTTTTGTTAGGAATAATATAAAAACATTGTTTAAAACGCCAAACAAACATACACAACAAGAACTTCTGAACTAATAATAAAAAGAGGTAAAATTATTTGTTTGTAAGCGGTAATGTCTGGAAGTCCTGGTCCTCTTACTAAAAATCTATCACTAATAGAATGCTTCACTATTGACGAGTGACATTGGATGTATTTTATGGCACGTGATTCTTTTAGACGGACAGAGCCGCGGGCATAAGATAAGAAAATAACGTTTTGGATCTCAGTATAATGTTTTATTATTCAGACAAAAAATAACTTATATTATTTTTTGTATAGTAGCCGCCACGAGTTGTGAGCACAAACGTCAAGTTAATTTTTGGCTTCCTTTTTGGGTTTTTTGGGTCACCGACACTACTCGTCATCGGTCCGTCAGTCGGACCGACCGCTTGCAGCGTCGGCGCCCCAAAAAACCAAGACATTAATGCAAAAACCCAAAAATTCACTTGACATTTGTGCTCATGACTCTTGGCGGCTACTACACTTACCTTGAATCCCGATGCTGGAAATAAATGATAAAATAAAAAGGTAACCTTTAGCCGATTTTAGTATAATAACTTCAGCCCGCGCCTTCACCAGCATGGGAATCAAGTATATTGTAAAATATAAAGTTGCTTCCAACCAATAAAGTATTTTTGATAATCGGCATAGTACTGCCAAAGATTACCTCTAACAAATACCTCTTTATAATATTAGTTTTAAAGTATATAGATTACTTACATTTCTTAAAGCAAGCTTTTTTTCCTGCATCCAAAATTGACTTTCTATATTGACGACTTCATAGTTTGAAGATTTTCTTTAAAATATAGCATCATCATCATCAATCAGCCGTAGGACGTCCACTGCTGGACTGCCTCAATCATAGATTTCCAAATAACATTTTTTTTAGATTCTTATTAAACATTAATGCATAAACTAATAAAACTATTAAATAAATTGTAATTTCTTCTTACAATTAACTAAAATAATTCTTAACATACTAATCAAAACTACACATCCGACCAGAATTACTAACCCCTCTCACAAGGCCAAAGAAAATTACACTGTCGTGACATGTAACTATCCCACCGCCGGCATACTTCGGTGACCCACTTCCCTAGTCGTCCCACATGTCTAGACGAAAGACGAACCCCTCGGGGCTCGGTCAAGTACGCCCCGACAGACGCCACACTAACGTAATGGGATTGTGTTCCCATAAGTTTTCGAAAAGCCGGTTACTGAGGGTTATTTTTCTTGGGACCTGTTTCACCATCTTTTTATAAATGCATTTAAAAAATGAACAGAATTTATATGCAACCATCTGCCAAGTAATTTTATTGTAACTTTTTAATAAAGAGGTAAAAATGGTGAAAGGGTGAATGCATATTTTTCCTATTGTGACGTGTTATACTAACATTATTTTAGTATATGGTATTTTTCGTTCCTAAATTCCTAAAGTTTTATTTAGTAAATTGTATTCTTCAATTTTTTTTAAATTAACCAGTAATATTGAAATTTGCAAGAACCTTATCTCAACTCTGCGTAAACAAAAGATGGAACACTGAAACAGACGTTTGAACCGTATCGAGTTTAAAAATACTTGCTTTTCAATAAAAAGCCATGTCTTATAACATCTGCAACCCATTAAAAAAACCTTTACCATTATCATCTACTCGATTTCTCAGTTTCATACCTCTACAATACTGCAATACACCAATCGTTCATGGGGGTATGCATGAAACCTACTACTAAACACTTACTATCTCCATACAGTTCCTACGATCAAGAAAACACATGAAACTATGCACGAATCAATCACATCACTCAATACTTACCCCCCCTCGGTCCCCCACCCCGCTAGTCTACCCTCCAAACGCATTCCCATCCTACACAATAACCCGATCCTGTCCATAACCTTGAAAACACCATCTTAACTATCAATAGACTCCACGCACGAGGGAGACGGCGATAGTCTCGAGGAAGGAGGGAGGGAGACGGAATAATAACATAAGAAACGCAAGGTCGCCGGGCAGTGGGTCACTTCGTCTAGGCAGCGTCTAGCACGCACACTAGTATAGTGGTACGGATAGTAACAAAGTCGGACGTGCACAATTATTTATTTATGTATGTTTAATTTTCTGGAATAGAACATTTCAAGGAAGTTCTGTATGTGATAATAAAATTACTACAATAATTTGAACACGTAGATAGTTGAACGTAATTAATTTCTATTTCGAAGAGTTTAATAATGAAATAAAACTGTTTTGTTCTAAGTCAACTTTTGAAAAATACATTAAATCCTAAATTAAAATTATCTAACCACTAAAATATTTTCACCACAACTGTTGTCCTATAACACGGCAAACATAGCTCTACCCTTTATAAAATAAAATAAATAATACCAGCCTATTATTGTCCCACTGAAGAGTAAAGGGCTCTTCTCATACATGGAAGGCACGAACATTAATCACGCTTGCTCATGGCGGATTGGCGATTTCAAACTCATGTTCGTTATAAATCTAGGATTCCTCAGATTTACTTATTCCTTTAAATAATGCTATCACAGTACATACATTGGTAGACAGCTAACAGGTACCTACAATAAGTACCAAGCACTCAACTGCTACATTATCACGATTTGCCAATCCTCATTTCCCGCGTACAGTCAAAACCGATGTCGTACAACTGCCAAATATTCAAAAATTAGCCAATGGCGTGTTCTAATTAGTGACATACATCGTAATTAATGAACGCAGTCACACGCAAGCTGAATTTTAGTGATCAGTGCCATTGAACTGGCGACATGAGGGTATTTGAAAGATAAAGTGGTGTTAAAGACTTAGGTTACGTGATTGGGGTAACAAAGTGCACGGTTTTCTAGCGCGTTAGTGACGTTAGAAGAATGTCTCTTCATAGTTAGCACAGCGCACAAAAGTAGGTGATGAAAATTTTAGTCTGGAAATTCTTTCAGAATCCGCTGAAAAAGTGCCTTCACACTACAACCTCAGTATCAATCTGTCAAAAGTACTGACAATTTATAATATTTTTGAAAATTTTTGACATTGATTGTTGCAGAGATGAGAGTGTGACTAGATTTTGAACTTCTATGGAGCCTCGACTTCTGACTAGTGCAGACAAATTTGCAATTATGCTCTTAAAACATTGTAGTACCCCGAAGAAAAACTACTAAGTTAAGAACAGAAACTTGCATAGAATAAAACTAATGTATGTACAAACACACTCTTAGGTACTCGTTACACGGGTTAGGTATGATATAAATGGTGTTAAATTTTTTGACAAATATAAAACTGCATTTTCAACAAATGATTCGGAAAATTATTCCATGCGAATATTTGTTTCGTCTTCTTTAATTAATTATCGTACTGATGTATCTATGCTAATATACAACATACGCCCTTACAATTATTATTTGTTCTATAAAACTAGATGCAGTTTTAAACACAGAGAAGCAGTAAAATCTTATCGCAGAACGACCACATCACGGTCCCATAAAAATAAAATTGGGTCCTAAGACAGTTGCCATGGTTACACAAAATAGAGAAACTGCAAAAGATAACCTGTGATACAATAAAAAATACATATTAAAAAAAAATCCATAAATCAAAAGTCCAATAATATTGTAACTTAGTATGCTGTCGCTATCGCTCACACTACTCCACTCACACGGACGCGTGTGTGCGATAGTTGTCGTCGCGCAAGCCGTATTGTTCGCTAGCAAACACGCGATTATAGGATTATATGTGTGGAAGACGGTGAGAACGGGCTACGTACTGGCTACGTGAATGTGTAGTTATGTTAGTGGATTTTCCGCTTGGTTTATTCAAGCGTATGTCAAAGCTACGGTCAGTTTCGTAAATTTGGTTTTATTTAGAGCTCCTAACATGAACGTAAAAAGACTGGATTCTAGTCGACTTTCGAATTGGAAATACGACTATTTTGTAACATTTTGGTTTAACTTTTTACAACAAGTGCAATTAGTACCACTTATTGATATTAATTAAGTCGTTACACCACAAAATACCACCTAATTTCAATGTTAAACACGTTCGAAATTTTAGTCAACTCCGCGAGCACACGCTACTCCGTTTGCGCTCAATAAACGATCAAATCTTTTGGTTGACTGGTAGAGAATGGCTGAGGCATTAAGTCCGCTTTTGTACTTTTTGGTGCACAAAGTTTAAATAAATATCTAAATAAATAAATCTTAAGACTAATTTTTCCCTGACGACGTCCTGTGTTCTAGTTGAGTTAAACTTTTAAAGCATACTCATTTCCTATGTCAGTATTTTAATCTGATTATAATGCGTTTATTTTTAGCAGCAACTGTTTCACTGCATAGTGCATAACAGTCATCGATGTCAATCCTTGAAAGCCATAAAATATCAGAGGGCCTGCCTTTAGTATACCTCTCTTATACAAGTATATAGAGTTACTACGAGGGGCCTCTCTGCAGACCATGGCCCACCTTTCATCGTGCACCGCATGCCCTGTCACCTGCACACGTGAGGACCTGATAACTGCATCAACAACTGTGTAATGTGGAATAATAGTTAGCATACTTTTTATCCCGGAAAAATGTACGGTTCCCGTGGGATAATATATCAATTTTGACGCGGACGAAGTCGCGAGCAGAAACTAGTGCATAGTACTAGCCCGCGACATTTTTCCGGAATAAAAACTATCTTATCTGTGATTCCACATTACAATCTATCTCAGTGCAAAATTTCATCTAGATCCGTTTAGCCGTTTAAGCGTGAAAGAGTAACAAACATCCATCCATCCATCTATCAATCCTCACAAACTTTTGCAATTATAATATTAGTAGGATAATATTTGTCGTCAATACGCTAAGAAGACAATAAAGGTATTTCACTATTTTGTCCCGGACAATCTTCATCTCTACAAAATTCCCGGGGGAAACATGAGGATTATAGGGGCTCACATGTTCCAGGATCTATTGAATTATGTAACCAATGTGGTATAGTATTACTGGTTATATTGTGGTTTCAATAATAACGCTCATATTGGAGTAAGGCATTTGGTTGTAACTGCTAAACCTCCAAGTTAAGGTTGCCGTGCCGAGAACTGCATGGCTAGGGGAGAGTCTAGTCGCGAGCGTGCCAGTTGTCTGGGTCCGGGCGCCCCCAGGCACTATTTAAGCCTTACCTCTGCAAGCGGGGCTCTGCAGAGTGTGGACAATTTACTTCCCTAGCTTACCGTGGGAACAGCATGAGAACACATAAAAATAAAAATTTAAATCTCGGAGGCGGCGGTGATGCTCGCCACACACTACGCCACTGTTTCTCGCGGGGCGAAAAGCGAGCTGCGGAATGTCGCTTAGCTACGTTGAATGTGCAGGGAGGGATAAAAGATAAGATGGATGAAGTATGCGAGATAGTGAAGGATAAAAGGATAGATGTGCTTTGTGTGAATGAGACGAAAAGAAAGGGAGTGGACATATCCAAACATGCTTCTCTGACCGCTATCTGGTCCGGTGTCCATGAGACCCATAGGGCCTGTCAGGGTGTGGGGGTTGTCCTCTCAGAGCGGATGATGAAATGTGTGAAAGATTATGTGTGTGTTAGTCCCAGAATTCTGTGGTTGAGAACCAAAGTGGGCCTAAACCCTATCTTTATATTGTGCGTATATGCACCCGATATGGGAAGCTCACTTTCGGAGCGGGAAGAATTCTGGGGTAGTGTAAGAAATATAGTGAATGGGTGTAGGACGAACGAGAAGATTGTAATGCTTGGTGACTTTAATGGCTGGGTGGGTGTAAAGAGGAAAGGATACGAGAAAGTGTTAGGTGCATTTGGAGATGACAGAGTGAATGAGAATGGTATGGATTTGCTAGAGATTTGTGTAGAGAAGAATCTTTCTGTGATGAACACTATGTTTAATCACAGGAAGATTCACAGGTATACGTGGGAAAGGCATGATAGTAGAAGTGTAATTGATTTTGTGATTGTAGATGAAAGATTGAAGAGTAAGGTTACTGATACAAGAGCATATCGGGGTGTTAATGTCGGAACAGACCATTATCTGGTAATGTGCCGGGTAGATGGTTTGTTCAAGCATTGGCGTCACCGGGTTCCAGTTCCTGTGACCACTCTAGAACGAATAAAAGTAGAAAGACTGCAAGAGGAAAAAGTAAAAGAAGAATATAAAAGAAAAGTTAAAGAGAAGACGGATAAGGTATTTGATAGCATGAATGATTACAGCTTAGAGGAAGTCTGGGATTTGGCAAGGGACAGTATGGTGCAAGTGGCCACGACAGTATGTGGCCTGGCACGTAGGAAATGTGGTAGTCGGACGAATGATTCTTGGGTGGATGGTGAAGTAAAAGAGGTTGTGAACAAGAAGAAAGAAGCATGGCTTAACGTTTTAGCCTGTAAGGCTCAAAGTAGGATGAATCAGGCAACGGATATGACAGATGATTTAGAAAGAATGAAGAAAAGATACACCGAAATGAAAGCGAAAGTGAAAGAGATGGTAAAAAAGAAGAAGGATGAGAAGGAAGAAAAGTATAACAGGAAGTTCGCTGATAACTTCAGAGCCAATGTTAAGCTGTTCTGGAAACAGGTAAGATTGGCTCGAGGGGTGACAGGAACATCAAGTATGAACGTTGTAAGAGCAGAAGATGGATGCCTATTAAGTGAAGAATGTAAGGTTTTGGAACGCTGGAAGGGATATTTTGAAAGTTTGTTTAGTGATCAGGATAGCATGCAAGGAGTGGGCAACTGGGCGGAGGCTAGTTCTGAAGACCCAACCTCAGATGTAGATGAAGAGAATGAAATAAAGATGGATGAGATTGTAAGAGCATTGAGAGGTATGAAAGTTGGCAAAGCTGCAGGCTATGATAGAGTGTCTGTCGAAATGCTAAGAAACGGTGACGGGGTGGTAGCAAGCCTGTTGTACCTAATCTTTAATATGTGTTGGAGGTATGGTCGTGTGCCGGATGACTGGTGCAAGGCTGTTATTGTTCCACTATATAAAGGAAAAGGCTCTCAGCAGGAGTGTAAAAACTACCGCGGCATTAGTCTTTTAAGCGTTGTCGGCAAACTGTATGCGAAAGTTTTAATTAATAGGGTGATAGGAGTGACTGATGAGAAAATCTGGGATGTACAAGCTGGATTTAGAGAGGGAATGGGCTGTATGGATCAGATCTTCTCCTTAAGGTGCATAGCCGAAAAACATCTGGCAAAGCACAAGAAAGTCTACTGTGCTTTCGTAGACTTGGAGAAGGCCTATGACAGTGTGTGGAGGGAAGAGTTATGGTCAACTCTATCCATGTATGGTGTGGACGGGCGCTTGATACGAGCACTGAAGTCTTTATATAAAGATTCCAGTGCTTGTGTTAGGATAAATGGGGCATACACTGACTGGTTTTATATCTCAAGAGGTGTAAGACAGGGCTGTGTAGCGTCTCCTTGGCTGTTCAACCTATATATGGATAGTTGTTTGATGGATTTGAGAGAAAGTGAGAGTGGATTAAGAATGAATGAGTTGCCTGTCAAATGCCTCTTATACGCAGATGACCAAGTTCTTCGTGCATCGTCGGCGGAGCAGTTGCAAGACATGGTAACATTAATGAATGCAGCGTTTAAAAGAAAAGGGATGAACATAAATGTAAGCAAGACGAAAGTAATGGTTTTTGAAAGAGAAGAGGATGTATCGGTGTGTGATGTGAAAATAAATGATGTGAGTGTGGAGCAAACGAACGAGTTTGTATACTTGGGCAGTATGTTTACAAGAGATGGAAAGATTGATGCTGATGTGGAAAGGAGAGTAAATGCGGGAAATAAAGTGAATGGTGCTATACATGCGGTTGTGACCAATCAGTCGATGTCCAAAGAGGCTCGACTGGCTGTGCACAATGGTGTGTTGGTGCCTACACTTATGTATGGAAGTGAATGTTGGGTGTGGCAAACGAGGCATGAAAGTAGGATAAATGCTGTGGAGATGCGTTCCTTGCGAAGTATGTGTGGTGTAACTTTGAACGATAGAGTGAGGAATGAAACGATACGAGAACGTTGCGGATTAAAAGAGGATGTAGTAACAAAAATAGAAAAGAGTATGCTTAGATGGTTCGGTCATGTTGAGAGGATGAGTGAAAGGCGACTAACGAAAGGGATTTATATGGCAGATGTGAGTGGCAACGCCGGGAGAGGACGCCCTAGAAAGACCTACCCTGACCTTATTGGTGGGGTTCTTCAGAAAGGACGTGTGCGCAGTACTCGTAACCGGCGTGCTTGTATGAACAGATGTATGAACGTGGTCGAGGCGAAAGAAGTATGTAAGGATCGTAGCAGGTGGCGTTCTGTGGTTTCTGCCTACCCCCATGGGAAAAAGGCGTGAGTTTATGTATGTATGTATGTATATTGGAGTATTGTTAATAAATATTTGCTCATTAAGGGATGACTGTTAATTAGTAAGTGCGTTTGTACATGAAAATGGACTCGTCTTTTTCATGTAAAAATGTATATAGAGGGCGTGGTTGTTGATCAAAATTAACAGACTTGTAGTCCTATCACGAATCCGTGATTTTTGTAATTGGAAATACGAATATACGAAATCTTACTATTTTAATTTAGATGCGACCATCAGCAATAAGTGACACCCATTGATAGTTTTCGAACTAAATCGATATCATGTAGGTACCAGACGGGTATTTTTAAATTTCAAACTCGATTGAATTATAAAAGCCACTTCTAATAATTAAAAACTTTTAAAAACTAGTCACAACCTCATCTCAGTGACAATCAATGTCAAAAAATAAAAGTTAATTAAAGGCATTTTAGATTGAGATAACACAGTTTGTAAGAGTAAGTAGAACTATTCCCCTCGTTACGTTTCCTCCACGAGCTCGACTCATATCACTTTTCGTATTATAAATGAAACTAGCTTCTGCCCGCGCCTTCGTCCGCGTGGATATTTTCACCCGTGTTAAGTAACGTCTTTGGTTACTGCTGCGCTCATGGGAGCGCAGCAAGATGTTACATAGCCTATGACACTCACAAATAACGTGGCTTTCTATGGGTAAAAGAACTTTCAAAATCGGTTCAGTAGATCCAGAGATTACCCCCTACAACCTCACAAACACACAAACTTAACACTCTTTATAATATTATTTCGTGGAAAGCACGTAAAGCTGCTTGTCCTACGCCTGATCTCTCCCCGGTTGTATCGGACTGCCGTCCCATCGGACTATGAGAGTTAGGGAAGCGGGAGTCCACCTGTGTTTGCGCACACACTTGTGCACTATAATATATCCTGCGTACTTGGCTAGTCTGCATTAAGATTAGCCACCGAGGCCGAAATCGGTATGGAGAATACATTAGTATATTAGATTATTACTTCCATTTTTAGCCACCGCCTCAGATAAGTTTGTGGCACCGTACACGAGTTGTGAATGCCCAAGGCTACCCTGTCTGCTGTCCGGCTTTGTGCAATATCAATTAGTCCACCCTAAAATTTTTGAAATAGGGTGCCATCTACCCCTGTGTTGTGTTCATACGATATTCAACACAAATACATTTTTTTTACGCAGTTTTGATGGTCTGTATACCTAATTATACGTCAATAAGTAAAATAATCGTTCGATCAATAATGTTCTTACTTATTTCTACGTTTTAGTGGCTAAGTTTATATATAGAATGTTTAGAGTTTCTTGCCTATTCTTCTCCATACGAAAGTACCTTTTGGATCCCCTTTGGTAACCTTTTTGGTCCTCTTGCAACTAGATTCAATTTTTCATCTTATATAATGACGTACAAAAGTGCCTTTTTGGCCTGAAAAAAATTAATTTTATTTTCATTTTATTTTGAAGTAAGTTTGATACACATTGAAATAGAAATTACTTGATCTCCATCATAAATAATTATTCATCATCATTATATTAGCGGTAGGACGTCCACTTACTAGACTTAGGCCTCCCCCATATATTTATATATTAATTATTATCATTATTATTATTAGGTCTCGGGGTTCGGTTCCCAGGTTGAGCAAAAAACGTTATTGGGTTTTTCTATGAAATTCTCAGTAGCAGCTCGAAGTTAGGATTTGTGCCCGGTTAATGGCAATAGGCTCGCCCCCTATTACACACCTACCGGACCTAAAACATACCGGCGAACTGTGCGTGTACATTGTTACACCTCTGCCCTTCGGGAAATATAGGCGTGATGGTATGTGTGATATTATCAAAAAAATAAATCTTTGTAATTTCCAGCCAACCTGGGCACTAGGTCTGGGTCAGACAGCTATGCGCACACGCTTAACACGTGTTTAGTGCAATGACCTAACAGAGCAAGGCAGGGGCTTATTGCGTCTTAGCATAGTAGTAGTAGCAAAACAGAAAATAATAGTAAAAAAATACAAATAAAAATAATTTCACTCTACACTAGTTTCTGCGCGTAGCATCAGCATAAATTTTAAGTATATCATTAAACCCGATGACACCCGGTGATACTACAGCTTTCTGCCAGGGATTTTGTTATAAAACCTGCCTATACTGTTCTAGATACCACGTCTTACAATCAAACAATTTCATATTATATAGAAATTTTCTAGGAAGAAACCCAAAAATTACTTAGATCATAAAAGTAATTAAAATATCGAAGATAGCTGAAAACATCCAAAGCCCCGCAAGTACTTCCACGAAGTAACACAAACAACCTTTTGTTGTTTTTTAATAAGCAGAACCGACAAACAACTTCATGGCAACTACGGCGCTTATATCACAAAAAAATACCTTCAAACATCAAAAAGAAACTAAGAAATAAAGCTTATTTTTACCACAAAATAATTTCTTATTTACCACAAAATATTCTCCATTCATAACTAAAAAGAAATCTGCGAAATATTCCGTTCACCTAAATTCAGTTTACGTTTACGTAAAAAAATACGTTTGCTTCTAAGAATTTGGCTCACGACTTGGAACGAGGTTACGTTAGAAGTGTTTATACTATTCAGTCTATCTAGACATGACCTACGACAACTAGAAGTCTGGCCGTCGGCGTTCAGCCTTCAACTCGGGCTAGGACGTTCACTCAGATCGTGACACGGTGATTGGTCTAATCTGTGGTGCAGTATTGTTCGAAATAGAAGCGCTATAATTTTAAATGGAAACTTAATTATAGATTTAACAGATTTTTTTATAAGATTATTAGCTGCCCCAGCAACTATCGTTTTTTTTGTGAATTTTTCCCGTGATTTTATAGTTATTCTGCCATTCCGGCCAGAGACGAATCCAACAAATCATCATTAAAAGCGGTCCAGCCGTTTTTGAGCTATAAATTGTGTAAATGTGTGATAACGAGTAAATATTTTGTGAATTCGATCAATTTTAAATTTAGAAATACACGTTTCGCTTATTTTCACGTTCCGTTTCGTTTATTTCGTTTTTAGACCTTATTCATGTCAATATAATTATGATATTAATTGTACTTTTTTTATAAAATTAAATCACAATTTATTTTAAAATAAATTCGAATTTAAACTTTCATATCAGCGCGATCGTATTAGGCTCATAGGACTTTCAAATCTCTCAAAACTTTTTATAGGAAAAGCTGTATAAAAATATAAAAATCTTGCTATATATTATTTTGTTCTGCCAAACTTGTCTATTTCTGTCAACCTCCCCCTGGTAAAGGCCTCAGTCCACCTTTTCCGTCGTGGGTGAAACTGCAAGTCTTTTTTTCATTCGATTATGTTCTCATACAAATTACTGGAGACTATATTAAAAGGTACAATTCGTTTTAGAACTGCTCGGATTGATACGAAGGATTACGTAAAGAGATTTACGTTTTAATGAAAATCAGTAGAAATATGTATCATATTTGAAAACGGTTCGTATTAAAACATAATATGTGCTTTGTAATATTCTGCGTAGGGTTCAAAGTTTAAAATATTTATCTTTAATTTTCCATATTAAACCCCACATTCCCCATTTTCCACAATGCCGACGGCTTCGTACATTTCCAGGGATTTATAGACTTTGTCAGATTGTAACGTATAATTTTTCAAGTAACTTCAACTTTCCATGTCTGCCTGACAGAATTCTTGTTACTTATTATCATTTTCAGATGAAATGTAGAAACGAAATCGTAGCAGTTTTAGTAAAAACTTCGCTTTCGTTTCTGTAATTTTCCGTATTATTTTTTCAATTTGAATTTAACTATATCTTGAATTCATCTATGTGTACTTTTTTATAGTTAGTTATCTTTGAGAATTTTCAGAATTTCAATTAAACTCTATGATACCAGAGACGTATTTTCTTTTTTTATGATTATAAGAAGAATTTTATATATGTGTGATTTTCTTTAATAAATATAAATACGTATAATAATACCAGCCTATTATTGTCCCACTGTAGGGCAAAGGCCTCTTCTCATATAGAGAATGCACGAGACCACGCTTGCTCAAGGCGCATTGGCGATTTCATACTTATATTTATTAGTCCTGGTTTCCTCGCGATGTTTACCGTCGCCGATGTCAGTAATGTCCAAGATCAACAAAATGTAATATATATAACTGATTAAAATATGACTGTTTCTGGAGGAGTTATATAAAAAATTTGAAACATTATTTATATGACTACCTCGTTAGCCTAGTGGTCCTAAGCGCGACTGCTACGCTAGAGGTCCTGGATTCGTTTCCCAGGTCGAGCAAAGTGTTATTGGGTTTTTCTATGAAATTTTCAGTAGAAACTCGGAGTTAGGATTTGTGCCCGGTTAATGGCAATAGGCTCGCTCCCTATTACATGGGACCAAAGATATTGGCGAACTGTGGGTGTATATTGATACACCTCTGCCTTACTCTTCTGGAAATACAGACGTAATGGAATGTATGTATGTTTTTATATAACTAACGGTGTCACCCGCGTTTAGTTACGCCTTTGGCTACTGCTCCGCTCCCGTTAATTGTAGCGTAATGTTCTATACCCTTCCTTTTAAATCACTCTACCCATAGATGAAAACCCGCATTGAAATCTGTTGCGTAGGTACTTTAAAAGAACTAAGCGAACAGACAGCGGAAAGCGACTTTGTTTTATACTATGTAAGGATATTTCTCACAATAGTTAATTACGAATGCAGCTGCAAGTTAAACTACGCGTTTCTTTTTATTATTACTTAGTTTAATAACGTTTATCCTTTGGAAAGTACAGTATTTTTGCAGAAAAGCAAAAAAAAATCTTCTTATTTCAATATATAGTCGAAAATTGTATGGCAATATATTTTGAAAATCTTTCCCTGCCGTATCATTTAGCTAGTTTTTGCTAACGCTACACAAATGGTTAAAGATAATAATCGACGTTGATTGAAAATGGCGATATGCAAAATAATTTGAAACTACTGCGCAAAAAGATTTCCTAAACAAGTTTATTTAGGAAAATGGTATATAATTTAGTCACTATAAGTAGCATGTAATACCTAAATAATAATACATTTACCCTTGAGGTTTTTTTCGAGGTGACACAGAATCCCAAAAAAAAATTGTAAACAAATCAAATAGTACTATTTTAAAACATATTTACTAATATATTAGTAAATATACATACCATCACGCTTGTATTCCCCTAAGGGTTAGGCAGAGATGTACTAATGTACACCCAGAGTTCACCGGTATGTTTAAGTCTATTATGTCTATGTTTTAGTCTATTGCCATTAACCGGGCACAAATCCAAACTCCAAGCTGCTACTGAGAATTTTACAGAAAAACCCATAAACACTTTTTACTCGGCCTGGGAATCGAACCCAAAACGTCTAGCGTAGCAGTTGCACTTAGGACCACTAGGCCACCGAGACAGTTAATATGTTTATGTTAGTAAATATGTTTGTTTGTTTTATATGTTTGGTGCGACAACGTTCACCACTTACATAGATATTAACATTAGTATCTAGTTAAACACGCGGTCTAAAAATGTGTAGCTAAAAGAGGACCCAGCATTAAAGCTTGCTTGTTCAATTGTAGCGTCATCTATCGCTCAACAAACGAACTACCACGTCAAACTAACGTTGCCTAGACCGCGCTATCAGAGTTCGCCGCGACGTTAGCATAATACAAAATCCCGACAACAACGGTCGGGCAGTAGACCACCAGACCTAACACCCGTCTGGTTGGAGGATCCTCCCTTTACAATGAAGGATAAGAGACTTTTACTCCCTGTTTCTCATACTGCCACAGAATTTTCGATAACAACATATTCAGCTATCTATCCTCAAAATTTCAGTCATGCTGACGTCTCGGTCTCCACAATGACTGGTCCTACGCTGCCCGCATCCAGCGGCTTGTGAGAGCTATGCTCGAGGTCTCTCTCCAAGATCGAATAAGAAATGTAAAGATCCGGAGAACGCCTGTGGTAACAACATCGTCATTATTAAATCAGACGTAGGACGTGCGCTGCTACTGTAAGATTTTAAATAATAATAGTTTGACATTTTCTTAAAAAATAAATTTGTTTACTGTCAACAGAAGAGGTAACGCGTTAGATAGGCCACGTTTTATAAAGAAAAAGGGAATTTTGTCTTCGAACATAGGCCTCCCCCATATGTATGTTGAAATGTTTCCAAAAGGACCGGTTGGAAACAGCCTTTATCCAGCGTCACCGACATTGCTCTCAGAATTGCTAAACTCCATAGATTTAGTGGCGAATATTCAGTATTATAGTTACGAGAATTTTCAGTTCTGTAGGTACCTTTCAAGAGTGAAAAGCAGACGCTTGAAGTACTTTTTAGGATAAGTAGATCGAGATAAGAAATTGTTTTAAAGGAAATGTACTTCGTTATGTATAGTCATTGCTCTTAACACATCGTATACAAATATCTGGAACATATTAATACCCCAGCCATCATCCGACCGCATCAATAAATCAGCATTTCCTTTGCAATACGAAAAACCAAACAAGAAAAAAAGCTCGATCCAGAAATTAAACAAACAATGTAAATTAAAAAGCGTTCCTATATAAAAAAAACCGCACATCGTAATTTAAAACGTAATGACGTTCCATTTCGCAGGACGACTGAACGAAAATTAAACATGCTTTGCAGTGTGCCAGTTAAAATTATTTTTTCACTACTTACACAGCCCACTGTGTGTCTGCTCTTGTATATACGGAAAAAAAACGAAAAAGACACTAATACAAACACGCGAATCCATCATGTGAACAACGAAGTAACACACACTATAACACCAGTTCACGCAACACATTGACAACTTCTACGGAATACTAAAGCAAAAAAGAATGCATTTATACGCGCACACAATGAAAAAACGCACACGCAAAGAAAATTCGGTGTTCCTATAATCAAAAATTGTGTCCCTGTGTGCGTACCGTCATTCCCACGCACGGGTAATGTGTTAACATGCTAGTTCTACAAACAACATGCCGCCATTCAACTTTCAACCTTACCTGCATACGTCACAGTTCACATTTATAAGATCCGTTTAATGATTGGGTTGCATTACCTTTGCATGTGTGCGGGAGCGATTCGTTCGTTTTGTTCCTTTTTTAAATTTCACCGTTTAGTTCAATCTATTTATTGGTCCATGGACGTGTGTGCGTTGCGGTCACGTGTGTACACGCGGTCACTGCGCATGTGTGCGTGCGCGAAAGTGCGTAGAAAAATGGTGGGATATAATTATGTACGATTTTTAACTAGCAAATTATACAACGCTGTCTGCTCTTTGTTGTTATTATAAAAATGTGTATGGATTAAGTGGGGGTATAAGCAGTAATGTGCAGTAATGAAGTCATCATCGCATTCAAGACGTTTGCCGTTGACACGTATGCCTTCTCTTAATCCACATCTCTTGCATCTCTAGCTTGCATCGGTATCCCGAAGCGTTCAACAAGTAGTACGCTCCTAAAATGATTGATTCCTCGCCTTCTTCCGTGTTGCAATTACCTTTAAAAAGCATTCAACTTCAAATTCTCTTCACCGTGACCTGAAAAACCAACTAATATTTTAGTGAAACTGTTATTTTCGAAAATTTTACAGTTATACCTAAGTCACTGTTTCTTGGAGCGAATGGTGACAGGCTTTATCAGTATGTACCAGTACTGTCAAACAGTTCGACATATCTGGAATAAACCCTACTAGAACCAGTATAATGGAAGGAAGGAAAATAGGAAGGAATAGGAAGGAAGGAAGGAATCAAGCAAAAATAAGTACAATTAACGAAACCATTAAGTCTTATTTCTTTTGCTCTTCATAACGTCTAAATATAAAATAAGTGGAAAAGTTTGGAAAAAAAAATTGACCATTTTTTTTTTAATTTTGCAATTTCAAGTGGTTTGTAGACGTAATCTATATCTATACTAATAATATACTTCTACTAATAATATTATAAAGAAGACAGGTTTTTATGTTTGTAACGAATAGGCTCCGAAACTACTGGACCGATTTTGAAAATTTTTTCACCAATAGACAGCTACATTATTCCTGAGTAGCACTCAGGAATAATGGCAGCATAGGCTATATAACATCACGCTACGAATCACGGGAGCAGTGTAGTAACGAAACACGTAACTTAACGCGGGTGAAATAAACCACGCGGGTGAAGTCGCGGGCAGGTCGCTAGTATCTTCCAAAGGCAGTCACATATATACGATACACAAAAATGTTGTCTACCGCTGAGAAGAAGTATGGAACAAACCTCGGGTGTTAAAGAATTAATAAATGTATGAGATGAGGTTTATTTTATCACTAGCTATTACCCGAGACTTCGTTCGCGTTCAGTATTTTATTGGTTTCAATTTTGTTTTCGTATACCCCTCCTTTAAAAAAATTCAAGTAAATAAAAAAATTGAAATAAAAATAGCCTAAGTTACTTCTTATAACGCCAAATCTGATCTAATTGAAATACACTATTTAATTTTGACTTTGACTTTATCTACCTTGATAATATAAGAAGGCTCCAATGTCGCCTTAAGGCATGTAGTTCCAGTAAAGATAGGTTGAAAGTTGTTCAACAATTAAAAACAAAAGAATTTCTTTAGTAAAAACTTCTTCAAAAAGAGTAATGAGCAATTTCTTTTACCTTTAATTTTTACCCGACTGACATATAGCTCAAAAAGAAGGTAATGATTTTAATTAGGAAACTGTGTAATATCCACAAGATCTTTAATAAACAATCCATATAATACCTACTTATAAAAACTGGCTGAAAAATTTTAAAATTTACTTTTAATGTAGGAAAAATTTACATGAAATAAAATAAAAGCGAATGGTAGATAGGCCATTGATCCCCGAAGGGTGTCAAAAAATTGTACCGAAAGAAGATTAACTCATCGATATTTAATCCTTAACAAAAGGCTGGTATTACCTACTAGTCACTAATCATTGAAAATCGAATTGCTGAATGTATTTTGTATTTTTTCCGGTTTTATAAAATTGTATATTAGTTATATTTAGGACTTTCAAAATATTTGTAAAACTTATGTAAATCTAATCCATACTTTGATATAATAAATGCAAAAGTAACTCTGTCTGTCTGTTACGCTTTCCAGACTAGACCCCTGATTCGATTTTGATGAAATTTGTTGCGCGGTAAGTTGGAAAATCAAGAAAGGACAGGCTATTTTTTATTCCACGTCTTCGATTGCACCGCGATAACTGACATTTACGCGAGCGATGTCGCGGGCAAATGCTAGTTTTTGACACAACCTTGATATTAACTTGTTTCGAAAGCTAATAATTTGATGACAAAGGACAAATAGTATTTTTCCTCAATAAATATAAAGACTCTTGAAGTGATAAATTCTTTGAAGCTCCACTTTTCTAATAATGACTTGTGAAAAACTTACAACATGCTGAAAAACTTATTTCATTACAACACAACATTCGCAAAATCACAATTCTAAGTGCCTCCACAGTCGCCGTCATCACAGCACCCTATTTCATCCCCTGCATTTGAATCTCAAAGCAAAAACGGACGTAATTAAAAATTCTCCCAAATTTAGGGTGTCGCCCTAACTAACGAAACTATTGCGATCCGCCGCGATCCGACGCGAGCTGGTTCAAAGCGGTAACAACCGGTCTATTCCCGAATTCGTTCCTTGCCCTACAGGTGTGCATTAGTGCGTCGTGTGCGTGTGCGTGGTGCAGTGCATCTGTGTGCGTGCCGGGTGAAATGCAACTTGTTCTTAGGAGTAGAGAACGGCAGCGGAGCTCAAGCTGTGGTTATTTTTAGATACGTTTTTGGTACTCACGTGTAAAAAATTTGCAAGACTTCAGATAAAACATGAATACAAGGATGACTAGTAAGTCTTTCGCCAATTGGGCGTTAAATAATTTTGACATTACATACATACACCATACTTACATTGTTACTCCTCTGCCTAACCCTTCGGGGAATACAGGCGTGATGGTATGTTATAATTATGATAATCATTGTGCAATTTTTGTTCTTAATGTATAATTTTAATTCGTTCTAAAATATATATCCATACCACGGAAAATTTTATCACCCCTAGGCATGGAAATAAAATTTGCCTTTAAGCCAATATAAAAAAAATATATTTTACCGACTACGTAATGCCAACATTAGAAAAATGGACAGTTATAATATATTAAATCAACATTTACGCGTGACTTTGTCCGACTGTATTTTTGTACAAATCCCAATTGATTTGTTAAATAAAATGCAGCTTATGTTACTTCCTGATAATTTAGCTATCTATTGGTGAATAAATGGTTAAAGTCGATCCAATAGTTTTGGAGCATATTCGGTACAAACAAACAAAAAAAATCTTTCCACTTTATAATGTTAGTACTATAGATGGAATATTGATAACAAAATCTTTTGTTCCCAGAAAATGAGAGACTAAAATACTTATTTAGTTTATAAGTCTCTTCCTGTTTTGATGACTAATAAAAAAATGGCGTCGTTGTTGTTTTCACTTCTGCTCACGTTTTCGAGAAAAACAGATGTTTTGTGTTCACTACATTATCATATCACTTTGTCAGTCTTGTATTTTACTTTTCTTGCCATAAACAATAAAATGAAGAAGATTTTTTTCGTACGGAAATTGTTTTGTTTGCTTCCTTTAAGAAATAAAGTGTCATCTATTTTTTTCCTATGGTTTACGAAATTTTTAGTAATTAACAAACATCTAGCTACCTTCATCATCGTTAGGATGGCTGGACCAAATTTGATATGTTCATAAGACCGTGTACACTCTTTACTACCTATTATGAAATATTTGCTACGCTTTCAGATTTTACCTATAGACACTACAATTTTTCCAGATTTTATAAAACTATGCTCAAAACTTGGCCTATATTATCTTAGAAAAATAGAATCTGTTGCAATAACTAACTGGATACTATTATGTCATTAATATTTTACATGTACCTATTCTATGTAACCAAAAGCTAAATAAAACCCCTCAGGAAAATTAGACTCAGAAAAAAATCCGCACGTTTTTCATCCCAAATCACATCAAATTAGCGTAAGCACTCAAAACTAAACCCATAAACACGACAGTACCATTAAGAACAATAACTATCTAACAAAAAAATATTAGTTCAACCCAAAAACTCCCAGAACAAGCATTATTCGCGGAGTATAATTGCAAAAAGTTTGCAGCACCTGGCATAGAGTAATGTTACGCGGTAACAGGTCTGGCCGCCATTTTGTAACTTTTTTTTTAATGCTTTCGAATTTCGGGTGCCTAGGACAATGACCTCGGCCGCCCTGTAGGACTGAGCGGCATAGGGCGTTTTATGTACATTTACAAGGCGTTTGGTCACTCGTGATGAAGTATTAGTTGGAATCATTTAAGTAGATTGTATTTTGTTGCTCATTTTGGAAACTTTAAGATGATATGCGAATATGCAATTAATATGATTACTTATTATTACTGTTCTGAGCTTATGAGTTTTTCTAAAAAAAGTACTAGCAATACATTTGAGATTTGTTGTGTAATTAGTATTATTATTAAGATACAATGTTTTCTAAAAAAAAATATGTATGAGGAATTTAAAAAGACATTTATTGCATCCGAAATGTACATGTTATTTCCATCATTCAAATTTTGAATTACACCTACTCCTTTTTCTTTTCGTGTCGATTGACTCATAAAATGTTGTCCGACCAGTATTGAACAACCTGTACAGCTCTATCATTGGCCTCGTTTAGATCATACTTATTACCATTCCAGAACGTTCCCCCTTCTGGTTACGGAGAAATTGAAGACAGTACAAGTTCCAGTTTCGTTTAGTTGTTTTTACGAAAACATGTTTTGAATGTTCTAAATAAAACTTCAATTACATGCACCATGAGCACAATGTTTTGCGTGCGTTACATAAACAGTGGATTTTCACACTAAAAATAACACTCATTTTTGTTCAATGTTTCTTAGTTGGATGAGCAGTATTCTTAGTTAACGACTATGTAATACTAGCTTCTGCCCGCGATTTCGTCTGCGATTCCATGGGGATCGTACATTTTTCTGAAATAAAAAGTATCAAAGTCAAAGTCAAATCATTTATTTCAATTAGACCATTAATAGGCACTTTTGAACGTCAATTACATGTTAAATTAAAAATATTGAATCTAGTTGCCCATTCCAAAAGGTAGTTTCGTATGGAGAAGAACGGGCAAGAAACTCCATACATACTCTTTTAAAAAAAAAATGTATTACAATAAGTTGTACAATTCCATAAAACTATACTGATGTCAAAACGATCTATTAAAAAAAGTCACTCAAAGTACTGCAATACTTACTCAGTGCTACCAATTAGAAATGAAAGCAAAGTTAATTGTAATATTATATACATTTATACATTTCAAAGACAAGGAATCAGTGTGTGAGGCAAACTCAAATGTAGAATTAATGTCGGAGAGAAAAATAATTAATCAAAATAAAGTACTTAAAATTGTTTTTCTTTTAGTTTTAATATATCACAAGGTATATAGTTGTAACATTTAACACAGTACCCCATGAAAGATGTGTGCACTTTAAATAAACTAAAAAATGGCTGCGCTATTTTGTCCTTATTTCTAGTATTAAAGTTATGTCTTATATCTTATGTGTTATTGCACGCTACAATCCATCTCAGTGCCAAATGTCATCCAGATCCGTTCAGCCGTTTAAACGTGAAAGAGTAACAAACATCCATCCATTCAGCTATCCATCCATCCTCACAAACTTTCGCATTTATAACATTATACAGTAGGAAGTGAAGAACACTACGTGTTTGTAATGATGTCCTAACTATCACCAACCTTCTTTTAATTAGAGGGAATATTCTAGCAACTCTTAAGAACATTCGCATTTCAAATTTAGTCAAAATACCTCTATTTTAGAATCTTACATTTTTGACAAGATTCTAACATTGACGCTGATAAGCCTGACTAGATTTTGAATATTTTTAATTTGTAGAAATGACCATGGCCTAGGGACTATGCCACTTTTTCTTATGGTCATCAGCACTATCCTATCCTACTTCCTGCTATAATATGTATTATAAATGCGAAAGTTTTATGAGGATGTATGGATGTATAGATATTTGTTACTCTTTCACACTTAAACATCTGAACGGATCTGGATAAAATTTGATACATAGATAGATTATAGTCTAGAATAACACATAGGCTACTTTTTATTCTGGAAAAACGTCTGGTTCCCGTCGGATAATATGTCAACTTTGACGCGGACAAAGTCGCGGGCAGAAGCTAAGTAGTTACTCTATATTGGACGAACCGCCGGGAAACAAACATTTTGTCATATAAAATAATATAGGTACCATAGTTTCAAAATGTTTGATCCTAAAAATCTGTGTAACTTTTAAAACCTCGACTTTTACTAACTCCAGTTTACAAGCACAGTAAATCTATTAAACAGCTTGGTACTTCGCTAAGTTGGGGCCTGAGTGCCTTCTAAGAATGACTGAGAATTACTTGAATGAATACTAAGTAAGTTATTCATATTAATTTTTTTACTTGCTTCTGCCAGCGACTTTGCTTGCAAACTCTTCAGAATTAAGGCAAAGTCTTAAATTATCACACGGGAACACGATAACGGCATAATAATTTATTATTCCGTGTGTTACTCTGGATCAATATGAACATATGATCTTACGTGTGCTAAATTGTCTAATATGTAAGCTAGCTTAACAAGCACAAACTAATTCGCGGGCAGAAGCTACTCCATTATATGAATATGTATTTGATAAGCACTGTTCTTTGATTGATTGGGTAACATAAAAATCTTAGGTACTCCTAACCCGTGGTCCGCTTAAAAAGTAAATAAGAAAATATCGCAGAGCATAGCATCCTACTAATAACCGAAAACAAACAAACGACGATCTCTAAGAGATGCAATTTCAAAAATTGGAAACGATCTAAATTCAAACGAATATAAAACGGATTTAATGTTCAAACGCAAACACCTATACATACATAATCTATCATGCCTGTATTCCCCGAAGGGTTAGGCAGAGGTGTACCAATGTACACCCACAGTCTCCCGGTATGTTTGCCATTAACCACATCCTAATTACGAGCTGCTACTGAGAATTTCATAGCAAAACTCAATAGCATTTACTCGACCTGGGAATCATACCCAAGACCTTTAGCGTAGCAGTCATGCTGAGGACCCCTAGGCTAACGAGGCAATAACAAAATATTCATACGAATATTTGAACATTATAACACTAACAATATGAAAAGCCTCCATGTATCTTCTTCTGAGAAAACACAACATAATTTGCTACGTCTACTTTACCTATCTTCCACCTTCTTGTACCTGTTTATATGTATTTTCTATCGGTAAAAACTTTTAATTGGCCTTAATTTTGCTACTCACATATTCTTACTTTTGTACTTAGCTGTATATTTTCCGGAAAACCTTTAAAAAAATAAAGAAAATGAGTACTTCGAAGTAACATTTTTCGAATTATAATCTTAAATTAATAATTAATTATAATCGGATAGTAATGATAATTATACCAGCCTATAATTGTGTCACTGCAGGGCAAAGGTATGTTCTCATACAGAGAAGGCACGAGCATTGATCACCACGCTTGTTTAAGGGGGATAAGCGATTTCAGACTTATATATATAGCAATTCTACATTTCCTCACGATGTTTTCCGTCACCAATCCCAATGATGTCCAAGATAAACTTAGAAAGAAAATGTAATAGAAATAGTCACATTAGTACTTGCCTGTGCCTAGTGACGAACCCACAACCTCGATCATCGGAGGCGGGCGTCTTATCATTGGACCATGACAACACAACACGACATGGAGATTGACCGCAAAAAAAAGACTTTTTTACTTAAAACCCGAATACACACATGTAAGTATATTAAAACTAGAGCTGTTCAACAATTTTAATTTACCGTCCGGGGTCGAAACCATTTCTAACTTAGCAAATTTTGAAGGGTTTTTTCGATGCCACCCCGAGGGTGGGTCGCGGCCGCTTGAACAAATACGGTAAAGTAGCCAGAGGTCACTAATTCGATTCCCGGCTCACGTATATGTAGAATAAATATATGTTGTGTGGTAAAGGGTACGGGTAGACGGACTGTTTATTAATTTTTTAGGGCGAAAGTTCTTTTTTGTTTTTAATTTAACAGAGCTTTTATTACTTTTTCTAGGATGCGAGTGTTGTTTATTGATTTTGGAGTTCATGAAACTTTTATTACAATAGGCTCGCCCCATATAACATGGGAACTAAACATACCGGCGAACTGTGGGTGTAAATTGGTACACTTCTGCCTAACCCTTCGGGGAATACAGGCGTGATGGTATGTTGTTGAAACTTTTATTGCTGAAAATTAGAATTCTACCAAAATACTATATTGTAAATGTTTCAGAAATATACTGTAATTAACTGTTATTCCTTACTTTTTCATACAAATTAAGCAAGAATAGTTGAATATTACTCTTGATGAAACTAGACATATGAAATTATTAGATTTAAAAGCGATCGTATTCATATTCATTTATCTGCATACCAATATTTAATTGACCGATAAATTAATTTCTAAATCTAACAATAGTTAGTCAACCATTTTTTACCCACGAGACCCATTTTCAAAATCGCTACGATAATTCTAACAGCCGAAACCGTCTAATAATAAAACCCACTCACACATCATCCATGTAAACTTATAATTCACTTTTACCGCTCGTATATAAGAGAATCGGAACAAAAAAACTTTATTGGCATTTCAAACGACGCCTTAGGGCGACATCGATCGTGCACAACATGTACCGCTTTCTAATGCGCGACGCGAGGCATAAGAGGCAGCGGGAGCGGGGAGCGGAGTTCAAGCGGCAAGGTTACATGTAGAAATGGGAGCTGAAACATTTTGGTCAAATGTTGGCACTTATGGGAATGATGTTTATTTATTTATTTATTTGCTGTTACTCCTAGATCTTTCACAGTCGAGTCGTTACGAAATGCACATAGTTCCGTTGGTTCCGTGGTGGTGCCGTTGGTATCTTTTGCCAATAATGTGGAATTGCCGTTTCGTCGAACTGTGTGGAAAGAGGAAGTGCACCTGCTCTTACACTCACTTAAGCACTGTAATATCTACTGCTTACTTGTAAAGTCTAGTTAATTTAAGTTCCGTCTAACTGTTCTGTTGTTCAGATTTTCTTGATTTTATTTCAAAGAGTAAGGTCTTCCGAGCATACGGGTGTTGTATCTGATGGACTACTGCCCAATGCTAATATCGCGTAGAACTTATATATAGCGAAGTAGGAAACGTCTGATGTAGTTCGCAAGTGGTGCGATAGATGTCACCACAAATAAAACAGGGATTAACAAGATTATTATTTTAATTATATTAGGTACGATGAATGTTTTACTTGAATACCAAAAAGTTTGTTTGACTGTACAGTCTATTACATTTATCGAAAAATCAGTAACCCGCTCTCAGTTTCAATCTTGCACTATCCCCTAGATGTGTGAACCAACCCCTATCTAAAATCGCTTGGAAATAAAACGCGCATAGAGATCTCCTGTAGGAATTAACTGGGGTAAGCAGAGGCCGCAACTAATATATTGCGATATAATAAAGGTAGCTGCTGGCCTCCTTATCTGACCAGGGTTTGTACTGGAATAGAGGATGTCGGAGTAAGGTAATGAGTCCGGTTTATTTATTATTCAGACCTTTTTGTAAAGAGATTATGTCCGGATAGTCACATATTGTAATTACATTATTATGTGAAATCTTACTACTATTATAAATGCGAAAGTTTGGATGGATGGATGTTTGTTACTCAATCACGCCAGGACGACTGAACGAATAGATTATAGACTAGAATCGCGCATAGGCTATGTTTTATCCCGTGAGATAATTTGGGACTTTTGCTTATTTTTTAAGTTTTCGCACATGAAGTGGCTGGCAGACGCTAGTGAAATATTATTATTTACAAAACATACAAATTTTTGAAAAAATATTTCAGTTAGAACATTAATAGGCACGTTTGAATGTATCTAATTTACAAGAAAAAACTCCGTCTTCCTCTGGAATAACCGATATTCTCGTGGTCAAAGTCACAAGCAAAAGCTAGTTAATAAATAATTTAATATAACCCGAAAATATTTATAAACACATACCCTTAACGACATAAGCATAACTTTTAGAAAATGACAAATATTTCCAAAGGCTCTTATTACCGAATGCCAGCCCTGAACGGTCGGTATGTAACACGCTTATAACGTTTAACGTTATTTTTCTAAATTGCTTGTTTCTGCTCATTAAATCGAGCATATATTTATGCTTCGAGGATTTTTTAATGGTACCTACTTGAATTTATGTTGGAATTGCTGTTAACATTATGACTACAATATGATAGTAACTTTATTGCAGTGAAGAATACGTTGTCGTGTAGGCACCGTGGTTAAAGCCTCTTCTGATACAGAGAAAGCAAGAGCATTGATTATCGACCTTACTAAAGACAGATTGGCGATTTTCAATTTCAATGATGTTCAAAAGAAACTTAGAAAGGACTTGTGAAACAGAAAAAGTGATATTGGTTCTTGCCCGTATCTGAACGTTGCCCGAACCCCCCAACCTCATGCATGAGAGGTGGGTGCCTTAACCGCTGGGCTATCGCGACACCTTTCAAAGATCGTAATTTACAGAAGCTAGTAATTTACATTTTCAAGTACTCAGTGTGTGGCCTTTAAAAAATATCCTAAGAGGTAAAAACACCATGCTTTAAAAATTCTAAAAAATATGAAACATTCTTCGATTTCTCTTAAATAATTCTAACTTTGTTCTGCGGAAAAAAATGTGGCAAGAATACTAATATGTACAGGAAGAGGGGTCCAATGTAGGTTAGGGGGACTTTTATAGTCAGCCATGCTATCAATTTGAAGTATTGATAGTTTTTGAATAGGTACGAGAAGGGAAAGGGAAAAGGGGGTTTCAGGATATTACATGTGTTACATAGGATGTTATAAAATATCCACTTTTTTCTGTAACATAAATATTATTTAGGGGACAACGTACAGAAAGGCATGTTGTTAGTTTATATGTAGGAGACTTCTATAACTGAACTGCCTCGTTAGCCTAGTGGTCCTAAGCGCGACTGCTACGCTAGAAGTCTTGGGTTCTATTCCTACGTCGAGCAAAAAGTGGTATTGGGTTTTTCTATGAAATTCTCATTAGCAGCTCTGAGTTAGGATTTGTACCCGGTTAATGGCAATAGGCTCGCCTACCTGGGACCATTAGACATGCACATGGGACCTAAACATACCGGCGAAATTTGGGTGTACATTGTTACACCTCTGCCTAACCCGACGGGGAATGCAGGCGTGATGGTATGTATGTGTGTTTCACTTCTATGTAGACACAGTCATGGGTAAAAGTTAATCTATACTAATATTATACGACGAAGAGCCGAGCAGGAGACTCTTTGAACTCGCTTATCTCAGGAACTACACTACTATACTATAGCCCGTTTATCAAGAAAAGGTATAAGCTAACATTACGCTACGGTGTACAGGAGCGGAGTAGTAATCAAAAATGTTACTGAACGTGGGTGAAACCGAGGGAATTTTACAGTAAAAGCAATATCTTGTATTATTGCCGCCACGAGTCGTGACACAAACACCAGGTTTATTATTGGGTTCCTTCCTAGAGTCATTGGGGCACCTACGTAGCACGCAATCAGTCCACCTGACAGACCAATCGCGTGCAGCGTCGGCGACCCAAAATACCCCGAAATTTACTTGACATTTGTGCTAACGACTCATGGCGAGTACTATGCTGTAAAGTCACCATGATTTTCCTTCCTAAAAATGCGGGAAAGAGACAAAGTATAAAACTCACGTAGTTTTAGCTAATCCGTGACGTATTTCGGGCGACATTTTAAATGCGGGGAGGGTTGTTTTGTACCCGCGTTTTTAACCGGGGTGGCACTCGCAATTGAAAATAATTTATCACTGCTTCGCTACTGCAGTTAGTAATTTATACTTATATTTTATTTAGTTACCTACCATCCATGTTGGAATAACCGTCAGTTAAGCAGAATAAAATACGTTAAAAAACAGATAACATAATTTAATATTTGAATTGAAAATATGCAAACATAGACAGGTATACGGTAAGTGTGTTAGAGTCTTTTACATATTTTTTTATTTAAAACTATTTTAACCCTGCACGCTTAGCAGTGGTTCAAAGAAGTATATCCATAACACTCTTCTGTTAAAATGCAAGTTTGCGTAAAGCTATCAAGTCAATTCATAGACTACTTTCTGAATTTTTTGCACACAAACATGCGGACTCTGAATTTTCGAAACTAATATTAATGATAAAGAGAAAAGATTTGTATTTTTGTTTGCAATGGATTGACTCAAAAACGACTTAACCAATTTTTAAAATTCTTTCACATATGGAAAGCTACTTCATCACCGAGTAGTATAGGCTACGTTTTATTTTCAAAGAATTAAGGACGAAGTCGTGGCTAGAAGATAAAAAAGATTATGAACTTACTGACAATACTTATTCACTCAAAAGTTCCGCAAGTAATCGTCGCACAGTAAGCTCCGTGGCAATTGTAGATCAACATTGCTATCAAAAGCCAGAAACCACATCGTTCAACCCATTGTTTTACCCCTTCAGTCTTAAGGGGAATCTTTGAAAACACCCCTCTTGATAGCGGTTTACCAGAAGCCTTATTTACACAACTATAAAGCCAAACTAAACCAAACAATATGGTGATGCTTTATGCCACAAAGGTTATTGATATCATTAATTATATATTATATATATATATATACCATCACGCCTGTATTCCCCGAAAGGTTAGGCAGAGGTGTAACAATGTACACCCACAGTTCGCCGGTATATTTAGGTCCCATGTAATAAGGGGCGAGCCTATTGCCATTAACCGGGCACGAATTCTAACTCCGAGCTGCTACTGAGAATTTCATAGAAAAACCCAATAACACTTTTTGCTCGACCTGGGAATCGAACCCAAGACCTCTAGCGTAGCAGTCGCGCTTAGGACCACTAGGCTACCGAGGCAGTCATTAATTGTTTCTACGAATTACCTGTTATAAAAAATATCATAGTAGAGACTTATCAAGGTTGAGGAACGAGCAACTAGCTTCAACATTCTGACTAACCAACCTACTTCTTGACAATTCAAAAGTGTCTAGAAATGGTTTAATTGAAATAAATATTTTGACTTTGAATTAGTAAGATTATTGTGAGCTTTTTTATTTTTTATTAATCATTATTTAATTTTTTTAGAGACAACAGGATGGCTAACAGGGTTTTAAAATATCATACTGAGAGAAAAAGACCCTCCATCGTTGTTGAAATGAATTTGAACACTCTGCTTCTTTGGTGTTAAAATTAATTTTACGTCTATTTTTTACGTGTTATATTACGTTGGAGGATCTTTTTGTCATTATGATCTTTAAATAACCCTACTAGCCATACTCTTGTCTGTCTAATCCCGCTTGTTTATAAAAATATTTCCATATTTTCTCTGTTATAGACACGGCAATCAAAACATCCTTCACATTGTTAATACCTACTCTATTCTATGAAAGAAAGACACACCTATGAGTTTTCTATTATATTACCTGGTTTTTATGATAATTATCTTATTTCAGGCAGCCTCACTAGAATATCTCCCACAAACCCCAGTTCCACCCTAATTCCTAACCCTGCTAATGCAAGCGGGCTCTAGGCAGCATCCTAAAATAAAACGTAACCTGAAACAAAAATATAAAACGACGAAAGGGTTAAACAACACTAATGATTCGTATTTCGCAAACGGTTTTAATGCGTGCCTTCGGACATATTTAAAACACAAAGTTTTCCGTACCCTCGACCCCTAGCCCCCCTTCCCCCCACATTTCGGTAGTTAGCAAGCGGGCAAAAGAGAAAACAGATCCCTCTCGGTGGGGTAAAAAATACGTAGTTTTAGCTAATCTGCGTCGAGGCCCGCGCGGCATTTTTAAACTCGGGTGGGGTGGTTTTAGGCATTTTAACACTGTACAAAAATGTAGGGGGTGAGTGGGGGTGCGTGTGTGGAATCGGACTTATGTGGGAATCTATTTATGTGATGTACCCCCCTCGCGTTAATATCGGTTGCTATGGCAACGGGTAGATTACTGCATCGCATCTACTCGATTTTTCGCCGCTTTTTCTGTTGTAATCAAATGAGGTGCGACGCGTGTGTGTTGGGGGTGTGATGAGGGGGTGTATGGGGGTGTCATGAGGGGGGTGACACGCGTGTACTCAATTATCCGCAGTGAATCAATAGCGGCGAGATGAGGGTAGTTGTGATGTTTGTGACGGGGCTAATGTCTTTTTATCAGTTTAAATTTTTTCCGTGTTTGAGCGGCGCGGCGGTTGTTTGACCTATTTTCTCGTTTACTGCGGTCCAGGGGAATAAAAATGTACGTAGTCAAACGAGGGGTATTCCAAACATACGCGTGGGTATAAATAACCGCCATGTATTTTTTTATAATTTATTTTTGGATATACTTCCGGGTATTTTACGGTGGAACAACATTTGTCTCTCTTATTTTGTTAATGCGAAAGTTTTACGCATTATAATTTTAACATTTTATAACTACACCGACGGTAATGTTTTGATCCTATAGGATATTTGAATTAAGTTTATGAAAAATTTGAAATCGGTTTAGTTAAGTTTTAGTACAATCATTTTTTATTACTGTTTAACGATTGTTTGATAAGGTTTATTTGTATCAAAGTCCCCGGGCAGTTATCTAGTGGCGTACATTTTGGTCCTTCGAGCCGAATTTAGGACTCAGTATGGTGCAGTCGTGAATGAATACATCACTAAACCATCCAATAAAACTTCTCCGACCACGCGCGTACTCAACATAGGTCTCTACGTGAGAACAATTAATGAATCGGTTAATTGTGAAATAATGCTTTACTATGCCTACTAATATTATAAAGAGTTAAATTTTTTTTGGTATATTTAAAAGTACCAGTCCGATCAGAAATCTTTTTCAGTGATAGAAAGCTGCAATATTCTTGAGTGTCATAGGACTTATGTTTTATTATATACTAGCTTCTGCCCGCGACTCCGTCCGCGTGAATATTTTCGCCTTTGTTAATTAACATCTTTGGTTACTGCTCCACTCCCGTGTATCGTAGCGTGATGTTATATAGCCTATGACACTCACAAGTAACGTGGCTTTCTATAGGTAAAGGAATTTTAATTTTCAAAATTGTTTCAGTAGATCCAGATATTGCTCCCTACAAACTCACAAACTTTACCTCTTTGTAATATTAGGTATCGCGTGGACAAACTCGCGAGCTGAAGCTAGTTAGTAAATCAATTTCACTTTTCAATGGTTAGGTACAGGTGTTTGGGTATTGTAATGTAATGTCTAGCTGAGGTATGACAAATGGTATTGGAAACTAAGACAACATGATTGTGTTTGTCCTGAAATACATGATATATAAATTAAGCTTGGTTGTGCCAACACGAGCCAACCCACAGTCTTTCAATAAATAAATGAGTTACGTGAAATTAATTAAAACGGTTAAATATTTCACATTACTGCACCAAACATTTATTCTTAAAATAGATTTAAAATGAATCAGCCTTAAAATTTAATAAATTTGGTCGATGGCTTCGTTTTACGAAACCAAACACATGGAGTTTCTTGCTCTTTCTTTCCCATACGAATCTACCTACCTTTTAGAAGGAACATCTACATAATATCCTTTTTTTCTTGTATATGACGTTCAAATGTGCCTTTTAATTAAAATAATCAAAGTAAGGCCAGTCTAATTGAAATATCTATTCTACCACATTCTGGTAAGTACAGAACGTTCATGCTTAGATTACAGGTTCCAAATATCAGGGGAGGCACTTATAGATCTTCTAATAGATCCTGTCTTTACTGTGTGCGTAGTTCGATAAAACGTTCCTGCATCCAAGTATCTACAATCTTTATTATGATATTATTTTATGACTGCCTTCTTAACGACCTATCAACCATTAATGACCTCTCATATTTATCCTTGCCAAAAGTGATGCGTAGTTTCATCGCTGTTTGTCAACAATTTCATCAAAGATATTATGAATAATATAAGAGTGCTTATTTTTATTATTCTTATTATTTTACTAACTTTTACTTTCGACTTCGTCCACGTAAAAGTCAAAATCAAAAATCTCTAATTCTTTCTGAGATACTTCTACCTACCAAGTTTCAGCAAATAAGTCAATCAGATTTTCTGTGTAATTACTTAGTACCCTTTAGTTTTTATAATAAAAGAATCTATTCAAATTCAGCTTCCTCTGCTACATCCAAGCGTGAAGCAAAAACATTTAAATTTTAAAAACACCCCACCTTTCAAAATTTCCCGGAACTTTTTACTAACGGAAAACCAAGCATAATTCATTAGGGGTAGTTCCATTACCTTCTCTTCTCTCACCCTTGTTTTTCACAGTTCTCTAACCGCCCGCTAGATGGCATTGGAAGTATGCGTCTATTATTTTGTTGTTCTACTAGCGCCATCTATGATACTTTCCCGGAACTGACTAGTGTACAATTTAACCTGTTTGGTCTTCTTATAGATTAGTATCTTTCTACGTGGAAGAGCTAGTCGCCTGTTCTCTGCACACGCAAACGCCCTCTTGGATACAAATTTTTACTGTGATGTGTTCGTAAATGAATGGAACTCGATTTTTAGCACAAGCTCTTGAAGTAAATGTAACGTAAATTCATTCGATTTTTTAATTAAAAAAAAAACCATTCTGCACTGTTTATTTAGTTTGATACTAATAGTTCTTTTCGTATAAAATTACACCAAAAGGCTTCATAGTCATATTTTCAATTCGAAATCGACTCGAATGGTACCTATATATATATTTGTGTCTTTGATCATTTTATCAATTTAGTTAAGTTTAGAATTTTTTTGTAGGGATCTTTAACAAAAATAAAACACACCTTCCGCAAATCACTTTAAATTTATTTTATAAAAGTAACTTCAAATAAAATATTAAAATCATTAATGCGAACTAAATTCATTTACATACAATAATTATCACTTACATGCTATTTATATTTTTCAAACTCTTAGCTTTTCAACTAGCCTACAAAGAAATCATAAATAATTTCTTTAATTCATAATCAATTTACGCGAATATTTCATTTTTATTATTAGTTTTACGGGTTACCGTTCAGGAACTATAAGGACCAATCTAATTGAAGGGCTCTTGACTATACATGGTAGAAGAGATAACATGACACAAACTTTTACAATGGATTCAGTTCATGATTTAAGCAATGAAAATTTTCGACAAAAAATGTCAACGCTGGGGGGCAAAGAATAGTGTAATGAATCTGTGGCAAAAAATTGTGTCACGATATCCCTTCCACAATATTATTAAAAGATGGAAAGACCAGCTTTCCATTTCATAATTTAGAGCACTTAGGGTCCTTATTTACTTAAAATAACGAGCGCTCACAGCGTGAATCACTCACGACACGATAATTATTATCAACTTGACACTGACAGTTTAGAATGTATTAAATTTGACATATTATTCTAAACGTCATCGCAAACGTATAGAGCGGATGTGGTTAAACAAACAAAGTAACAACCCGTAAAACTAGTTAATTTCAGTTTAACTCTTCATAAAGGTTTGTTTGGCACGTAAAGATTTCGTTTGTCTCGCGGACGGCACTAACACTCAAACTAAACACAGTGTAAAGTTAGCCGTCGACTACAGTGTGGCATCTACAGTGAATATTATCTTCATCTTGATTATTCCGTTGATTTCAACTTAAGCTACTGATTTCCGGCTTTGCCAATACATCAGAGCTTAAGGTATCGTAATGTTAGAAAATCAAGAAGAATCTTCACAGACGTAATAGAATTAGTGCGTAATAAAAATAAACCTTGTAAAAAGTAAGAAAATTTCTATCCACTCCTCAGTATAATTTGGTCCTTCAATCCGCAAATGTACTAGCTTACTATGGATAGATTACATACGGTACAAAGGACCAAAATGTTATACTTATAAAGTAGGTACACGTTAAATCTTATCGTAGATTCAATATATAAAACCAAAAGAAGGGTGATTTATCTATTTTCTTATTCTCGCAGTATGGATGAATGCTGGCCTTTCTCAGGCGTCACTTCCTCTTTTTCACCATAGGCAATCTTGAACTAGTTAAAAAAAAAATATTTTTTGAATACTTACAAAGGTACACTCATAGGACACAGTTTGAAATATAAATGTTTACAGAATAGTATAACAATTATGTAAATAGCGATAGTCGACAGTCACCTTTACCTAAAAATCATCATTTCCATAATATCTATAAATTCTATCACAACTTTTAAATAATTTCAAAAACTGAGCAAAACTAACATTATATTCCTACCTAATAACTAACAAATAATATTGTATTTATTATTTTATTTATAAACTATATGAATACAACTGAAAGGAGCCTTGAATACTGAATCTCAATTCCTTATTTTATAAATAATTTTTAACAATAAGTATCTTACACTAGTTAGTAGCGAAATTGGTGTAAATGCAGAAATAAAAATATTGACAGGGTCATCACTTAATTAAAAACTTAAACATACTCTTTATTTTATTTCTTCATCTGATCATTTTCAAAATCAAGCTCTAGTTTCACTTAAAATGCGTACAGAGGCTAGCACATTAAGCTACCCCAACCTGTCAAATTTCTTTGATAGTTTTTCAACTTTATCACAAAAGAATAAGGTCCATGCTCAATTGGGAAAATTTACAGTTTGGGATAGCTTGATTTGCTGGCGTCTATACATTTACCTTACCTTCATCACAATCCACAGGAAACGTACAATAAAAAATATTAGAGCATAAATATTTAAACATGAAATTGTGCGTTCTTTATCATCTTTTTACTGTCACCAGACTACAAAATAGCATTTCTGTTTTCGTCATCACAGCATTAAAAGTCATAATAGTCTTGCACGTGACAGCCCTGTCAATGTTTCTCCGCTGTCACTTAATTATCTATACATACAACTATTTGGCCACAACGATGAAAAACAAAAAGGGTATATATTATGAAAAAGACTTTCTATTACATATATCTACGGTTAAATGGAAAAGTATAACTAGAAAATAAAAAAAACGAAAATAAATGCTGAACATTTAAAAACCAGAAATGCATTTTCAATTCACATATCGAGCATTCCTAGACTAAATGTAATAAAGACCAGATTATTCTTTTCTTTAAAAAAAGACCTTGCCCCACATTTAGGTATCGTAGGCGCGTTTACAAATATATAAACTCAAATACACAAACAGCTAAGCCCGGAATAACTAGCTGTAGTCCATTCAAATATTTTTTCCGTGCAGTAATCGAACCCGCGACACGCAGTGCAACAGTCCGTCCTCAACATCGTATCAGGATATAATCAACTTTATCAAGAAAGTTGGTCCTTATCACCAAACCTCTATTTTACCTTTCTAACGACATACCTTTTCCGTTTAATCGTAGATATAATTATTTGATCACGTGTAATCTTCCAAATTTCATGCTTATAGTCTAGATACTGATGTATTTAGATGACATAATTATTACTCTCAATAACGGTGATCTTCTCAATAATTTATACTATAAAACCGGTATCGAAACCTACTGGTACCGATAGATTCCTAAAGAAGAAACAAGAAGCGATACTAATACCAATATCGGCTTTATAACATCAATCATTAAGCTTTTGATTTATGTAACCCTTCCCGTTGATTGTTTCCTCAAAATTTTCATCATCATCTTCCAATTCCTCAACGGTGCTCTCAAACGACATCCGCAGATCAATGGCCTTACTCTTGATGATAAAATAATTACATCCAACAACATTTCGGGGGATTATTACTAAAACTCCGCTCTGTCTGTACGTCAGTACGTGTGTCACAGAGCTGTATCTTTTGGACCGTTATAGGTAAGGACTAGAAATGTACGCAGTATGTACTGACTGTATGACTGATTAACAACAAATAATAAAATAAAGTAAAAAAAATGAGGGAGTCATACAAGAAGATTTTTGAAGTAGTACAGAACCCTTCATGGTCGAGTCAGACTCGCTCTTGACCGGTTTTTGTTTAAATCTGTTTTCACTTTCCGCAGTTAGAATATAAATACGTAGATGTAAAAAAATGGCGTCAAAAGAAGGGCCAGTCGAACAAACTAATTATGTCATCCAAATATACCAGCAACAATCTAACTTATACAAATTCACCTACGGAGCGACACACAGAACGGTCAAGGGCTACTTGTAGCAGAACTTGAACTGAATCGAAACAACGAGGTGACTCCAAGCTTACGACTACTTCATAGATTTTACAAAATTATTTACTAGGAAACGCGGTGTCAATGAGGTGAAGATAATGGAAGAAAATAATATACAAAACAAATGCTTTATCGGAGAATTTTCTCCTGTAGAAAATTACAAAAAAGTGCTCGGTAATCTTGAATCAAATTGACAAGCACACACACATTAATAGTCTATTACGCAGTAACATTAATATGTAAAGTGTCAATGCAAAATGATCTTTATAAACCATATGATTATCCTCCGTCATCTTTCTCCCTGACACCGTACCTCAACGCATCAAAAAAACAACCCCAACCACACTATATACATAAAAACGAGCGCTAAATTAACTCGTGCCATCAGACTTGCTGGATTCACTCTCCTCTGTGATCGTGATCATGGGGGGAACGTCGTACGCTCCGTCCCCTGGCGATGTTTCGTTCATCAGCTTCTCAAACTTCGGAGACCCCGAAGGCAGAATCACATCTCGAACTGATTCGTACATATCTGTCCTTATAATTGGCAATGACCCTCTCTTACCCTTCAAATTATCTTTTCCAGAACCGTCGTCTTCTTTGATAGTTTCCATAGGTACCTTTTCCGCTTCTTCTTCTTCTAACCGTACGGGGAGACTATCAGCGCGGTTTAAGGACTTCGAACCTTCGATTTTCTCAGCAACAGGAACTGCTACACCATTCTCTAATTTTTTCTGGTCGTGAAGGTGTTGCAGGCTGTATTCCCTGGCTTGGACATCTGATAATAGCGGTCCGTCAGTTGAACCTTCGATGCAGTAGCCTGGTCCTTGTAGTGCTTCGCTGCCTATAATGGAGTCCTGCTTGAATATTGCTGCAGTTACCACAGGCTTGTCAGGGTCTGTTGGGGTCTTAGTGATCAGAGGCTCTTGAGAGTTGTCGTTGACTATTCCCTCGGGGACATCGTCTTTTGATGTGTCATAGCCAGCGTAAACGGGATACCCAAAAGGACCTTGTTCGTAACCCATTTGACTGCTGTAGGAGTAGCTAACATTGTGGGAACCGATTGATGACATGCTCAGGTCTGAGATGGAAAGACCAGTGCTAGACAAGGCAAGTGCTTTGTCTCTATCATACTTCCCACTACTCTTTTCGCTGTCTTCCTCTATCTTCTTCTCCAACTCGTCAGGGACGCGGTGAATGAGGGCCTGGTTGGTAGAGATCTGAGGGTCGTGGGGTGGGGAGTTGTGGATTGCCTTGTTGGGTCTGTATGCTGCTGACTGTTGGACCTCCACCACGAAGATACCGTCGTTGTCCGGTGAATATTTCATTTTCGTTTCTCGACTGTTGTTTTTGATGTCCTGGAACGATAATAATAGATTTCTTAAGGAAGGATACATTAGTAATTTACAGACTTATATTATATTAAGGTTCTTAGCAAACTCATTCATACAAATAAATAAAATTGAAGTAACTGTTTGTATTGTCAAATTAACAGCTTTTTGCTAAATGCATATGAATATTTCGACGGTACTTATAGCCAAAAAACAATTTAAAAAATGTTTGAAGGTCTGATCATGCTGATCTGACGGGAATTTGAACAATTTTGACGGGACTGACCGACTGGTAGCTGATGTTATAAGGAGTAACATAGAAAAAGAATTAGGGTTCCCTGCAAAGGACCAAAAACCCCGCAGATAACTGACATAACCGACGTCGCAAACATTAGCTAGTTGTTAATATATAGTTTTAGTTAGACAAGAGTAAGGCAAAGTTCCCGACCGATGTGTTCCGACCCGGCGACGGGAAATGCCTGAGGAGCCACAGTGTCGGACAGCTTGCGTCTGCTATTTGCTGAACTTAGTCTGCGGGTTTCAGTATCTGTGCCCGAGCGCAAGCTAACTTCGTCTAACTATCCTAAACTGAACTAAAGCGAAGAGTTTTGACTTGGAAACTCCCGTTAATTTTATTATTTCCAGTTAGCTACTGAGTTTAATGGAATAACATTTGATGTTTAAAGAGCTGAAAATTTTTTGAGCTCAGTAAAGTGGGCTGCAAAGGTTTAAAATCCTTGAATACTTATATTAACATATTACCCCGAACTGCCCCGTTGGTCCCGTGGTAGCGAGCGCGACTGATGAGCATGGGGTCCTGGGTTCGATTCCCAGGTCGAGCAAAGTGTTAATGGGTTTTCCAATTAGGAATTTCCCAGTAGCAGCTCGGAGTTAGGGTTTCTGCCCGGTTAATGTCAATAAGCTCGCCCCCTATTACATAGGACCTAAAATATTCCGGCGAACTGTGGGTGTACATTGGTACACCTCTACCTAACCCTTCAGGGCATATAGGCGTGATGGTATTATATGTACTTACATTCCTCTCTTCGGTCTCCACAATAAGATGGTTATTTTTCAGGGTCATGGTAAAAATGGAGCCGTTAGCAGCCGGTGCCTCTCCACCATCGGTGCCAGTGCTCTCTTCAGTTGGTGACTTCAACTGGAAGTCGGAGATAAATAACATTAATAAGAGGGAGTGCTCCTGTGATTGCGCACACACTTGTACAGTCTAATCTTTTGCGTACTTGGCTAGTTTCTATTCAGATTGGCTGCCATTACCGAAATTCGGGCGACGGGATATTATTCTCAAATTTAAAAATCAACTCCTATCGAGTACTTCCGGGAGGGGGGTGTGCGTGCATGTATCGTGATTCGAGCTGCAAGCTTTATGCGCGACCAGTTGTGTAACCTGAAATCTAAACATGTGTATTTTTTTTTTAATCTATCCTGCAATGTTCCTCTGCAGGGCAAAGGCCTCCCCCAAATCCTTTCAAATATTCTTTTCTTGCGCCACCTGAAATTTTATTTTACCTTATTTAATTTATTACTGACTACCTTGTTAGCCTAATAGTTCTAAGCGCGACTGCTACGCTAGCATTTTTGGATTAGATTCCCAGGTCGAGCAAAGTGTTGTTAGGTTTTTCTTTAAATTTCTCAGTAGCAGCTCATAGTTAGGATCTGTGCCCAGTAAATAGCAATAGGCTTGCCCCCTATAACATGGGATCTAAACATACTGACAAACTGTGGATGTACATTGTTACACCTCTGCCTAAACCTTAGGGTAATACAGGCGTGATAGTATGTATGTGTATATAATATTTTATTAAAACTAATTTGTTTTAATTTGTACGGGACTTCGTTCCTGACCGACGTTTCCTGACCGCCACAATTTTTATTTCTACAAGCACAGTCCTAACTCAAATATTTCAGTAAAACAAACACAAGCTACCACATTGAAGTGCCAGCAGTCCCCCTGCATGTTTTACCACAAATAACATCAGTTATTACCCAAATGGTGATGGCATTCGTAATGACTAACTGAGGCCACTCACAAAGGAGCTATCCTCTCGTTTGGGGCCGCTAATGACCCGCATTGACAAATCGTTCACCTTCGCCCACGTGACTGTTGCAAGGCATAAGAGGGAGCGGGATTTAAAAGAGAGATTTTGGTTGTAGCAATCTGATATCTTAAAACTCTCTCGAATTTAGGTAAAATGAGCTATCAACTAATGATTACTGCACTGCAGGGCAACGGCTTCTTCTCATATACATAGAGAAGGCACGAGCGTTCATCACCACGCTTGCTCAGGGTTCATTGGTAATACTAGACTTATATTAATGTTAGTGCAGGTTTTCTCATAATGTTTTCCTGTATCGATGTTAGTGACCTTCGAGAGAAACTTAAAAAGATAGAAAAAAGCCACATTTTTACATGCCCGGAGATGTATGAATGGATGATGATGGATGATGTATGAGATGTATGGATGTAAGGATAAGAGGCGGATGTCTTAAACAACGGGCCTTCACGGATTCAACGTCCAAAGTGGTCACGTCAATCAATAGCTTATATTGATATCGTTCAACTCTTTTAACTTGCTACATACAAACCAAAATAAAAGGACCCCTAACGTTACCTAAAAAATCCCTAATTCGTTTTGCAATTTCAAAATCGAAGGGAGCGAGGAAGTTCTTTCTAAATTGGTCGTCTCGTCATTTACAACTCACATAGAAATTCTTTTGCATAAACATATCAAGGTAACGTAAAAAATAATAGCTTTAAGCTTAATTACTTCGCTGTAGAGTCGGATATCATTTGGCAAGAATTTTTATGATTCGTGTTTGAATGTAAAAATAAAATAAGTGTTTCGGTATTTTAACTTTTTGACAGGCAATGAAGCGTGGCCAGGTGTTACCAACCTTGTGGAACTATACTTAGTTTAAATATAATTATTATATGAAATCACAATACGATGATTCAAATCTAATTATTTCGGGTTATTTGTTCGCAGCAACTGAAAATTAATAAGACTTGTTTGATGTTCTCCTGTACCGTGGGTATAAGATATAAACTCACACACACAAACAATCAGATCCGGAACAACAGCCTTCAGGCAATACAAATATTTGTTCTGTCCGGGAAACGAACCCGCAACACGCAGCGCTAATCGCTTAACCTTGCGCAAATATGGAACTTGACTTTGAAAAATATACTTTAATAAATATATAAAAAAAAACAAATTGAAAAGAGTATCCGTGGAGTTTCTTGCTCGTTCTTCTCTATAGATACCTATGTTTTAGTAGGAGCAACTAGCTTCAACTTTCTGTGTAACTTCTAAACAATTCAGAAGTGCTTGTAAATGTTCTAATTGAAATAAATACTTTGATTTTGACTTTGTACAATATTTTTGAGGTCTAGTAATCCACATAATATTGCTTATTACCTATAAAGAGATGCATTTTTATTAAGCTACCATTCATTACCATTCACTACTAATGTTCGTAAAAATCTATTAATTCTAACCCTAATTATATTGGCTGCGTAATCCATTAAATGTAATTCAGATAGATTCATTATTTTGTTTATTAATTTACATACATAATAATAAAAAGAATACGTAATAATATTAATCAATATAATCTCTCCACGCCCACGGAGCCAGTACTTATAGAACTGGGAAACATAGCCACGTGCTTGCCAACGTGCCCACGCCAACGCATGCGCACAACCCACGTTTCCTTCAATACCTACTAGCCACAGAGTATATAATCTGTGCTCCTACTCGTAGGCGGGAAAACAGTAGGACAACAGAAACACGTGTCCACGTAAATAATGGCTATATTATAAACGTATAGTTTATTAGACAGTAATTTTATTATACCAAAATAAATAAGCCTTTTATACAAAGTTTATGTGCAAACACCATTCTATTTCCTTTCCCTGTATACCAGTACAAACACACGTAAAGCCCACCAGTCATTAAACCCTGAAATACCTTCTATACCTACCTACAAACATGCATACACAACACAAAAGTACACAATAAAACACAAAAAATACACAACAAAAACTCACACCCACATTCGCACTTAAGACCTAGGTCCTTAGGTCTAACTTAGTCAGGTCATTGGCCGGTCGTCGCCCGCGCATTTTGGCGTACTCTTATTTTTTTTGGGTCCCCTTCCCCGCTCTTCACCGCAGCCTCCCAATCGAGTTGCAGTTTTTAGATGCACCTACTTGAGTCGTATGACTATCTAACGACTTGAAGACAGGAGGGAATGGAGTGGGCATTGTTGTGTCAATAATTTGTAAATCTATAATAATATAATAGAGCTGTAGAGCTTTTTTTATTTGTTTGTTTGAACACGCTTATCTTAGGTACTTCTAGTCCGATTTCAAAAATCTGTTTGCATTATGTGTCCATCCCTTTTTCTGAGGAAGATTATAGGCTATATAATAACAACATCAACTTATAACAAAAGTTCAACAAACATGTACATTGTGGAATATAATAAAAGATTGAGTATTGAGCACTATTAGGCTGCCTATCCACAGAATCGGAGCGAGGCTGCGGAGCGAAGAAACGGAGAAATATTAACCGCTCCAGTTATGCAATCCTATTGGTTAATTTTTCTCCGTTTTTCAGCTTCGCTTCTGTGGGCAGGCAGCCTTAAACACTGCTGGTTACACTACCTTACTTTATGTTAGTCAAAAAAGTACATAATGCTCTTGCAGAAACGAGCTGTATGTCTTCCCTACAAATAAATCTGTTATGAACCCTCATAGCCCAAAATTTCTACATCAAATGCGACTCCACCGCACTCGAATGCGCGCACGCATTCATCGAGAAGTGCGTTGCACTATAGCGAGCCAGTTTGACTAGATTTTTGGCAACGCGCTGCGCATGCGCTGTTCCTGTCCCCCTGACCCCTCGCTCTCCCCCTGCACCGCCTGCGCGACGTGGTTATGACTTTCTGATGGGGTTTGAAAAGAGATGAAGAATAATATTTCGATAAAATTTTAGGCATTTTTGTTAGTTTGGTAAGTTCGACATTAAAAGTTAAATTTCGTAACGTTGTATTAAATGATTCTTTGAAATACTCGGGTTATGTGCGATTATATTTGTGTATACAGGACAAATTCGTAGAGTACGGAAAAGTAAAAAAAAAACCGGACAAGTGTGAGTCGAACTCGCCTACCGAGGGTTCCGTACGTAGAAAATGATCCTACGTACGGAAACCTCGGTGGGCGAGTTAATTATAGAATTCAATTAACAGCTCATTAAAATAAATAAATGGTAGTAAATTAAATAAATAGTACATTGATTTATCTACTGACTTAGATATCTAGGTGTTAGGTAATTATAATTTTTTTTAACTGCCCCGTTGGTCTCGTAGTCGCAAGCGCGACTTATGAGCATGGGGTCCTGGGTTTGATTCCCAGGTCGAGCAAAATGTTATTGGGTTTTTCCAATAGGAATTTCTCAGTAGCAGCTCGGAGTTAGGATTTGTGCCCGGTTAATGGCAATAGGCTCGCCCCCTATTACATGGGACCTAAAACATACCAGCAAACTGTGGATTTACATTGGTACACCTCTGCCTAACCCTTCGGGGAATACAGGCGTGATGAAGACAAAGACAGAAATTAAACTTAGAAGTTTGATTTCTCGATAACTTCATGGGACCGTCGACTTGAGTATACGGTTTAAATTTCAACTTGATACCTCTACGCATGACGTCGGGAGCCGCGAGACGACTCCCGGCCACCGTAGATACGGGCCTGTGGACGGTGAGCAATGGGTAGCTCACCGTCCTTACGTTGCATAACGACAGGCCGTGTCGACGGCGCGTTCGTGTTCCACGAGCGCCTCAAAGAGATGTCAGCAAAAGGAAGGGGCCACTGAGGGCCGATGCCTGCCGGGGCTGCGGGTTGTTCGTAAGAGACACCGCGCCTCCGGAACGCAAAGGGCACAAGAAGGAACATGGGTGGGTTTTAGTCAGTAAAAGTCTGACACTCCGTCCCGCCCCGCCCAGGACGGGAGAAGTTATTTGATGATTTCCCACACACCAAAAAAAAAAAATTAATACCTCTACGCATTCCCGAAATAAAGGGTCTTGACAGTCAGACAGACGGACGGACAACAAAGTGATCATATAAGGGTTCCGTTTTTTCCTTTTAAGGTACGGAACCCTAAAAACACGAAAACAACTTATAGCGATAGTTCCGGAGTACACCAGAGAGACTGCTCAGCCAATAATCATTCTTTTTCAAATTGCTAATACTTTTTTATACCATGGGCATTTTTAGATAAATAAAAATCACAAAAAGTCAGATTCTGTGTATCATGATTCATTGTATCACAACCACAAAGTAACATAACATGTTTGTCAAATTCCGCAAGTATTACAGAAATGTGTCAGATTTAGATGATAACGAAGATTTTACTTCAACTTGTAAGTACAATCAAGATAGCTGAGTGCTCACGAGTGGGTGCAAAGTTTTACAACTCTTTTACTACTGTGAGATAATCCAGAGATTCCGTGTTTAGGTAATTGCTATGACGGCAGACGTCACTTTATGTTTTACCTTTTAAGGCGCTGACAACACCAAAGTGAACACAAAAAAATATACCAAATTGGGGTCATTTCAAACATGTTTTTCACTTATTCAAAAATATATGTGTTAATTCTGAACATACATAATTATTTCTGAGTAAGTATTATGATTCCAAAATATATTTTTGGACAACATATTCAGAATAATTGGACAGAAAAACTAACTTCTTGCCTTGACTTTCAATCCTCAATGTCTATTTTATTTATTAACGTACATCGAAGGAATAACGTTACAAATTAGACTACAGATCATTGTATTGATTTTTCTTTACTTTCGATTACTCAAGTTATTTTTGAGTAAACCGATAATTCTTTTTTTTATCTGGCCTAGGTACAATGTACAGCAGTGCATCCATCCTCAGGCGCCCATTGCGAGATTATAGTTGCTTAATATTTCGTTGCATCGCATGTATTCTTTCCTATCCAGTTTGTCAGCGACCGCTCTTCGCTATTGTCTGCGTCTTAAGAGTAACACACAAAGTCTTTGGGTTATAAATGTAGAATAGGTAGCAAACATTTTCCTTGTACTAAGCCTTGCTTTGTCGGTGAGTTTTCCGAAATTTAAACTTTATTGTAGGTACTCACTCCATTTTGAATATCAGGATACATTGTTTAGCATCCTTTATCTCCATAAAAGGAAGGTTCGTTAATTAATTACAAGGAAGTGTAGTTAATTACAAGGGGTTAAAAGCGGTCGTTCGATATTAATCTATTAACCACGGACAATATACATTGTAAAACCTTTAAATTATGAGTCAATAAGTGTGCAAACCACATGGCAGCAGTAATTTTAATAAAGAGTCTTATATATAATATATAATGACATCATGAAGTTAACTAATAGAATATTTAGGACTAACTCCTGCCCGCGACTTCGTTCGGGGGTTATTATAACCTATGCTATTCTTTGTGAATCTAGCTATCATATACAAAAAGATTTTTTCTAGTCCGACTGTCTGTTTCAGAGATTAACGCGTATAAACCAACAAACAAATTTGTTTTAGCTTTATTATATTATAGTATAGATTGCTTTAGGATGAATAAGACGTAGGTACTTGTAGTCATCCTGATCAACTACGCTAAATACTGTTCGTGAGGCTGAATATATCGATGAGCAGCCGGGGGCCGCGAGTTACGGGCGCTAACGGTCAACGGAGCTCTCTTGCGAAATACCTATACGTACCGACTGCAGAACAATGTTCATGTCGAAAATTTTGATAATTTTTGTATTATTTTTCCAAAATTGAAATTTTAAGTACACTGATTTTAAGGGTTCCGTAACAAAAGTGTGCCAACGGGACCCTATTACAAAAACTCCGCCGTCTGTTCGTACGTTACGTTAGTCACAGAGCTCCTTAAGATCCTCCGTCCACCTCTGACTATTTGTAGGATCAATTATCAGAACTTTAGATAGATCCATAGTTTCGTGGGACCGACTTTTTTAGAAACATCTGCGTTGGTTTATTAGAATTCACATGTTCCATTCTCTCCGACAAAAAATCGATCACCGGTAGTCCGACGTAGGCAGACAGCCTTAAACCAACCGCAAACACTTACGTGTAGCAATGTCTTTTAAAAGTACTGAATTCATTCACACACTTACTCATTCTGGGGGTAATGATCGCTTCACTACTAAAATAGAAAGTAGGTCTAATAAAACTAAACCACACTTTAGTTTTGTCTAAAATCTAGTTCATGAAAAATTCCGTGGCCCAGTGTGCCCCGCCCTGAAATCAAATCTCTATCATATTCGTAGAAATCTTTACCTAGAATTATTAGAATACCGGGATTAATCTGATATTATTCGAAACTGTTCTTAATTCTGAGAATACCGGTATTAATCTGATATTATTCGGAACTGTTCTTAATTTTGTGAATGTAATAACCTAATGTTATTAACTGTCAGTGGTTTCGAATTTTATGGATTCAATTGTTTTGTCTTTGACAGCATAGAAATATAAATAGTGTTTAAAATTAGAACAAAATGTTGTTGGAATCTGTCAGTGATGCTTTTTACATTTATTTTTTTTGATACTTGGAAGAAGATGGTTTTATAATTGTTTGATAGTAGAGTAAATGATATGAAGAGAAAGTGGAATGCCTTTAATTTGTTAACCTAAGGAAACATGGAAACAAGGTAAATTGATATTAACAACTGTTATCAATAGTTTGGAACTGTTATTTAGTTAAATATGTATTACGTACTCTAGATATCAGGTTGAGACGCTTAGCACATAGATACTAGCAGCTCAGAACCAGTGTTCCATGCACTAATTAGGTCCAAAGCCGATCGTGTGAGATACTGTATCACCTGTGAACTAAAGATCAAAGCGAACCCTCAAAATTGATAGGTACCTGTTTATTTAAGTAAGCTGAAAAAGGTCAACTGTTTATTTTATAAATATTTTTAACCAACTTCAGGGAGATATCTGAATTTTGAAGAGAAATCAAGAGGTAGTAATGGTAGTAGCATTTGAACTTATCCCTTACAAAATTTCATCGAAATCAGTTCAGTGGTTTAGTTGTGGAAGCGTAACAGACAGACGTACGACAGTATGGATTAGTTGTTTCATTAAGCCGATTCCATCTCCTAATGATGTTATCATTATATCTAGCAGACAGATAGTCTTACACAAAAATCCATAAACTTACTTAAAGATTGTTTTGTAAAAAGAAACAAATTTTTAACGAGTAGCCTAACACCACACAAGTTACATGTATGTGACAATTATAATTTGTTTTTTTTTTACATAACTGCTTAGTAATGTAAAAAAAACACATTCATTTACGAGCACCAAAACAAATCGCAAAATTAAGTACTAATACCAATTGAGATTTATTTGGAGTTTTTCTGCCATCCGTACATTCCATTCTCCAAGGACTATCTCAATCGCATGCCGACCCGGAAGGCAGCTTCTTGCCGCATTTGCCTTTATTTGCATTCAGTACCTCTGGCTTCAAAGCTATCCTTTCCATCCGGTTATCGCCTTTGAAACATCCTACCTTTTTACTGAATACTTTCGTCTGTGAAAGTAGATATCTATTGTAGTAACACCTCCATAATTTAGTAAGCATCTATTTTGAGATCCTTTTTACGAGAATGGCCTAATAAAAAATTAGAGTAATAATATTCTCGCTACTGAATTTCGGTCATGGCGACCAAAAATAAATTTCTTAGTAACGTCCTTGTAGTTGGTGGTGTGACACTCCCGTGCTTCAAAAACCATTAGTCTTGTGCCTGATCTCTCCCCGGTTGTACCAGATTGGTACCATATCGGACTAGAGAGTGAGGGAAGAGACAGTGCACTTATGTTTGCGCACAAACCTGTGCCTATAATATTTCCTGCTTACTTGGCTAGTCTCCATTAAATTTAGCCGCTGTTACCAAATTTTTTTCAGGAGAGTATTATTATTGAAAAATCAGCCTTAACTCTTCTTAATAAAAGCTTTCCACTTAACTGGAATATGTAACTAACGGAATAAAGCATACAAACCTGACAACTTCCCGGTTAATTCCCAAGTCGCTTGTCCTATATATAATTCAGTTGCACTGATACTTTTCCTAAGGGTGGATTCGCCCCTCCGCACTTGACGGGTTAAGAAATACATGCTGTAGCGGGATACGGGTTGTTAGATATTAAATTAAGAAGTTACCGAGAAGATAAAATGGCAATAACACTTTATTGTTTGGTTTCTTTTTCCCGTAGAGAGCAGCTTGAATCTTTCATACAAAGACGTTAAAGCGGGCGTCTCATGCACGAATGTTTGGAACCGGGCATGGCTTACCAAAGTGACATTTTCTTTTTTAAGTATACCTTAGACATCACTGATATTAGTGAAGGAAAATAACCTGAGGAAATCTGGATCCATAATTAATAAGTCTGAAATCACTAATCCGTCTTGAGCAAGTGTGGCGATCAATGCTCGTGCCTTCTCTGTACGAGAAGAAGCCTTTTCCCTGCAGTGGGACAATAATTATAATAGGCTGGTAGTATTATGATTATTTAATAATATATCCTCGCTACCTTTGTTTTCTCGATTTTTTAGGTTTTGATAATTTTCTACACAAACGGTTTTGCTTAAATATCGACCACCTCTATAATATAAACCAAGGGAGGCTGTTAAATATCTGCACCATTAGATTCCTCTCCACAACAACACATTATGGTAATGTCAAGGCATTTAAAGACAATGGTTTACGCGAGCACCATTTATTGTTCGTCATATATTTTCTATTTAATTATTAAGGCTTACTGCTGACTGTTGTTGTCGTAAATAAATTAATGATACACACTTGAATTATTGATTAAGTGAAGGAAAATATTGTTATGTATGTTTTTGCTGTATGGGCAATCGAAAATGCATGATATTTGGGTTAAAATCATTATACAAGACTCGGTAGGAAAACCTTCAAGTTTATATATCTATATGTTGCTGTCAAAGCCTGAATTACGGTAAATCCTAAGATTTTACAGTCAAACCTAAGATCAAAAGTCAGAAATACTATGTGATTGTGTCGATCACGATTCACTTGGTAAATCTTAGGCTTTCTATCAGAGACACGATAAATGTTGAAATATAGACATACCACTCATAACGACTATCAAAGATCTACAAATAACAGCTTTACTTATTTTCTGAGGCACAGAGATGTCACACCACCAACTCCCTAACTTTGAGCTGCTACTAAAAAAAAACCTGAACATCGAACCTAGACCCCCACGCTCAGACGCCTGACCACAAGACCAACGAGGCAGTAAAAAAACTTGAATTTTTACATTCTACAAAAATTAGAATTACGAGGAGTGGCGAGATATAATATTTAACGATATACATAGAGATAATATCGCTCATAAAAACAGTATTAAGTGTGTTTACGAGGTTTTTTCATTACGGTTGAATGTTCGCGACTCAACTATGCAAGAGAATGTTCAAAGTGTTGTTTTTGTTCAGAGTTTTGGAAACTTCAGCTTTTGTTGATGAAAGCCCGTGGGTTGGTACTCGTAGAGTGTACTGTAGGCTTTTTTGTAAGCATGAGTATATTGACTGCTAGCTTCTACCCGCGAATTCGTGCGCGTTACACCCGGTAATAGTATAGGTTTTTATCAGTGAAAGAAGTTTTGAAATCGAACTAGGACTTTCAGAAATGACCTGTTACAAACCAACAGTCTTCAAATAGACTGTTGGTTTGTAACAGGTCATTTAAGGTAGGTTAAAATTAGCTCTTTTCATAAATTATTATTACTATTTAATACTCACTTCTCGCGGCAAGTAGGTTTACTATAAAACCCAAGATTTTTTGTAATCGGAGAAGCACTTTACGAGATTGCCTCTTACAAACAAATAAACTATTTTACCTCTTTGTAATATAAGTTTGTATACATAGATGAAGTTTCTCTTGGAGTATGCAATCTGCTCTTGTAGTGACATACATAAATTATTTAAACAAAATGTTATACAATTGACGCCTATTTACACCCATTGCTGCGGGCTTAATGACTCATAAATACCTAATGGCTTTAATCTTCAAATTACATTGTATTTGGCAAGCTAAAGTACCTACAAAATCTACATAATTATCCTTCCAAATTCTTCACAAAGTAAAAGTTAAAATATCTCATACGACAATGAGTTTGTATTATTTCTACGAATTTCGCGCCTTACCATCTAATTACGTAAAAAGGGGAACATGTGTAACGATGCGGTGACGAGAGAATTCAACGTAATTCATACAAATCGTACGCAAGTAGGACGTGCGCGTTAGCGGGAGAAAGCATCGGTGCGCGGGCGCAGGGAGCTTTGAAGTTATCGATCACGAGTAGGAAAACCATGAGGCGGTGAAGTGAAGGGATTTTACTTAATGCAGTTTGCTTTGTGGTTAAACCCATCAAAGTTAAGCTCATCAAAGTCTTAGTAGAAATCTGCTCCGTAAAATATGTATAATGTTTACTAGACCTCATTTTAAGTAATTAATTTTTTCCGAGTAAACTTTCTTACAGGTCCCTAATTTTTTTATAAAGCCTATAGTACTCAGGAACATAACAGATCTTGCTTTTCCGTTCCAACAAAAAATAGCATAGAAGTATACACCAGACAGCTATTGAATAAAAGAGGAAGACAAATAAAAACAGTACTAAATAAAACACAATATGTAACAACTCAATTATTTCTTTGCATGATAAGAAATAATAAAAGAATAGATTCAATGTTAACTTAACTTAATGTTAACATTTCGTCGTTTTCAAAACCCTTCAAATTATGAAACAACTATAAATTTCAGAAACCCTTTGTACCCATAACCCGGTTCGGTAATCTCATAACCAATAAATCGTAAGGGTCGTGGTTTCGATTCCCGACTAATGAGAGAAAGGCCCTCTTCCGAGAATAACTCGGCCAGTTAAAGTTAACTTTAAGTTGCGGTTGGGTCAAATGTAGGTTAGTTCCTATTGTGTGTCACACACACACACAGCTAAATGGGTTCAAAACTTTAAAGTACTTGACGTTTAACCAGATTTTATTATTGGCAGCATTATAGTATTCAAAGTTCGATAATACATAATACCAGCTTATTATTGCCCCACTGCAAGGCAAAGGACTCTTCTCATACAGAGAAGGCACGCGCATTGATCACCACGCTTGCTCAAAGTGGATTGACGATTTTAGACTTATAACAATTATAAGTCTGTTTCCTCAGAATGTTTTCCTTCACCGATGTCACTGATGTCCAAGATATACTTAGAAATATCGAACCCGCAACCCCCTGCATCAAAAACATGACATTTTATAAGTAGGACTGTGGTTATTTTAAAATGAGTACAGTTTTACATTACTTTGTTTGTTTTTGCTTTAATTTCTCCTGTATCGTGGGTGCGTTTACAAACATATAAACTCACATACACAAACAGCCAGACCCGGAACAACTATCTGTAGGTCATACAAATATTTATTCCGTGCGGGAAACGAACCCGCGACACGCAGCACAACAGTCGATCGCTCGGCCACTGCACCAAACGTGTAAACGCAAAAAATAATATTCTTGTGTTATTTTACATTGTAAAATTGTTGTTGTGTATTTTTACTTTAAAATCAAACTATTCGCATGCAAATACGCTCAAAAGAATGTTTCCACTCAACCAAAGTGTATGTTAAGTTCAAAAAAGACTAATATAGGTTCAAAAACACTTTTAATAATACAGTGAGCACACACCTGCTAATTAGGGGGCATCGGCAGATGTGGTAACGTTTGAAAGTTGACATGTATTGGGGTAGAAGGACCAGTTATCGTCCGTGAGTTATACATAGTTTGAATATTAGCTTTGCGTATTATAATTGTACTGTATTTCATATTTTATGTTTTACTAGCTTTTGCCCGCGTCTTCATCCGCGTAAATGTAGTGTTTGATACAGATAAAATAGTCTATGTCCGTTTATGGGGTGCCAACTTACCCCGTATCTTTAATCAAAATCGGTTCAGTCGTTTGGTCGTGAAGCCGTATCAGACAGACAGACAAAGTCACTTTCGCATTTGTAATATTGGTATGGATTTTAATTGTAAAATTGCCTAACGTAAATAATACAAGATGTAACTAAATAAATTGAAAACCCGAAAACATATCCATTGTCTTTATCATTATGAACAACATTTACTATGAGGCCAAACCAGGAAATCTTTGAAAATAAATCTGATGATGTATTATACATTTTATTTAGCTATATGAACATTTACGAGTAAGACATATATAGATTAGCTGCATTTTTTTCAGACTCCTCAGTTTTTCGCAGTATCCTACGTATAAAAGTCGATTTACATAAATTATGATGCAACTTTTACGAGTAAACTCAATCAGTCGTTAATAAAACAAGTGCCGGAGGTTCTAATAATGGGGTGTATCCAAAAATTGTTTAACCTACCGTAATTAACTTGAATTCACAATTTTATAATCTATTGCTTTAAGCTTAAAAAAAGGCCTCAGTCCCGAAAATTGTTCAAAAACATACCAATGTAAAATAACACAAGAATATTTTTATTGCGTTAAATTTTATAGTAGCAGAGCTTTTTGTGAAGTACTACACCACCAGCCATATCTATATCTGCCGAAAAACAGCGTTGCTGTGTTCCGGTTTATAGGATATGGGTGCCGGAGTAATTACAGGCACATGAGACATTTCAACTTTGCCTCTGGTATTGCACATGTCTATAGGCAGCGGTGACCACTTAACAACAGGTGGGCCGTTGGCTTGTTTGCTAACCAATGCCATTAAAAAGATATAATATATTATTAATTAAACATTGTTTAAGCATAGAAATAAGAGAGCCGTTTCTGGGTCACCTCAGTAATTCATACTTGACATATTGCTAACTAAAGTCTTGCTCTGGACACCGCACACTTCTTAGAAATATTAAATTTGTTACTAGAAGTTTTTTTTTCGCCAGAGTTTTCGCGAAAATTATACTTTCTTCATAAAAGTTTTCATACACTTGTGTGGATAAGCAAAATATTTTTATAGTAGGCGCACAAGCCATGGGCAAGTGCACATATGATTCTTTTTTATTTCATCTTTACTTTCTGGGTTCGGTGAAAACATCGTGAGATTAGCTGGACTTATAATTAATACGAGTCTGAAATCGCCAATACTTCTTAAGCAAGGGTGGTGATCAATGCGTGCCTTTTCTGTATGAGAAGATGCTTTCGCACTGCAATAGGGCAACACAAAAACCTAAGTACACACACCCAAATATACTATATTATTATACAAAAACCTAAATTTATAATGACACAATACATTCTTGAACATACTCGTTTTCAAACACATCACAATATCACGTTTCACTTCAATGCGTGGATGGCTTTGGAGAAATAATGGGAAGGAAGATAATTGGTGATGTCACCCTACACGCGTCCTTAAATATCGCGTTTGCCTTTATTATTAGCAGAGAAAGTCTGTTTGGGTTAACGTTTCAAAATATTACGCATCATTATTTTTTTAAGGAACTACATACAACATTTCGACAAATTACATTTTGTCCAAACCGGACTAATTATATTATTCTTGGTATACAAAAAGAAAATTGAACATAGAACTTTGAACATATTATTCATTTATTAACTGCCTCGTTAGCCTAGTGGTCCTAAGCGCGACTGCTACGCTAGAGGTCTTGGGTTCGATTCCCAGGTCGAGCAAAAAGTGTTATTGGATTTTTCTATGAAATTTTCAGTTGCAGCTCGGAGTTAGGATTTGTGCCCGGTTAAGGGCAATAAGCTCGCCCCCTATTACATGGAACCTTAACATACCGGCGAACTGTGGGTGTACACTAGTACACCTCTGCCTAACTCTTCGGGGAATACAGGCGTGATGTTATGTATGTTATGTTATTTATTTAAAAAGAGCAAGTATGGAGGTAGTTTCTTGCCCATTCGTCTCCATAGGATTCCTTTTGGGAAGGTAACTAGATTCAATTGTATGTTCCTGTACATCGTCATGTACTTTTGAACGTCTTCAAAAGTGCCTTTTAATGGCTTTATTGAAATTAATGGTTTGACATTGCCTTACTATCAGCAGTAAATGAAATAAATTCATTTAACAATGACTTTAGACCAAATTAACTTGATACCTAACAGAGATAAGAAGGGCTAATCTATACAACATCATAATTTTATCAACTACTTCATTTGAATATCCCTAAACATTTCTTAGTGGCGTCTCGGTTTATTTCCCAGGGAAGTTGGCGGAACTCCCGACACTTTAACTACAGGTTAGCGTGGCGTAATACCGTGTCTACTAAATGGTTTATAAAAAAATATTATTTAAAGGGTAATGACAAGTCGACGAGTGGGTACCTTGGTGGGGGTCCGCCCACTTCCTGTTAACTTTGAAATGGTCAAACAAAACCCTTCTTTCTTTAAAACTAATAATAATGTTTATTTTTTCTAAACCGTTTTTTTGTTTCATATGCGGTCAGTTTGTAGATTGGAAGATTTCTTTCTCCAGTCAGACTGTAGAAGGGCCATTAGTATGACATTATTTTGTAATTTATTAACCGATAAATAGGAAGAAGTTATCAATTCGGTTGTCTCCTCAGTACACACTAATGTATCAACCGATTTGGAAAATTATTTTTATTTGAAAGGATATTTCTTACTTTTAGACCTGTCCTGTTGAAACTTTATCGGTTAAGTAGCTTAATTTTTAAATCAAAATGACTGAAAAAAAATGTCATTCAAGTAAACGATATTGCCTATATTGCTTTCTTGTAACTTTTCATTGGTGTTTATCTTGTTAATTCACGTAGCGTTACCGGTTCTTTATCGATTGGGATGATAGGAAGTAGATACTAAAAATCGAAAAAGAACAGTTTTTTACAAACAAACAGACAACCGCCTTCAAAAACTACAAAGTGAAAAATATTTTTTCAAGTATTTACTTCGTGGTTAAATTTGCCTAGAGAGACTGATCCACCATCAAGGTATAGAAAGTAGAAAGTATAATATCCTAAATCAACAACATTTTTTTTCCTGTTCCAAAAAAAATACTAAGAAAAATTTGCTCAACCACAAAAAAAATGATTCATGACACTTCTACGACAAAGGGAACACCAAGCTATTATAATTTACGAGCGAAGCAGTAAAACACCACATTTTTGTTAACTACAAGGAAAAAGTTACAAAATAGCCGCCATCTTTGTTTGAATTTACATCTCGACACTTTTCGAACAATAGCGACGAGAGAAGATATTAACACATTTTTTTTTAGTGTTCCGTACCCAAAGAATGGCAAACGGGACCCTATTTCTAAGACCCCACTCTTCGTCTGTCTGTATGTCACAGAGCGGTATCTCTCAATGCGTAAAAATAAATACTTGAAATTAGTAGTAGTAGCTTACATTGCCTTGTGTGTGCAAAAAAGGTCTTTATGAAGGAGGTCATCGGGAAAGTACTACCACCATAGCTATTTATGCCGCAAAGCAGCGTTGCTGTGTTCCGGTTTGAAGGGTATGGGTGTTGGTGTAATTACAGACACATGAGAAATTTCAACTTTGACGGTTGGATGGCAACGCATTTGCAAGACCTCTGGTATTGCAGATGTCAGGTCGTGATGACCACTTAACACCAGGTGGGCAGTCGGTTTATTTGCCAACCAATGACGTTTAAAAAAAACCATGAGGTTACAATACAAGGAACGTGTTTTTATGTATAATTTCAAATATTATACTGTGATACGGAACTGTTCGTGTGCGTGTACTACCCGCACTTGGCCGTTTTTTTTAGCTATACCGTTAGGTGACCGAAAACTTGTCTGGAACCTTTTCCAACTAATTTTGGAAAGTTGCTTTTCAGTTTTTCTCCAACATGAGTAGGTACGTGTCCAGAATGTGAGTGCGAAACTTGGACGTAAAGTGTTTTGTATAGGGCCTGCTATAAAATGAATATTATTTTGTTTTTATTACCGAAATATGCTCCAAGATGTTGATCTTGGAGCAGACTTGGGTAATTCTGTAATGTAGCGTAACTGACTATGAAGTGTCGACGTCTACTTATTTGAATTAAACCATTTAAAGGTACATAACAACGTGGCAAAACAAAATCCAGTCGCCCCTTTCAAAAGGCAGTTTCAAATGAAGATTCAGAGAAAGAGATATAAAACTCCATAATTTCCTTCTCACTCACGTGCGTTATTTTTCATCTTTAATAAATATTTTTATTCAGTAAAGATTATAAGAACGTTTCTTTACGCAGTTTTACATCTAAAAATTCAAAAGAAAATTTGTTTTTTATTTAAAGTTTATTAAAATGTTTTGGTAACTACATATATGTGAAATGACAGGTAAAAGGTAAAAATAATAATAATTCTAATTACCCCGACACGCAAAGGTTCACCGGCACCACAAGACATAATTAATCATTTACAAAACTTATCAATCTAATCAACAACAAAAACCTTTCAATCATTCAACCCAGCATTCATCTTAAAGGAAATATATAACAAAGTCCAAAACGCTCATATGTAGTACAAACCTGAATTACCGTTAGCTCCAAAAACATCCAGTAACAAAGATGCTGCGGTTTTGCTTCCAACATTCCACAAAACCCCATGGGTAAAGGAATCTCACTCTTATTTTCTTGGCCAAAAGATTTATTAAAACTTTTCGTGGGTACCAAGTTATATTGGGTGCAATTTATTCGGGTTTGCCAATTGTATAGTTCTTTGTGAACAATGAATGCTGATGGTTTGTGTTATGGCATGGACGTGTGAGGAATGCACTGGATGATCGTAAGTCGTGTTTATTATAGCTCCTGGCTACTCCACCACGAATAGACTTATGGTTTTTGAGGAAAACTTATGGGAATGATGTTACCATTTGAGTTTAAGTAAGGCCCTGTATCCACCAAAGCGCAGAGGAAAGGAGATGTCTCCTACACCAGGGGTAATAGAGCGCTTTGTGAAGGAGCTCGTCCTGGGAACCTAGCACCATACTTATTTCTGACGCAAAGCAGCGTTGCTGTGTTCCGATTTAAAGGGTGTGGGTGCTGGTGTAATTACAGGCACACGAAACATTTCAACTTAGACTCTGGGATGGCAACGCATTGCAAGGCCTCTGGTATTTCAGATGTGTATAGGTAGAGATGACCAATAAATATCAGGTGGGCCACCGAGTTGTTTACGAAAAAAAACCGTTCAGCTAGCGCTACTTCACATCTCAGATAGCTTGCACAGCACAGCATCCTATTGGTTGTTTACGAAATATCTCCTCTCCTCTCCTCTCCTCTCCTCTCCGTCTTGGTGGAGTACGGGCCTTAAAGTGTTCTTAGATTTATGTCTTACTCAAGATCTATTGCTACGTCAGCCATGATTTAATGTATTTTTTTTTCACACTTTTATACCTTTCGTTACATAAAAGACGCAGACTCTTGGAATTTGGAATAAACTGGAGGAATATTACAAACCTATCGTTAGAATTTAGTTTTCTTAAAAATACGTAAATGCTAAAAGTAATCCCCACATAGTTTTAAATTTGTGACCACTTAAACATTCATATAATAATAGCTAAACATACCGGCGAACTGTGGGTGTACATTGGTACACCTCTGCCTAACCCTTCGGGGAATACAGGCGTGATGGTATGTATGTATGTATGTTATGTTAAAATGATAGCCTAGTAGTTGAGGCGTCCACTTCTCCTGCACGAGGCTGTGGGTTCGCAACCGTGTATGGGCAGGTACCAATGTGACTTTTTTATGTTTCATGTGCACTTCTAAGCTTATCTTGGACATCACTTATATTGGTAAAGATAACCATATTGAGGAAACCTGGACTTATAATTAATATATTTTTTCAATCCGCCTTGAGCAAGCTGGGTGATCAATGCTTATGCCTTCTCTGTATGAGAACAGGCCTTTGCACTGTAGTGGGGCTAAGAGGGTATTATTACCCACCTTTACAAGAATTACTGAAACTCACCCTAAAAACGCACTCTTTCCAAGACATTATCCTAATAACCTCCAATTCTATCGGTAATTCAGTTCCCCCATAGTCCCCTAGTTCCCCAATCGTCTCACGTTGCCTCATACAAGTCCCACTAATTGGCAACACTGGCAGCGCGGGGAAGTTCACAAACTGCTGATAGTTCGCCAGGAGAGTGGCAGGCAATTAAAATTAATTACGGGTGGGAAATGGTTTAGCTCACTGGTAATGGAAATTCTAATGCTCATTAAATGGAACTAATTAACTTTATTTACGCATTGCTGTCTATTCTATGGTTATCTTGAAGAGATCACTGTTTGTGATAAAATGTCAACGTGCAGGAGTTGTACTTTTTTTTTGTAATTGATATTTATGTTGTATTTTTTTATTAAAAAAAGTATTGTAATGAAACATAACCGTACTTTAAATATATTTAACCATAATCTAAATTAGTTTCTTTTCAAAGGTCTATTAAAAGAATTGTACCAACTACCTTCTGCCTGCGACTTTGTCCGCGTGGAAGACAACGGTACTATAAAACATAGCTTTTGGCAATCAGCAACAATATACCTTTCTACTAGTGAAAATTTGCTTAAGTACAATTTTTGCTTGCATGTAAAAAGAGAGATTAACTCATACAAACAAACGAACAAACTTGACGTCTATATTATGTTTATATTTTGATTTACAAATAACTAAACTCGATGAAACATTGTACATAGGATAAAGCCACTAATATACAAGCATATAATTACTATATTCCCCTAACGATTTTTAGTATCGTATCATTTTGAAATGAAGTTATTTGACGGAACTCGTCTCACTTTTAGTCCTGAATATTATTCTCAAAAACTTTTACGGCAGTCATCCAAAACTCGCCATAGTATGTAAACAACTCACATTTCGAAGAAGTTATAAAGTTAAATCACACTAAGTAATAAAGCTAACTTTGTTTGGATCCGAAAAAATAAAGAGGTTTTTAAGTTTTTTCCTATAACCTGCCTACAGATATTTATTGCGAAGCTTTTATACAATTTATTAATAATAATAATAATAAAAATGTTTATTTTCTTCCACAAATAACATCCATCAACCAAAACTTATAATAAACACAGAAGAATAATTATTATTACGACATTACAATGTTTATTTGTGGGAGACTGGTGCCTGAACTAAGCCACCACCAGATTATACCAGATTATTATCAGATTATAAACCATTTTTAGTGGACTTTTACATCTTTGTATTTATATTAATACTAGCTTCTACCCGCGACTTCATCCGCGCAAATGTCGGTTATCGTGTGTGCAAGCAAAGTACCGCCATAAAAAGTAGTCTATGTCCTTCCTTGGAGCTCAAACTTACCCCGCACCAAATTTTAACTAAAACGGTTAACTGGTTTAGCCGTCAGCGAGTAACATGGGGTATATTTTATGTAAAAAATTAATCAATTTTACTTTTTCAATTCATATGTACTTTCTAAGTTTACTAGCTGGAGAAAAATATCGCTCGCAAACCCGGACTTAAAATTAATATATGCCCAAAATCACCAATCCGCCTTAAGCAAGCGTAGTCATTAACGCTCGTGTCGTCTCTGTATGAGAAGAGGACTTTGTGGGACCATAAGAAGCTGGTATTATTATTACCATACCTTCACATTTTAAAACATTAGAACATTTTATAATCTTCGTCTCAAATTAATATGTCATTGACCTCTTAACGACTTCCTTCGACTTTAAAACCGACAATATCGCAATACATAGACTCTAATTACAGGCTCGAAAAGGGCAAAGCCTTATTGCAACAGCCGACAAGTCCTCGTAAGGCCATCGCCAAGACACTTGACAAAAAACGAAACAGATGCCTATACCTTGGCAACGAATAATCCCCGAAAATTCTTGCGGCCCTCATTAAACTATTTATAGGTGTGTATGGGGTACCCTAAAAATGTACTTTGGTAAACCGGCTAACTCACACATGTGTGGTAAGTACAGGTATGCGACGCATGTGTGCGTCTGCGCTCGCGCGGCACTCACACATGCTAAAGAAGGGCGAAGGGAAATTTTGGCAATAATTTCGTGTTGTATAGTCTGTGCGAAGAAAGTGGGTGAGTGGTTTGATTTTATTTATTCTTTATTTTAATGAGAATAAAATAAGGACTGGTGTTTAGATTTGTATGCAAGCATGGATGTCATTTAAGGTTAATTCTGAAAAAGGAGCCAATTCACAATCTTTTAATCATTCAATTATTTACGTTAAGCTAATTATTATTATTGTTAAAACCATTGTACGAGGCAAATGTAAGGTTGAATGAATAATAAATAAAAAATCAACAACTAAAAAAACTGCCACTACAACTAATACTACAATAACAACTATTAAAATAACTGCCTTACGACTGCTACGCTAGAGGTCTTGGGTGCGATTTCCAGGTCGAACAAAAACTGTTATTGGGTTTTTCTGTGGAATTCTCACTTGCAGCTCGGAATTAGGATTTTTGCCCGGATAATGACAATAGGCTCACCTCCTATTACAAGTGACATAAACATACCGGCGAACTGTGGGTGTACATAGGTACACTTCTGCCTTATCCTTCGGGGTATACAGGCGTGATGGTTCTTTTTTTTTGTTTTTTAATCTATTTGCCAAATGAGTTCCATTAACATCCAGCAATAACAGTTTAACGTATAATCTAAAATTATTACGATTATTTAAAAAAAATGTTTTGGCTGAGCATATCCCATTAATGGAAAGAAAGAAAGAAAAATCAGAAACAAACGTTTATAAACGACTTGCTCCTACCCATGACGTCGTCCGCGTCACATTTGATATATTACCCCAGAGGAACGGTACATATTATTCCAGCATAAAAACTATTCTGTGTTATTACAGTGCCAAATTTTATCCAGATCTGTTTAGCTGTTTAAGAGAGAAAGAGTAACAAACATCCATCCATGCTCACAAACTTTCGCAGTAATAATATTAGTAGGAATTAGAATGAATAAATCAAAAGATACGGCACTTAGCGGATTTGTTACTACACAACAACAATGGTTTTGGAATAATATATGAAAGAAACTCGTAGCGAGTCCTAGATAAGTGCTACAAATAGCTACGGCGTAGCACGAAACTATTTCGTAGTCATCTTGTAGCACTTACAATAAGTGAGTTTTAGTGTGAAGAGGCAAGAATTCAAATGATATTTTTTTCCACTCTAATTCTATAACTTTCGATTTTAATAGTACACTGTTCTGATATTGTCATAATAATATAATTCTAAACAGGGAAAACGTTAAATAAGATAAAAAAACATACCATCACGCCTGTATTCCCCGATGAGTTAGACAGAGGTGTACCAATGTACACCCACAGTTCGCCAGTATGTTTAGGCCACATGTAATAGGGGGCGAGCTTGTTGCCATTAAACGGGCACAAATCCTAACTCCGAGCTGCTACTGAGATTTTCGTAGAAAAACTCAATAACACTTTTTGCTCGACCTGAGAATCGAACCCAAAACCTCTAGCGTAGCAGTCGCGCTTAGGACCACTAGGCTACCGAGGCAGTTAAGTAAAAAAATAAAACATTAATAATACCTACTACCCACTTTCAAAAATCGCACCTTATTTTAGCGAACACACTCTAATGCGCCGTATCTGTATAGTGCTGTGTAACACATTAGTATGTTGACGCGAATGTGTGGGTACGCGCAGGCGATCATTATTCGTAAGTACTAGAGGAGTAGATATGTATGGGTAGAATTTGGCTGCGCTCGAAGATACGTTGCAATGAAGTATAAAGTTTACATTACTTGACTGTTTGTTAGTGAATGAGTTTTATAACTTTCGAATTGTTCCTGTTTCTAATAACTGAATGATCCTACAATTATTTTAAACGTGATAATTGAAACGATTGATAAAACTATACTAATATAATAATGATAATTAGAGTTGTCTTGAGAGTTTGTTCAAAATAGTTATAAAGAAACTAAAGTACTTAACATACATACCATCGCGCCTGTATTCCCCGAAGGGTTAGGCAGAGGTGTAACAATGTACACCCACAGTTCGCCGGTATGTTTAGGTCTCATGTAATAGGGGGCGAGACTATTGCCATTAACCGGGCACAAATCCTAACTCCGTAATCCTACTGAGAATTACATAGAAAAACTCAATAAAACTTTTTGCTCGACCTGGGAATCGAACCCAAGACCTCTAGCGTAGCAGTCGCGCATAGGACTACTAGGCTAACGAGGCAGTTACTAAAGGCAGGTACTAAAGTTCTTATTTAATATTAAGTTTAAATTCAATTATGAATTTGCTCAAGAAATTTTCAGAAAGTTACTTAATCTTCAACGGCGGTATATATGTAATTAAATCGCTATTACAGTTAAATGCTATGAAAATAACAAATTAATGCGGTAACCCGATGAATTTCAAGTTAGTCGACATCTCGCAGAATCGATAACTGTCAAGCACTAATTAATTAAATCACGAACGTGGACAGGGCCGGATCAGTGCGGTACAGGGATGCAACAGACGAACCTACTTGTAAAATTTAATAAACTTTAAATCTCCACAGAGACATCTTCACACTGTGACTTCAGTGTGTTTATCAAATGTTTCATATGTAGCTATTGACTGTTACAGCAACAACCAATGAAGTCACAAATACCAGGTTGTCAATTAATGAAAATTGTAACACATTCAATTAACTAAGACTATTTTTCAGAACAGACAACTTCTGAATTGCTTGTCGGCTCGACAGAATCATAATGTAATCTAAAAGTTTATTTTAAGATTTAATAGACTGTCAGACTTCTAGTAATAGTGAATGACAATGTTATCTTTCTTTCTTTTAATAATCATTGATTTTTTATTTATTTTTACTTTTGAATTCCTTGCATCCCAACCGCCTGCCTAATTCGTCCCTGCTACGTGCGTATAGCAGTTCCCATTTAGCGATCGCGCGACTGGTTGCCAAACAATCGCTTAATTAATACTATTGTCCGCAGTAAGCGACTGACTTTGTATTTAGTTGTACGATAAAGCGCCACCTTGCGAGTGAGACTCGAAGTTAAGGAATATTGCCTGGGAAATGAGATTTGATTAACAACTTAATTGGGATATACATTAAGTAATTAAACTTTTATAATTTTGTTTATTGAAATTCTGGTCGTTATTAAGAGCTTAACTAACTTTATTACCCCCATGTTGCTTCTTAGTCAGTAAATTAAGTTCTAAACGCTTTGGACTGACAGAACTATTCATCTTTCCAGGGGCTTCTCTCTAAAATATAAAAAGAAGGTCAATGTTAGGCTAACTGCCCTAAAGGCTAGTCACAATCTCATCTTAGCAACCAACAATGTTAAAAATTATGTAAGAGTGACAGATTCAGAGTTAGATTAACAGTTAACGTAAGTTTTAACTAAAACTGTGATTGGTTGATTTGAATGAAGAACTACAGCCAATTATGGAAGTTGGCACGAGATAGATACAAATAAATAAGCGCTGAATAATCTAAAGAAGTTCGTAACATTATGACTGGCTCAGCATTGATACTAGCAAGTAGGCATACCTTCTTTACCACACATTTCTCTACCAATTCTAAACATTTCAGACATGCTAAAATTGCATCGGCATCTACCAAGCATTTTACTAACTATGTTGGAGTCGGCATCCAGTCTAACCGGATGCAGCTGCAGTGACCAGTAGTTTACATAGAGCGACTACCTATCTGACCCCCACAACCCATTAACTAGGTAATACGATACCCCTCGTTAAGACTGGTTACATATCAGACTTTCGGGCTTCTGTCTACCAGTAACAGTTGTTGCGGGTAGTCAGAAGCCCGAAAGTCTGATAGTCTGATAGTTAGTTTGACAGTTGTCAAAGATAAACTAGTGACAGCAGCTGCAGAATGACGTAACATAAGTTATTCATATAATTATTAGTCTAACACCCAAAAACTTGCTCTCTTCTCGCATTAGTCCCACAAAAGAACAGCAATAAAAAGGCAACACCACAAAATATCTCATTACTTCGATTGCAAGCTTGTCCAAACTGCATTTTTGGGTTCTAGAGAGCGCTACACCCATCCCTTTCTAACACGCACGATAGAAAGAGAACGCTGTAGTTTGACCTATGCGCCTGCGACCGATTTTGGGGCCGTGGAAGTGCACGTCCGTGCAATGGTTTCTTTTTGTTTGATTTATTAAACTGTAGCAATATTTTTGGGAACAGATTTCGGCAAGGTATTTTGTTTCGTCCAATAATATCCGTAATTGTTGTAACGGTTGATAACGGTGTGCTTCAATAATAATTTATTGTTCTTATGTAAGTGAATATCTTTACACAAGACATTAAACCAGGGGGTAATTGAATCATAATAGGTACATATTAGAAAATAGTGGTACAGTAAAAGTTACTTAGCGAAGCCTGAAGTAACCTTCCTATTATTAATTGTAACTTCAAGATTTTTTCACAAAACCAAATGTCTTATTCTTCGTATTAGAAAAATTCTAGGCCGTTTGTAGCTACAATACGATATAGAAGACACAAAACTCTCAAAAGCATACGTCACGTTAATAGAGGTGTACACCTCTATTAACATTTTAAACATGGAATGCCAAACAAAAGTCACCAAGTTCCCACCGACACCAAAAAACCCAACATTCATAGTCAAAGTCAAAGCATTTATTTCAAGTAAACCAAGTAACAACGAAGTAACCGAGTACCTACTTTTGATTCATCGAGAAGTCGATCAGTTAGCCAGAAAGTTGAAGCTAGTTGCACATTCCAAAGCGTACGTAGATCTCTATGGAAAAGAACAAGCAAGAAACTCCATTCCCTAAAACATTAACCACCTTACCGCCAAAATAAAATTATACTACCAAAAGAATGACCAGTAAATACACGAAGGGTGGCGCTAAATCATCGCAACGTGTGATCCCTCCCAGAGGGGAAGTAAATCCTCCGGCCCGACCTCTGCTGACGTCACGGAGGTTTATATGTTGTACAAATACTATGTCCAGGGGTAATACTCTTGAGGGGCTTACTGTTTAGTGGTTGAAGAGGACATTCCTTTTATTTGGGAATTGAAATGAGGTTTTGATGGTGGGTTTTTAACGTATTTATTTTCAATATTCTTGACATTGTAAGTTTTCTTAAAATTCAATGACATATTTTTAACCGACTTAAAAAAAGGAGGAGATTATCATCTCAGTATTAGTTCTTTTTTATGTTTGTTAAATCAGAACTCCGTAACTTATCAATCGATTTTTAAAATCATTGTTATTTGAAAGGATAAACTTTTAGAGCAGTCCCATAGTTTCATTAAAATTGGTTTAGCAGCTTGGTTTTTAAAATGACTTGGTCGATTTTTCCTATTCATGCAGAAGTACTCCAGTCATAATTTTGTCAATAAGTAACTAAACTTAGTGACATTTTATAGATAGGATAAAGGTACTTTTATCTTTGTTTGTGGTTAGTCAGTTCCCCGTCAAATAATTTATTGAAATTATACGTGAACAACTTAGTTATTAGTGCCCACAACCTACAACATGCCATAGACTTCTTTTTACATTTTGACCAAATTATGAATAGAATGACGTGAATTTATGTATGAATGAATAATGTATTTTACTGGCCGAGAATATTCTTCCAAAAACCAGTAAAGCACGCAGGAAATATTATAGTGCACAAGTGTGAGTACTAACAAAGGTTCAATGCCTCTTTCCTAACTCACATAATCCGATGGGACGGCAATCCGACACGTTTTCGGAAGCAAAGACCAATATTTTATATCACCACTTCTCCAACTATTTTAGTTATTGATAAAGAGCTACAAATAATATACCTCCTTCAGGATAGGTGCCTAGTGCTCACTACTACTTAGAGCCAACTAATACAGCATGTTACGAAAGGGGTATATACATATCAAATGCACGGATTCTTTTGGTATCAACAAACCACATAGCAACTTCTTTTTTTATATCTATACCCACAAAAGTATAAAGTTAAGAAACATTTAAGTAAAAAATCAAATGTTTCCAATTGAATTCTACACATAACTACACCAATTTAGCTGAACGGTGTCAATAAACTACACACAAAGAAACAACTCCGTAAAAGATTTGTATCTCCTAACACGTTTTCTATGATTTCAACTTAATAAACTGCCGAAAATAATGCTTTTTCAAAGTTTTTGATTTTGAGCTGAAATTTTGTATAGAAATTCAGTAGCGGATACACTCTTCACCCCGTTTGTATGGATATACCCTTTCCGTAACACGCTGTATAAACAAATGTACTGACTGCAAGCGCCTGCAGTGTTTACGTGAGCAAACAGTTGCGGTTGATCGATCACATGCAGGTTTAACTTAACTAAATATTAGATAACTAGGGGTTAATTAATGGTTGCTCGTGTTTATATAAACCAGGGTAGTAATTAAGATAATATTTTTTAAAAGTACTCAAATATACCAGCTTTTTAATTAGAACTGGTTTAAAACCTGTTCATTGCCTGAAGTGGTTCTTTTTCGAAATTGTGCTTTTTTTAAACAAGCTCATCACACTTTTCCCAAAGCAAGCAAAAATCAAGAGAAGCGCTGAGACAATGAAGCTGAACAAATCCCGGAGAAACGAGTCAACTGTCTTGGATCCCGCAACGAAATTAGTGGAATTACGTATAATATGTTTGATTAACTCACATCAGTAAAAACATTTGAATGCTATTTAATAAGCTTACGCTTTTGGTAAAAGATTCAATGACAAACTTTCTCTTACTTTCTAATTCAAACTGTTTCGACAATACTATTTTTAGTATATAAAGTAGAAAAATACCACCAAAACCTTATAAACGGTTACTATTATTACACACAATAAGTCCTACAATAAAATAATCCTTAAATGAAATAAAATTCACAATACATCAACTTCTCAATTCACCTTTAAACAACATGTTGCCATAACCATTCTTGCAGGCGCTAATCTCATTTTAGTCTTACTAAGTTAAACCTTCATATTTTGAGCATAAACTAAGATAATTTGGTTAGCTAAAGTCATTTTAGTTCCCAAGATTGGATTAGGTCCAGCTGCTGTCTAGTTTTAGCTTTTAATTGCTGAATAATTGGCAGTAAACTGTCATAGTTACATCTGGGTGCGCTGTAAATTGTGCTAAAACTGACAGTGGTTATGTGTTTAGATGTATTTCTTATTTATACAAATAGATTATGATTTAAAACCCGTCCACATTGGAGCGTACCACTTATGGGCGTAGTCGAGGGCGCGGTCAGTTACTGCAGTAGTGGAAAGTAACTCATTGCTTAATTTGTAGTCATTTGTGGAACTAATCATGTTTTTTTTTTTTAGTTTTGTCTCGTGGTCTACTTGTTTATGTAATAATTGAAGTATTATACCTATTCTTTTAAAAAGTGAGTATGAAGTGTCTTGCCCTTTCTTCTGTATACGAAACTACCTACCTTTGGAAGGGACAACTAGATTTAATTCTTTTATTGTAAATGACGTTAAAAAGTCCCTTTTAATGGTGTAATTGAAATAAAAGATTTCACTTTGACTTTGTATGAACAGGTCCACATCAACTCGGGCAGCCGTTGTCTGAAATACTAGGTACTGCAATATGACCTCCAACAACTGCTCCTTAGTCTCACGACTTCTGAACGTGGAAAACTTGGAAATCAAACCCAGAACCCCGGGTTTGATTTCCAAGTTGAGCAAAAAGTGTTTATTAGATTTTTCCATACCAAATTTCTCAGTAGTAGCCCGGAGTTTAGGAGTTCATGGTGTTGTACCCCAGCTCCTGTGTGATGTGTCTCCCAATAATCGGGTGCTATGCAATACTTACGCAATGCTCACATGATCACGCATACAAGACGATGAAACTTACATTTTCTCTGTAAAACTCATCTCTAATACGCAAGCGATCCCTAAGGATATTTCAGATACCGGAACCTTGAAAGAATCAATATCAGGAATATACAGCCGGTTTGCTACTTCCTAGAGATAGGGGATCAAAGGGAAAATGTTCCGGGAAAGGCTTACTTTATATTAAGTATGAAGTTACATACTATTTGCGAGGTAGGTAAGATTCGAGATCTGCGAAGGCCCTTTTCAAAGTAAAGAATTTTGCCGTCCAGGCTTACCCGATTTGGAATTGAATATCAGCATATTACTAAGGCCACGGTAAAAAAAGGTAAAAAGCTGTTATTTGGTGATGTAAGTTTATGATAATGATCTTCTTCTTCTTGGCGTATCTATGGCAAATATTATGTAGGTACAAAATATAATTCTGTTATTTTTTGTTGTTTGGCGAATTATTCAGCTACGGCAACACCATCGGCTGACGCAGTCATTAACTTCATTAGTCAACTACATTAGAGTTCATCTTCAGCCTACAACACTCCACTGCTTGACATAGGCCTCTCCACTTGCACGCCACTTAGCTCGATTCTCGGCCACTCTCATCCAGTTGCTACCAGCTACCTTGCGAAGATCGTCGCTCCACTGAGCCACGCAACATTGAGACATTATAGTTGATAGTTCAGAATGCTTGTACACTAGGTCGGTGTCCATTCAAGGTTTAAAATATATTGTCATGTTTGAATGAAGCAATTATGCTACAAATGATCAAGTGCGCGTAAACTACTGTGATTGGCTGTTGATAATCCAGTCAACTAGTAACAGCAGTTTACCGGCGCATCAGATTTAAAAAAACAATTTTTCGTTCCAAAAACTGGGGTATAAATCATTTCTATAAGCTAAAACTGCTATGTTACGTACGCAAGGAAACTACTTCATAAGGTCCATTTTCCGGCGAAAATACAAAGAGGAAACTCCGGCGACCAATTTCTAAATTAATATTGTATCGAGACAAACCTCAAACAAGCTAAATCCAATTACATTATTGAAAGAAAATATACTATGTAATCTTTGTTTAAAGTGTCGGACCCGGTGGCTGTCGGACCCGGTGCCGGAGGGGATCCGCAAATATTGGTCCAGTTTGCGACAGGCAGGCTATCGCGGTCAAACGGGTTCAATTGATTTTTTATTACCGACTCTTTTGGGTAGCCTAGAACTGGATAAAAATTTGAATATTGGCTAGTCTTTATTATGGTGTCACTGGAAGTAGATTTTGTGTGGACACCTCCTATTTGCATTCAACAGTTGTTGTTGTTGGGGGTATTTAAAGTTTTATTTAGAATATTTGAATCCTAATTTCTTAATAAAAAAGGTAAACCTTTAATATTTCAAAACGAAAATATTGCAATAATAGAAAGAACATGCAATATCTTACCTGCTGATGATGAGCGTCTTGCTTCTCACTGCTGTCAGAAGTCGTTGATCCCGTTGGCTTCTTGCAGAAGGTGGGGCAGTAGCGTCGGCACAGACATCTGTGAAAAGTAATTAGAGTCAGCCAATCAATTAGACCATTACAACGGAACTTTTAAACGTCATTTATTAGAGAGAAAATGATTTTTCTAAACGATAGTTTCATATGGAGAAGAATGAGAAAAAAACTCCATACAAACTCTTAAAAAAAGTCTTACAATCATTTGTACAGGTACATTAATTAGGTATGTGTATGTGAAGACGATGTGACTGAAATAAAAAATCACTTAAAATAGGGACCTACTACAAAAGGTACAAAGTGCTACAAATTAAGAAATATTATGTTTATCATAGTACGCACATGTTTACAATAATGTGATCGTAGACGATTACTCCTGTTATTTCAAAACACAATGAATGAGTGAATAAACAGAGTTATAAGGAGTCCATCCGTATGCGTAGTATCGAAAGATATGGTGACGCACATTTGACCGACAAATATAATGATTGTACAAAATACGTTTGGCCTTGTGACATTCAAACCGTGGGAGTTTGTCAACGGGGAACACTGACATACGACGTAGCTAGCAATAGATTTTTTTGGATAAGATTAGGGTTACCAGATCCTTTGAGAACTTTTTCTGGCAAAAATCTTGAATGTTTAATAAATTCCCTGATATTTAATGTCAATTATATAAAAACCAGCCTTTTTTTTTAAAGCGATACCCAGCCATAAGAAATGAGATTTGATTCTTTTATTATTATTTTTGGTAAACTAACTGCTAAATAAATTTTATTTGTTAATTTGTATCCGTACTAATATAATAAATGCGACTGTGAATTTGTTTATTTGTTTGTTACAGTTTTACTTCTAAACTACTAACCCAATTTTGATAAAATAAGTTACTTTAAATCCCCAACTATTTCTACATCCAAGATAACCGACTTTATTATACCTACTTTTTTATTATTTATTACAATTTTTCCCTGTATCCTGACAGACGTGTACAATTTTGGACTCGTCAGGAAAACTCCTGTCCTCTGATAAACCTAAATAAAATAGACACGCATTTACCTTACTCCCGAAATTAAAAACTTTCTTTCAAATCAAAAATATTGATTTGCTAGCATCAAGCTATACATTTCCATTTTATGCTGATCTCTCATTGTATAGGATTTCCATACAATGATAGGCTTGTTGACGTTTGTTTATTTTTATTAGGTGTTAATACGAACTATTACTATATAACGAAGAGCTGCAAGGAAGAATTGTTAATAGAAGTATTATGAATAGGAAAAACGCTTTGAAATCCTAACATTGCCACATCCATCGCATCCTAACTGCCTCGTTGGCCTAGTAGTCCTAAGCGCGACTGCTACGCTAGTGGTCTTGGGTTCGATTGTCAGGTCGAGCAAAAAATTATATTGGGTTTTTCTATGAAATTCTCAGTAGCAGTTAGGATTTGTGCCCGGCTAATGGCAATAGGCTCGCCCCCTATTACATGGGACCTAAACATACCGGCGAACCGTGGGTGTACATTATTACACCTCTGCCTAACCCTTCGGGAAAACCAGGCGTATCTATGTATCCTAACATCGGTTCTATTGCTTGACAAAAAGCTAAACGGGCAACAATAACGAGGCGGGGACAGTATATCCTGCTCCACAAACTCCATTGTATAGAACGTCGAGAGTAAATTAACGAGAACATAATAGCATCAACAAGATCCTGTCGATACAACCAAGGCCAGGCAGGTTGGCGCCAAAATTATTATTAAAGGTAAAATAAAGTATCTTTATGTTTACTTACTTGTTGTTACTTTGATCTTTAACGAGGTTAAGTACTGTTAAGTGGTAAGTAACAATCAGCTGATTTCTACTTCCCTTCATATTTCGACCATCAGCCGTTACAGAGTGACCAGAATGAGAAAACTATCAAATGTACCTAATACGCTCAACGACAAACGTAGGAAAATGAACGTTATTACCAAGGTAGTTGCTAACATTATCATTATAGCCGTAACTGGCCTGACAAAAGGTATTTTTAATGACCACTACGGAATTAATGGCCTAAAGGAGGACTTGCCTCTCATGGTTATCAAGTGTTGGTCAAAGTTAAATATTCTTAGCAGATAGACACTCTTGCACAAAGTGGCCACTTCATGTGATTCTTCTGTCACATTTCATTCTTCTTAGCGTTACAATGAACAAACTAAGTATTACTATTTTGTTGAGGTCCAGAATTTGGCCTTGAAAATCTTCCTGCATCCAGCAGTTAGGACACGCAGACAATGTGAGATAGAACATCGTATGGATTGTACTGCACATACAGTTGAAATGGCGACCATTACTAAATCCCCACCTAAACATACTATCTTCGCTGCCAGAGTTTGGAGTCTACTAAATGACTTCCAGATCAGCTTTGGCAATTCATCGCCTTACCACCCATTAATTACACCCATAAATAAAATATATTATTCTACCCTTCTCCTCACATCAACACAGATATTCGAAAATTGGGAAGTATTTTTTAAACTCAGTCCGATTTCTTCAGAAATATATAAAGGTGCATGTTAAGCAGAGTAGATAGAATTCAATAAACAGTTTGGCTCGCCTCCAGCTGCTTCGCCACTGAATATATTTTAAAACGACTTAATTTTACTTCGGGGGCTGTGGACAGTTTTAGCTGAGACCAATTTAGGGGGAAAGAAATGTGTCTGGACGGTTTTCAATTAAATTAAGTTTTAATTACGTGGATCAGCGTGTAATTCTAAGGAAAAAACCACAAGGTAACTTTTGTAATCCCTTTTAATATACATAGATCAGTGAATACTCCTTACTTCGTGACTCATGACTTCTTTTGGCCTTTAGATGTCTAAGGGCCGACGTTCCAATTATCAGGCACTTTTGACGGAGGAATAAATTTGACAGTGTGGCAGCTATTGTATAGGAAATATATTAAACTATCATATTTATTCAAGAGATAAAGATTATCAGATTATTGAGAAACCTAGCCTTAGAGAATACTATAATAATAGGCTGAGCAGTGGCGTTTCGTGCATGCTGCTACAAAATTTCAAGGTTTACCTATATTGACACTACCCTCTCATTCGTCAATCCAACTATTCTACATACTTGCTTATGACCCAATAAATACGAACCCCTTTAAAGAAAGGTTCTTACCTTTGTAATTCTATTTAAGACGAGAACACCCCTTGTCAGCTCGTTACTGAAGTAACATACGTTTTCTGACCCGAGATAATGGCGCCCAGACTGGGACACAACCATATACTTCTAAATTCAACCTTTTATACGATTTGGTAATGCAAACGCTCATTGTTTAGAAACTTGTGAGAATATATTGTTTAAAACAATCAGAAAAGGTTCTGTAGGGTTTAATTGTGAATGCAGAGGTTTAGACAATGCTAGTACTTACAAAACATTTTAAGTTAAATATTGAAAACTAAAATAATCATAATGTTTGTGCACACTGAGAAACGTTTTAATGGATCAACTTGTGTCTGAAAGAATATACACATCTATGATAGTACGTGGTGCCCCACGGTGGGCGCCATTACTACATGTTGGCTCCCAACATGGGACCATTTTTGATTTTACACACAAAACTATAAAACAGTATTATCTTAACGGTTATTAAGATAATATAAGCAACAACAATAAAATCGACTCTATTAACATTAAAAGGCACTCCTATCACAAATAATGGCAACAAAAGGCGCTTAGAATACATAATTCTTTGAACTACGTAATTACGTCAGACTCACAAAGAGGCTATACTTTGTAACGCTATCCGACAAATACAAAAAAAAAGTTTTATTTATCGTAGCTAAACGTGAATAAATGTTTGGCACTCATTGTTATAGTTTTTTTTGGTGCTTATGATGTTGAAATACAGACTAAGTGCGACTCGAATTTGCACACGAAAGGCTCCAGTACCACCGTACAATATTGAACACAAATGTTTTTTTTTATCGTTTATTAAAACAAACACGTTTTTTGTTCCACGTTTGTTATATTTAATGTCTACAGTTCAAAATTCACAGCCCTATAACACACAGATTAATAAATATCGGAGCCTTAGTAATGGAGTCCTGTTGGGACCCTAAGAGTAGAGAACCCTAAAAATGACAAACCTTGAGAAAATAATAACCTAAATTTCTTCAAAGCAAATCGTAAAAGGATACCACTTGTATATTTTAAAGATGAAAGACCTACAGCTCTGCTCCGTAAAAACCTCTTGAATTTAAGTGAAGTGAGCACAGCTCAAGCTAAATTCACCGGGGGAGACATAGATACACAAAATACAATGTTTGGTCAAAACCAAATCAATCATGAAACAAAACTTAACCAAAAATTTTCAACAAATGATTTAGCGCCCAAATATCATGATGAAACTTACCAACACCGAATTAAGGCTCTTATAGGCTAGAAAGGAGAAAATCTCTAACTTGCTAACTTTCGACCTCTGACCCTCTCAGACACCATACTTCGAACCCGCGCCATATATCTAACACAATAGAGTCTGAATGGACTGTAAGGAACACAATTAAGGACGGGTCAACCCTGCCTTATCGAATTACTGTAAACCGTGCTAGAAGATAGCTTGTGTTTAGGTACTGACTGTATATGTATACGGGGCTGCAACTTTGTATAATCGAGTTAAAAAAATAATTTTTATCGTGTTACAATAACAATATGTACGCGGATCATGGATTTACGAGATGGCGAACCACCTTTAATTTTCAAAAAGAATAAATAACTTAATTGATTACTAAATTATTAATTAATTACTTAATTAATAACTTAATTGCGTAGTCTTAGTGGTGTGGTTTTTCTATTTTAACGCGGTTTACAGTAAGAGTAAAGTGGCAGAAAAAGCGTTCTGTCCCCTCCAGGCGATCTTCCCCCTGTTTCTATTATATATGGGTGTTACGAATTTCTTTCCTGACGGAGGTCCGTTGACCGAACAATTTTTATTGTCCTCTAGAAGTGCATTTTAGGACATTTACAACTCGTTACAAAATAATCCAGATACAAAAGCTTTACTATACTGAACAAATCATTGCATAACCCAAACACTTAACTTATGTAAAAAAACTGCAAACACAAGTTAATCCTGCTTTAGCGACATTTGCTACTGCAACCGGTTTTATAAAACAAAAATAAAACAGTTTTTAATATTTCACCTACTTCATAAAGCTTAAACGCAAGATTTAAATAAAAACTGCAACACACAGCCGCGCGTTTACCATGAAACAAAAAAATAGGTCGGGTACACTCGACAAATCCAATAACTATTTGTAAGTCCATCCTCCCGTGTGCAAGTGCCCTCATATTATACGCTTATACTTTTAAATTACTCGTTGGAAATTGCACCGTATTTTCGTCTTTTACGGTTGAATTTTGCTTGAATAAGAGTATAAGCACAGGTATAAGAGTGAGCGTACCGATGGGTATTGACAGGCTGTTAAGTAATGCTCCGTTATTTGTCATAAGTCGTCTATTGAAAGGGGGATATATGATGTAATATTTTCTTCTTTATATTTTCTTTAATATCTACCTCACATATTTGTCTTTATTTTTTCCTTTTCTCATTACTGTTGCGGACGAGTATTACTTATGGGTTTTTTATACTAAGAAATGTTTTTCACAACTTAGCATCTTGGAATAGTTCTTATCGACGATACTTATTGGATATTTTACTAACTTAAATATGAGCATGGGGTCCTGGGTTCAATTCCCAGGTCGAGCAAATTGTTATTGAGTTTTTCCATTAGGAATTTCTCAGTAGCAGCTCGGAGTTAGGATTTGTGCCCGGTTAATCAATAAGCTCGCCCATGGGACATGGGACCTAAAACATACTGGCGAACTGTGTACATTGGTACACCTCTGCCTAACCCTTCGGGGAATACAGGCGTGATGGTATGTTGTTGCTTAAATATCAATAATACAATTAAATATTAAATCACCTGTAAATTTCCCTAAACAGTGAAGAACCTTCCAGAACAAAACAACAAATGATTACCATTAACCAGGAAAACGTCTGCATACATCCGACTACTCACACCTGAACGCAGGCGCTATGTACAACAATGCAGCTTCCAGGGCGGTAAATTTTAATTAACGCTTACTGAGACATGAAATATGAGCTGAGATTGTGTAGCTCCCGATTACACAACATTTTGGATCTTATTGTAAGCAATACGTATTTAGTTGTGAGATACTTGGGTATTGTGTGAAATATTACCAGCAATTTCGGCTTCGATGTAAATTGTTCATTGGGAGACTTGTCTTGTACTCGTAAACTTAGGTGATTTTGATTTATATGTTGGTTCCCTTGAGAATATGGACTGCGATTTGTAAGACTTTGTTTCGTACCTACGTAAGTTCAAATACATTAAGGCATTGTAATAAGCAAATAAGTAATATATGGCAGACATGTTGTGTTAAACTAAAGTGTATTTTACGACATTAGAAGAAGGTTAAAAGTTACCGAAATCTCTTACACATTTAACATAATTGTAATAATAAGAAATAAAGAAAGAAAAAACATTCATTGGCACAACACCATCACGCCTGTATTCCCCGAAGGGTTAGACAGAGGTGTAAAACTGTACACTCACAGTTCGCCGGTATGTTTAGGTCCCATGTAATAGAGTGCGAGCCTATTGGCACAACTTGAAGCTATAAAAACAGCTTATTAAAAATAACAAAAAATAATAAAAAAAAAGTTTTTCACCTGATAAGAAGCGTAGCGAAGAGCACGGCAAGCAGCGGCAGCAGTGTCCCGAAGCACGCGAGGAACAAAGTCTGGACATCCGAGTAGCCTGAGAAAACAGACAAAACTGCGACAGTTCACATGACAGGGCAGCTTACAGTACTAGCATAGAATATTCTTCAGGCCGAAACCCGGCCACGGCGGCCCATCTCAATGGAGACTAGTCAAGTTCGCAGGAGATATTAACCTCTCATGTGCTGGAACGTAGGTCAAGGCTCAAAATAAGGCAGTGTTAGTCTGCCGGAGCGTACATCTGTAATTATGTGACTTTAAAAAATGAACTTTGTACGTGTTCGCCCGGCATACGAGGGGTTAAAGTGCACAAGTGTTTGCGCAAACACAAGCGCACTATACCTCTTCCCTCACACAGGATGTCACACCATCAGCTTTTAAACTAATACTATAAAGAGAAAGAATTGTATTTTTGTTTCTAATCGATAAACTGAAAAACTACTCAACGGATTAAAAAATTGTTTCGCTTATTGAATGCTACATTATCAGCGAGTAATAAATGCTACATGACATCACGTTAATGTAACTTAACGTGGGTGAAACCGCGGGGGATTGCTAGTACTAAATATATACTCATAAACAACTCAACTGCAACGCTGTCTAGTACGTACAGTACACAAACAGTCTATCTGCGCACTTACTCCTTTGTAAATAAAAAAGCTATTAAAAGTCCATAAACTCGTAATAGCCTTCAGGTGTATACTGATGTGCTTTCATAAACATATTCCTACCTTGTCTACCTTTTTATTGTAGGAAAACTGTAATGTTCATAATAAAAAGTTTTCACGAATATAAAGTTCGAAGAAAAGCAATAGAGCCAACGTAAGTAGAAATTACGGGTGAAACGTGGGCAGGTCGTATATTTTCATCGCCACGTGAAACTCTGTTAGTGTCAATTATCTGTTTTGCCTTCTCTTAGTCGCACGTAGTAAAAGATAGGACTGGATTCACTAAAAATGTGAAAATAAAGAGTAGAATAACACTTTACCTATCGGTAAAGTGTACATTTTAATGGAAGGCAAGCAAGCCAACGGCCGCCCTGACATTAAGTGGACACCGCTGCCTACAGACATCTGCATTACCAGAGGCATTGCAAATACATTGCCATCCCAGAGACAAAGTTGAAATGTCTCATGTGCCTGAAATTACACCGGCACCGATACCATTCAAACTGTAGGTATGGTGGTAGTACTTCCCCGGCGAGCTCCTTCACAAAGAGCTCTATTGCACACACAAGGCGATATAATCTCCATTGCAGTATCGTTATGACAGTTACGGTTTCTCTATATTCAAACTGAATTTGAATTGAAATAATATGAGAGTAGCATGTTTCGCTATTCATGTTGGAGCTGCGGTGCAACGAAGCGAAGGAACGTAGCAATATACAATAACAATATTCATTTTATAAAGCTCTTTTTCCACGGACTTATACTCTTTATCTTACCTAATTAAATATAAACTTCTGAGATAATTGATGCTAGAAATATACCCTTGTCGATCGCAAATGAGAAGTATTTAGATGGGATTTCTTATTCAAAATTATTGTCTATACTAAAAAACTAGAAATATTTTTAAGCGGGTTAAACATCACTGTCTTTCTAGATTTAAATCTAGATCCTACCTTGGGCGCCAGTAGCGAAAATGGCGCCCAAATGTGGTACCGAAATATTAGCTCGAAACTTAACGAAAACATTAACAGTTGACTTTTCTAAATAATATTTCTATTGCAGCAGGCATTTTAACATATAAATTGTACTAACCTTATTAAATTTAATCTCTAGAAACAAAAATGCTTTCACACGGTGGATCTTATCCAGCAGATTGCTAAGCACCACCGTTAAAGAGTTACATGCTTCAAATAAGTCAATTTCCGATGTTCTTTGAACCCAACATTCTAAACCTGGGCAGTCTTCCAATTGGCACCCAACGCGGGACCGGTCTATCTTGCCGTTGCTGAAAATCTCGACGCTATTCCGTTACAAGCATCGATTTTACGTGACCAAACTACCAATTAGCCGGTTGAAGAATTAGCCAATAATAAGCCGCAATGAAATTGTATTACTGGTTCTTTTGCTTTGTCTGCTTTTATTCGGTTCATTTGGTTTCTTATTTATCGGAAGGTTTTATTACGATTTATGTAATAGTATTGTATTTAGGCAATGTGATTTTGTTTCTAACTCAATCTCGAAGCATTTATTTCTATAATATGATTTAGAAGCACTTTTGAATTGCCATAGTATCAGTCAGTTAGTCAGAAAGGTTGAAGTTATAGTTTTAAAGTTGAGCATGGACTTGTAATCTAATTTTTTTTTTCAATATTACTATCACGCCTGTATTCCCCGAAGGGTTAGGCAGAGGTGTACCAATGTACACCCACAGTTTGCCGGTATGTTTTGGGTCCCATGTAATAGGGGGCAAGCCTATTGCCATTAACCGGGCACAAATCCTAATTACGAGCTGCTACTGAGAAATTCCTAATGGAAAAACCCATTAACACTTTGCTCGACCTGGGAATCGAACCTAGGACCCCATGCTCATCAGTCGCGCTTGCGACCACGAGACCAACTGGGCAGTTACCTAAATAATAGTCGTATCTTGGGATCGATATCTCGCCCACTTCTTGTAATTCGATGTTGAGACGGAAAGTGATCCGTTAGTGCCAGACCCCCTTGAACGTTAAATCCTTTTAGGTTTTAAAGCTCTCTATAATTTCTAACGACCAGTGGCGAAGACTTTATAAAACTCAATTCCAACCGGCTTCCCTAAGGAAGTTTGAAACAATAGACTATTGTACCGCCATTCGAAAATGGCATAACCGGCATAGGTAGTAGTTAAATTTAGAAAAGAAATTCTATACCTACCTAATTTTGTACTATTAGGTACAAAATTGCTAATTCTAGTAAGAATAAGCAGTTTTGCTGCGGCTGCACACTTACGAAAATTTGCACTTCGCCACTGCTAACGACATAAAAAATACTAGCTTCTGTCCGTGACTTCCTCCACGTGGTATATTTCACCCGCGTGAATTTGTTTATCATATACAAAAGTACTTTTTCCAATTGGATTGGTAATTCTAGTGATTAGCGCGTTTTGAAAAAATAATCTTCAGCTTTATTATATTTGTATAGCTTTAACTCTTTCAAATGACGTCATAGAAACCAGTAACTCTTCTAAAACTTCTAGCAGAACAAAGTTAAACAATGGCGGCCGAATTGCCGTTATTCTTTAATTGACACAAACAATGTGAACAGCTTTTGAATAACAAACACGATGGACAAATGGACCATCATTTGTTCTGTCTATTCATTTAATTATAATTTGTGAACAGCACAAACTCGCATCCATTATTGCGGAATCAAAACCGGAATGTGTTTGGTCCAAGTACTTTTTTTTAAGGTTAGTAAATCAGGTACCTGCTCCTTAGTACCTATACACTGACACAAAAGTATTTTTCAGGTCATTATTTTAAGAATACAAAGTTTGCAATTTCCTTATCTTAGGTTATCGCAATTCCTTGCTTTCTGTGCCATAACCATTCAAATAACTCATAACTTTGTGAATTTTAAAAATAAAATAAATTAATATCTCCCCCAAAACTTCCCTTTCATCGAAAACAAAAACCAAACCTTTCTAAAACAAATGAAACTGCAATTCGTAACGATTTTTTACACTTTTCCCGTTCCTCTAATTTTCTTTTTACCTTTTCCGTCGCCCTCGCTTTTAGCACACACCATACAGTACCGTGCTACCGTAGTCCCTTAGGGACTGAATACAAATTCGCGCTGAGCAACGAGCAAGCTACATAAATTTTGAAAAAGGCTCGCTAATTTGTCAAAAAAGGAACCGGGGGCAAAGAGGAGCAGTACCATAGCGGGCTATGGCATACTTTCTACCCTCATTCATGGTTTTTATTTTATGAAGGAAGTGGGTGAAAAGTAAATGAATAAATATGGTTAGTACAATCTAAAGAAAAATTTGCAAGCTTTTGCTGCCTTGCAATGTGTAATTAAATTATTATCTAGATAAACTTTATCAAAAGCAATAGGGGGTTAGCCTTAGCTAAAAATCAGAATCTAATACATGAGTAAGCTGTCTGACCTACACTAACTTAGCTACTTTTATCAAAATGGTCTTCTCAAACAAGACAATATCGATCGACCGACGGTGGAGTATCAAATGTCGTAATTTGAAATTTCTACCGTCGATATAGTACATACAAGAAACCTATTTCCATTACAAACCCCAGATGCAGGAGGGCAAGATAACGGTCTACAAGGAGCCCAATGATCCAGTTCAATGTCTCCATTCGGAGCCTCTTGATTATTAATTTAGTGTCTAGAGACCGGTCAGGTGGACTAAGAGATAAGCCATGTATTATACATTCACATTGTGTCTTAGTGCGATGGCAGTAAAGGTGATTTTAAATTGCTGGTGGTTGCTATATTCCTGTTAATAGTTTACAGTGAAAGCACTCTTAGCATATTTTATTCAGTCGATGAGCGAACTTAGTTAAACATGAATACATAAACACACTTTGCTTACAGCTTAGCCGCAAAACTAACAAAGTTTAAGTAAGCTTTTGAAACACTTGATTCTAAAAGTCTAACGGTAACTGTCTAATATTAAAAAAACATATCTGAATACTCACTCGTATCTGGTGCCAAATCGTTATCCACTTCATGTCCCGTGATGTTCATCATTAACGCACTCCTATTCTCCTTCGATGGCTTAGCCACCTCCACCAGTTCTACGTAATCCACCTTTTTCAGCACATCACTACTGTTCCTATCTCTGTCTGTTTCATTGACATTCCTATTAGAAAACTCACTCTCATTTATTTTCGCTGCTATCAAGAATTCAAATTTTGGCATGTCCTCTGCGAACTCGGATTCTGGTCTAAACAGAATGTCAGTTATCGTATCTTCTCTGTTTGTTTCTGAGTTGATGATATCATCTAGCAGACTACTTGATATGTTCATTGGTTTTTCGACAGCGGCTGATTCTCCGCTTTGTATTTCCAAAGCTTTCTGCTCTAATCTGTTCGTGTTCTGATCTTTCATGACCTTTTTTGATAAATCCTCGTCTCTGCCTTGTTCAGCGTTCATGAGACCTTCAAGTTCTGACTTGGATGTCCTGTCAGTCTCTCTAATTTCTTCATCTGTCTCTTCTGCCACGATGAGGGTATCCGAGTTAGGATCAATAGGTAAATTAAAAGTGTTATTGTTATTCCCGAACTTAATGACGATGTCCGTGGTGTTCGTGTTGGAGTAAGGTCTGGCGTGGACTATGTCTGCTGTTAGTAAAGCGTTCAAAAGGAAAAACATGAGTTTTAATTTAACGTTAGTCATTTTTGCTTCGATCAAGGTCGCATTATTATTATTTAGTGTCAGTTCATTTTTAATGAGAGGGTCTTTGGTACTTCAGTGGTTGTCGGCGGACATCTGTGGACAAAGAACAGTAAACTATTAAAGTTTGCGCTAACTTGATTAATGTCTGGTAGACACAATGGCTGGCTAATTAATTTTCCACGTGGACGCTTGCTTTGTGATGGAATTGATTGATGAAACTTCATTATTAAATTAACACAAAAGTCTACTGTACTCTTATTTCGTTTGAAACTAGTTTCTAATTAGGTACAAAATATTTCAAAAATTAGAAGGCATTATAATAATTATTTTTGAAAGTTGTTCTTTTTTACTACATTTAATCAAACTAACTTCTGTACGCGGCTTCGTCCGCGTAGAATTCAAGTACACCATAGAACATTACTTCCTTTACAACAAAACATGACTATCTACCAATAAGAGATGTTTGTACATTTAAAAAGTATGCTTAAAATAGATATAAAATTAATCAGCGTCAAATATTGAAAGAAAGACGTAGGTATTTTGGTATGTTGGTTCATTTTTGGAGTACTAAACCAAATTCAGAAACACACAAGACGCACGCGCATAAAGGTCTATTTATGATACCCGCAGCTCTATACACGTGGGCTAGTTTAATTTAGCCTATCGTTCTATTTACTCGTTCAGAACTGGGTCAACGAGCAGGGTTAAACTGAACAGTCCGCTGGTTAGACCAATTATATTGTTTAGTTCGCAGCTAATGGTCAGTGTTAGTACCAATGTCTTTAGTGCTGCATTTACTATGTTGTTGTATGATGTTGAGTTTCTTGGCCATTCTTCTCCATACGAAACTATCTTCTAGAAGGGGCTACTAGATTCAACTTTTTTTTGTAAATAACTTTTAAAAGATCCTTTTAACGGTGTATTTAAAAAAAAAAAACTTGCCATACACTAGGAATTTCTCTAGTTTCGTAGGTGCGTTTACAAACATATTTGTATAAACTCACATACACAAACCGCTAGACCCGGACTATCTGTAGAATATACAATAAATCTATATCCCACTATCTGTAGGATATACTAAAATAAATGTTCCGCGCTGGAATCAAACCTGCAACATGCACCGCTGCAGTCAATCGCTCTGATACTGCACCAACATTGTCGCCAATTGAAATTAATATTCCTTTGACTTTATTTTGATACTACGATAAAAACTCGACCAAGAAAATGTTCAAAAAACAAAGGAAAGTCCTCCACAAAACTGCTTTCAGAGGCTAAATTGAATCATACCCACTCCCCTCAATCCAACATAAATGAACACGCAACTACAATGAACAGAACATACAAAATTCACCGCATCGCAATCTGAGCTTCGCGATCCAACATTAAAGAGGAGTAAGGAGCAGTAAGGAGGGACCCTAACATCGTCAGCTTGCGGGCCATAACGTATGAATTAAGAATGACTTGCCGACAATTTGTCAGTGTCAAGTGTGATGGCTTATTCTATTGAATGACACGTGTTTTGGAACAGTGTTTTATTGTATTTGTACGTACGAATTTTTTGAGAGCTTTAGGGATTTGCTTTGTACATTTGTGAATTTTCAGGGCTTTCGTGGGTGTGGTTACAAGCACTAAAATAACATATCACAACCTAACCACTGTATACCTGGATTCAATGGTACAGGATCCCAAAACCGCCACTCTTACGACATGTTAGCATTGCTGTTTTTTTTTTAGTACTAATTAGGACAGGAATCAGTCGCCGCAACTGAATGTATAGTCCGTGAGGCCTCTTTATTAACTGATTCCTGCAAAATGGCACAGCATTGTACATTGTACGTCTATGGAAAGTATGCATACATGTGCAATGATAACCATATACCTACGTCCATTCTAGAAATTTCAGCTATTTTAAAATGAGGTTGGTCTGGCAACCCTGGGATCTCAAACCAAATATTTTGTTCAAGCGGAAATCGAACCCACAACACGTAATGTAACAGTCGATGACTAAACAACTGCACCGACACTGTCGTAGATACAAAACCTTGACATTTAAGATTATGTAATGTCTGGGTCACTTAAAATTACGCATCGGAAAATGGTCGAAATGTCGGGCTTTAAAACCATTGTGGTGGAAAAGGGTTACACCTCTAAGACCCAAAATAACCCCAAACACTATGTACATGCATACTTGGTTGGCATTTTCAAAGTCATTGTGTAGTTTTATTTCTTCTCGAAGCCGGTCTTAACAACTCACACAGAAAACGAAATAAACCTAAGTCTAAGTAATTTAAGTATTGTTTTTTACATCAAGGATTGAAATAACACTTCAATTTTAACTAGACCCACAGTCCTTACGTAAAATACTAGATTGTATGCATAGCTCTCAATTTAACGTTAAAGAGGCCGATATTGAACCAACTTCAAAACATGAAAGTTTACAATTCTATTTTATTTTTCTTTTATATTTGTTACCTCAGGACTCTTTCATTTATAAAACAATCGATTTATTTAAATTTTTATTTGAAAGAATAGACTTTCAGATTTGTTACGTAGAAATTTCATTAAAATCGGTTTAGTAATTTACTTTTCAAACCTAAATCACTTAAAAAGAAATCCAAGTAAACGAAACTACGTATGTATTTTGCTCTCTTGTGACTTTTCAGTGGTGTTTACCTTATTACTGCACGTAGTGTTACCGTTTCAAAAAAATATCCGTTTCACAAATAACGTCTATTTAGTTTAATGGCTACATCCAAATGGATGATACCAATTATGGTTATGGATGTACCTCCAATTCGAAAATAGACTCGATTCAAATACATTTTACGTCAAAGCGGTCGCTAGGACCTTCGACAATATAAAACTCGTCTAGGTATAACCAAGTTATCTCTCCTCTTAACCGGCAGTATAAAAGTGATAAAATCCGGGAGCGTGCTAGAGAGCACTCTGTGAACTATTAGGTTACCGGCAGCGTGCTTATCTCTGTCACGCTACCAGCCTACATCTAGTGCCTACGTACACACATTTAATCTAGACTTTCTAGATTTTTACAGCTTATTTTACAACCTCCGAATAAAATATTAAGCCTATAATGTTTTCAGTGCCGGACGTAATTTCACACTTAGCGGTAATTGGTAGATGCATTCCTTCAAAGTACCTAGGTAGGTTGCCAAATGGAACCCTCTTATTAAGACTCCGCTGTCTATCCATCCGACTGTCTATCACCGAGCTGTATCTTTGGAAACGTAATAGGTAGACAGACACATGAAATTTTCATAGTTTGTGTTAGAATGGCCGCTATGACAACTTTTTTTTTTAACTTTATTCTATACTCCTTATAATATTAGTATAGACGAGACAATTGTTCGGCATTTTTTAATAATGTATGTAATGTATTTTACTAATTTATACGAGATGGCATCATATAATATACGGTTTGTAAAAACACACACATCACATAGCCGTTACTGCGCATACTGCCCCTCAAACTAAGTAACGCAGAGCAATCTTTTGCTGATAAACGACTTTTCTTTTTAGTATGAAAACTCACGGTTTATGTAAGCACGCAATTTAATGTACGTTTTGAGTCACTGGCGTAAGGTTAATTAAAGATTACTTATAACATCCGGGCACAGGCAAGCACCAATGTGACTCTTTCCATCTCATAATTATGTACGTTCTAAGTTTATCTTGGACATCACTGATATCGGTGAAGTTATGTTCGTAGGGAAACCTGAACTTATAATTAATACAAATCTGAATTCGCCAATCCGCCTTGAGCAAGCGTGGTGATCAATTCTCGTGCTTTCTCTGTACGAAAAGAGGCCTTTGGACAGTAATACCCTGAGTTTTTTTTTTCTTGAAATAAACATACTAGCGACCTGCCCGCGACTTCGTCCGCGTGGCTTATTTCACCCGCGTTAAGTTACGTCTTCTTCTTTCGTTACTGCTCCGCTAAGCTCCGTAGCGTTACTGCGTTTCGTTACTGCTCCGTAGCGTGGTGAAAAAAAGGCTAAAATCGGTCCAGTAGTTTCGGAGCCTATTCGTTACAAACAAACAGAAAATACTTCCTCTTTATAATATTAGTATAGAAGTATAGATAAGTAAGATGGAACTTCGATCTTTAATATATTCAGTAAAAAAAAAATTGTGTAAGGGACTTTTTACCGATATAAAAAAAATAGAAAATGATCTATAGCTACTGGGCATGATTACTGATAAAGTCCGAGTTTCTTCTCCTTTTACGATTGAACCCACAATGTAATGACCCCCAAACACGCTTACTACGGCAAAATCAATGAAGCGGGTAGGTACATGTCTGTGCTAGATTTTTGAGATAAATGCCAACCTCGCGTGATGGAGATTAATATAGGTTACCGGGAGCGTGCTTATCTTGCTTTATCTCGTGTAACGTTTCAGCCTAAATGTAGCACACGTATCTACGTAGTACATACATACATGTACGTTTTTTATGAATACTAACATACCATCACGCCTGTTTTCCCCAAAGGATTAGGCAGAGGTGTACAACCACAGTTCGCCGGTATATTTAGATACTATATATATATAATAGGGGGCGAGCGTATTGAAATTAACCGGACACAAATCCTAACTCCGAGCTGCTACTGAGAATTTCATAGAAAAACCCAATAACACTTTTTGCTCTAACTGGGAATCGAACCCAAGACCTCTAGCACAGTAGTCGCGCTTAGGACCACTAGGCTAACGAGACAGTAATATTATTAATATTGTGTGTTTTTTTTTTTTTTTTTTTTTTTTTTTTTGGTGGGTGGGAAATCATCAAATAACTTCTCCCGCCCTGGGCGGGGCGGGAGGGAGTGTCAGACTTTTACTGACTAAAACCCACCCATGTTCCTTCTTGTGCCCTTTGCGTTCCGGGGGCGCGGTATCTCTTGCGAACAACCCGCAGCCCCGGCAGGCATCGGCCCTCAGTGGCCCCTTCCTTTTGCTGACATCTCTTTGAGGCGCGCGTGGAACACGAACGCGCCGTCGACACGGCCTGTCGTTATGCAACGTAAGGACGGTGAGCTACCCATTGCTCACCGTCCACAGGCCAGTATCTACGGTGGCCGGGAGTCGTCTCGCGGCTCCCGACGTCCGGAGCGTCTACCGCGGCGGCTGGGACGGGAGAACCGCTGTCTCAACCGTCCCGCCGCCTCCTTCTCAAGCATTACTGCCTCGCAGAAGGAGGCGACTGCATCCCATTCCCTCTCGCTCCGGACCATGGCTTGCACCAGGGCCGGACGCGAGAGTTCGCCGCCGCCGATGGCCGCCACGAGGACTCGGCGATGCTCCGCCCAAGCGGGGCATACCGCCACGGTATGCTCCACCGTGTCCTCGGGGCGATCCACACAATGGTGACACCCGGACGTTTCCTCCCGCCCGATGAGGTGCAGGAACCTCCCGAAACACCCGTGTCCGGTGAGGACCTGCGTCAGGCGGTAGGTGAGGGCGCCGTGGCGCCTCTCCAGCCACTCCTCAAAGAGGGGACTTACCGCCTCTATTAAGGCGTGCCCAGCACGAGGTTGCGACAGTCGCTGTCTCCATGTCGCCATGAGATCGAGCCGGAGGTCGGCCCGCCGAGCGGCAATTTGCCGCGGTGGCGGACTCTCCCCCCGGCCTAGTACCTCCACGCGCCACTCGTACAGGCGCGCGAGGACCAGCGCCTCCAGATCCCACGGCGGCAATCCGGCAAGGAGGCTCGCCGCCTCCCCCGAGATCGTGCGGTATCCTCGGATGACCCTTATGGCGATCACCCGTTGGGACGCAATGAGGTAGTGGGCGGCAAGTCGCCTTAACCCCTGCGCCCACACCGGGGCCCCGTAAAGGGCCATCGACCGCACGACTCCCGCGTAGAGCCTCCGGCAGGAGGCGTTTGGTCCCCCCAGGTTGGGTAGGAGCCGCCTAAAGGCAGCCCCGGCCCGTTCCAGTTTGGGGGCCAAACGTCGGAAATGCTCCGCGAAGTTCCACCGGCTGTCGAGGACGAGTCCCAGGTACTTCATCGTCGACCCGACGCCGATGTGAACCCCTCCTACCGTTAGTTGGGATCCCGACGGTGGCCTATTCCGAGGCCCATGAAAACACATGGCCTCAGATTTGTGCAAGGCCACCTCGAGACCCAACCGCCGGATCCTCTCAACGACTATCGCAACCCCGCGTGTCATTAAGTCGGCCGCCGCCTCGTGCGACCTTCCCTGCGCCCAGACCAGCGTGTCGTCGGCGTAGCATACTACGCCGACGCCCTCAGGGAGGTCGGCTCGCAGCACCCAGTCGTATCCGATGTTCCACAGGAGCGGCCCCAGAACCGACCCCTGTGGGACACCGCACGACATCTCTCGCCGGTTCCATTCTCCTGTGCGACCAGGGTAAATCACGGCCCTATCCGTCAGATAGGCCCCGACAACTCGACGGAGGTAGGTCGGCATCCGGTGGTACCGGAGTGCCTCCCTAATGCAACTCCAGGGCAGGGTGTTGAAGGCATTGGCGATGTCAAGAGACACCGCCAAGACGACCCCGCCCCGGGCCACTGCATCCCCCGTCGATAGGGCTCTCACGCGCATGATGGCGTCCACCGTAGAGCGCCCCCTGCGGAAACCAAATTGGTTGTCCGCAAGGTCCGGCCCCATCCCCACTAGGTGCCCGACGAGGCGGCCCGCAATCACTCTCTCAAATAGCTTTGCCACCTCGTCGAGCAACACGATGGGCCGGTATGCGGACGGCGAGTCCGCAGGGCGCCCCGGCTTCCGTATTAGGACCAGCTTCCCCGTCTTCCAGCGACGTGGGAACTGGCCTCTCTCCAAACATGCGCTTAGGAGCCCCTCCAGTCGAGGCCCAAGGGCCTCTGAGGCCAGGACCCAGGCTTTGCCAGGTAAGCCATCGGGTCCCGGGGCGGTATTCTTGGCTTTCAGCCTTCGTACCGCCATCCTCAGGTCTACCCCAGTCTCTTCAGGGGTGTCGTCGTCGTCGTGGTCCGTTTCCGGCATCGCAAGCGGCGGAGCCATGGGCGGGGGAGGATGTTCCCCCCGCGAAGGGAACAGAGCGCTCACCACGTCCTCAACGAGCTCCGGCCGGAGACTCTGCGTCAGCGGGGGGGCCCAGGTGCGGAGTTTACCCCGCACCGTCTTGTAAGGGCGCCCCCACGGATCTCCGTTCAGAGTCCCCAGCAGCTCCTCGCGGGCCTGAGCCTTGGCCCGCATGACAGCCTCGTTGAGGGCGGTCTTCGCCGCTCTGTACCTCTCGTACAACTCCGCCTCGATGACTGCCGCATTCGGAGTCCGAACGCGGAGTCTGCGATGCCTGGCATATGGGTGCCGCGCAGCGACGCACGCCTCTCGCAGAGGCGTCAGCTCGCGCGACCACCAGTATACCTGCCGGCGGGCGCTACCTGGCCGAACTCGGGGCATTGCCACGTCACAAATCTCGGACATGGCCTCCTGGAACCACCCCACCTCGTTGTCGATGTCGGCAGGCCTGTCCGGTGATGACACCCAGGCCTGCACGATCGAGGCTTCCAGGAGAAGCTCCCGGTTCAGCTGCTTCAGCGCCCACCGCGGACCACTCGGGGCCTGTATGACCGGCGCGCTGGAGTCCTGGGCGGAGACGTCGAACCGGATATACCGGTGATCGGAGTAGGTCTCCACCCCCTCCATAACGCGCCAGTCGAGGACCCGTGGTGACAGAGCGGGGCTGGCGAACGATATGTCCACAACAGACTCGCCCCGCATCCGCACGCACGTGGCGACAGAACCCCGATTTAGGACGACTAGGCCCTTCTCCAGAGCCCAGTCCTCCACCATCCTTCCTCGCACGTCCGTGCAACGAGAACCCCAAGCCAAGTTCTTGGCATTGAAGTCCCCGAGCACTAGCACGGGAAGGGAATGGCTTCCGACGACGACACTCAACTCCGCAAGGGAGTTGTGGAACTCGGCGAGAGTTCGGTTCGGGGAGAAGTAGACTCCTACCACGACAATGTCCCCGAACCGTGCTGCTACGCACCCCTGTCCCCTCCTGACACTCTCCAGGGACGGGGTGCCGGCGGCGGCCGACGCAATTATGGTCACTGAGCCGCTAAGGTCCTCCACCCAAGCATCCCTGGGCGGGACAAAGTACGGCTCAGCGACCACGGCGATGTGTATCGACCACTGCGCCATGCTCTGGAGCAACAGATCCTGAGCGCAGGCGCAGTGGTTGATGTTCGCCTGGAGGAGGCGTAATGGAGCCGTTATTGGCAATCCATCACAACCCCCTCCTGAATCACCCGTGAGGGTCCTGGTGTGGCCGCCGCGGCGGCGGCGGCGGTGGCGGCGGCGGCGGCGGCGGCGGCGGTGGCGAGGACCACGGCGGTGGAGGGCCGTCCCCCGGCCTTGGCCGGCGGAGCGCAGGCCCTGCTCCCAGCCCGGTGGTCGGCCGGCTTGCTGGCCACCGCACATGCGTCGCAGTGCGGCGGAGCATCACAAGCCGCGGCCTTGTGACCGGGCTGACCGCAGCGGAAACACAATGCGCTGCGGTCTACCTCCGAAATATTGTGTGTTGAGATTCCCACCCACGAGCCAGTGGGTTCGCAAACACACAGACAATGTGTCTTTTTTTCAACTCATATGTACTTTCTAAGTTTATTTAGGATGTCACTGACATCGGTGAAGGAAAGCATCGTGAAGTAACTTGGATTTATAATGAACTGAAGCTACGCTATTGCTGAATGTTATGTTTTATGGTATACTTTTACGCGGACGAAGTAAGAAGCAGGAGTGTCATATAAAGGCTTTGGCTACTAGTAAGTACCTATCTACTATACATCGATATTATTCTTACAAGGCCCAAAATCGTGTAACGAGTCGTCGTCACAAGGTAGAATAATGCCTCTATCTAGTCTATCTAGTCTTTTACCTCACGCACAGTCGAAGAGTAATCCCTGGGATCCTATCCCATTTTTAGGCTTTTGTTTCCGTACCTCAACACGAAAAAATAAATACCTCATAAGATCACCCCTTTGTCCGTGACAAAGGGGTCCTTCCCAAGATCTATGCAAGATTAGACATTGTGTCTAACTTTAACTCCTACAGTTAAAGTTAGACACAATGTCTAATCTTGATAATCATCACCATCTACCTAGCCTTTTCCCAACCATGGTAGGGCCGGCGTCCAGTCTAACTAGATGCAGCTGAATACCAGTAACTTACATAGACCACCTCTGCAATTGCTGACCTCACAACCCAGTTCCAGTAACACGGCACACAATATATCCGCTAGTCAAGGGTCAAAAACATTTTCTTTTTCTTTTTTCCACTTGTATGTGCTACTTAGCCAGTGGAACAAAGGAAAGGCTAACGAAAACCACTTTTGTTTTTGAGGATTTCTTCATTACCATGTTCTCCTAGTCATTACAAAAGTAGCCAAATACCAGCAACATTATGGTTTTAACGTAAATAGTCTACCTAGTTTCATGTAATGCAGCTCACAGTAGAGTAGTATAGTGAAAGAATAGTAGTAGTAGAGCTCTTTGTGAAGGAGCTCGTCCGGGGAACTACTACCACCATACCTATTTCTGCCACAAAGCAGCGTTGCTGTGTTCCGGCTTGGAGGATATGGCTGCCGTTGTAATTACAGGCACATGACACATTTCAACTTTGTCTTTAGGTTGGCAACGCATTTGCAAGGCCTCTGGTATCGCAGATGTCTATAGGCAGCGGCAGCGGTGAACACTCAATGTCAGGCTGGCCGTCGGCTTGTTTGCCATGAAATAATATAAAAAAAGAATAGAGCTAAGTCGGCAGCCATTTTGCTGTAATTAGAACGTTAGCGTCCCTTTTAACACATTTCCAATTACGAGCAGTGACTAGGAATTTTCTAAGCTAAAACCCAATTAGGTACTCACACCACCAATACTTTTTATGAGCTGTCAAAACGCGATCCTCTCGCAGGTTTTGTATGCCAAAAGCAAACTGAGACGTTATTTATTTGGCAAACCAATCGACTCACTATTTATAGATTTCAAAGCGCCTAAAATCTATTTTTACAGTTAATGGAATATTGATCGGTTGTCAGAGCTAAAATAAAGTGGTTTATAGAAAAGTTATGTCTTGGAATTCTTGGTTAACTACCCAATTACGACATTTTTTGCTTTTGAAATTGAATTCTTGAGTAATACGCCTAGGTGTCAAAGTCAGATATGAACTCTTAACCATCTCGGGCAAGACGATGGATTTCGGAGTCACAGCACAATAAAATGAATTATCGGGTGTAATGGTCCAAGATCCCAGTGTCACTAGGCCCACATCTGTTTAGCAAGCTACCGTGCTATTCTTATTTATATCTTACAGGATATTCTTAGAAATCATTATTTGTTTTTGCCAGACGCTCTCCATGGGCCAGACCTTAGACCAGAAACTTTGGCTCTGTCCCTGATTTTTTCCTGATACCTCAAAAAGGGCCCAGAATTGAAGGAAATAAGTACGCCTACGTTTTTAACGACATATTATTAATAACGTAGCATGCTAATATAACATAAGTCTGGAGACTGTGGGATCTTAGACAATAAGTACTACAGAAGGGCAATTCGTGTATTTTTAAGAACGTTCACATTATAATCTCAATCTTAGTCTATTTAAAATGTCAGAAACATTTTTATCTTTTTATTTTGACAAGCTTTTGGCGCTAATTTTTTTTTTTTATTTCGGGATATAAATAGTAAAATATTATTATTCATTATCAACTTATACTAAAGAAAATAAAAATAAGAAATTCTGACAATGTCGCTGAAATGAGATTGCGACTAGATTATAAATGTTTTTAATTACAGGAATCGGCCTTCAGGACTTAATTATTTACAAAGAAAAGGTTGTAAATATAACTAGCTCTTGTACAATAAGCTCATGAAATACAGTATTTATTATCTTACAAAGTCTGTAAAGGGAGGTAATTTGAGCTGCAGATTTCCCGCGGGAAGTCACTCAGTTTCACAACGAACAATACTTCAAACTGTATTGGACATCGTTGGAGATTCTTTTGGTAGCCATTATAATTTGTTTCTCTGTACCTTTTTTAAGCCAAACAGGTTTTTGTGGAAAATCTGATCAAAATATATTAAATTTATTTTTAAATAACCAATGAAAATTGAATTTTTGTTATGATTTTAATTTTCTAGTTACATTATGGAAACTGCTTCGGTAGCCTAGTGGTCTTAAGAGCAACTGCTAGGCTTTTTGCTATTGCTATTGCCTGCTATTCCCAGATCGAGCAAAAAGTGTTATTGGATTTTTCTATGAAATTCTCAGTAGCAGCTCGGAGTTAGGATTTGTGCCCGGTTAATGGCAATAGTCTCACCCCCTATTACATGGGACTTAAACATACCGGCGAACTGTGGGTGTACATTAGCACACCTCTGCCTAACCTTTCGGGGAATACAGGCATGATGGTATGTATGTAACATTATGGAAAAGTAATAAATAATCTTGCTTCCTCCGAAATATAATTGACGACTCCTTTTTAACCGAATTCAAAACCAAATGGAGATTCTCAATTCCATTGTTTTATATGATTTCGGTTTTTCTGTCATCCTAAAAACTTGTAAAACTGCAAAGCATATCGACCTCTCCATATACGAGTGATGTTATCATAGAAGAGATGATATCTCAAGTTGCGTGTGTCGCCTATGTGTGAAGGGTCGTGCGAGATTTATCATAGAAATAGTTCTACGGATCTCAAAAGGTCTTGAACATCACAGATTTTATGAATTAAAAATGAACTAAAATACGGCTCAAATACAAATAAAAAATTTGTGCTGGGTTGATACATAGATAGGTATAGAGATTAAATTGTGATCGTTCCTAAAAGTTAGTAGAATTTGCCCTCAGACCGCTCGACTACCCCCTCCACCCCTCCCCGCCCCTATTTGCGCTAACCGATAGCTGTCACAAATCCATGAAGCGTATATGTATCAGATTTGGATTGACACGCTCTTCGTAGATTCTCTAGCGTGAAGACGTGATAATGTTGAAATGATTTCAATGTACGCCCGCGGTTCTGACTGTGCGAAACACGCATTTTTGAGACGGTATTTTTTAATATCGGACGTGTCGCTTTTTTCTTGGTTTGTCGATTTTTTGCAAAGAATCGGTTGCGGATATCGACAAAAAATGGTCGAGTTTTTAACAGAGCGACTGTTATTAAATCAGCAATTTAACTTCTGTGTTATAAAGGTATCCTCATGTGTCTTTTTAATTCATATGTACCTAGTTTCTAAGAGATATCGCTGACATCCGTTAAGGAAAACATTATGAGGAAACCTGGACTCAATCGTCAATCCGCCTTGAGCTAACGTGGTGATCAATACACGTGGCTCCTTTGTTTCTTTGCCCAGCTTTTGGACAATAATAGGCTGGTATTTTTATTCTCGGTAGATATCATCAGGTAAACCGCTTACAATTTTTTTTAAATTCTAGCCTCCTGAGACGACGCTAGGACTAACTAGTTATATACCCCGTGGTGTCACCTGCGTTATGTCTTTGGTTACTGCTCCGCTCCCATCGGTTGTAGTGTGATGTTTCAAACGTATAAACCTTCCTCTTGAATCACTGTATTATTAAAATTTGTTTCACAGTTTAAAAGATCTAAACGTACAGAGGCAGACGGCGGGAAGCGACTTTGTTTTATACTATAGATATGGTCCCGTTTGGGACCCTTTGGGAACGGAACGGAGCCCTGAAAACAACAGCACGGTCACGTATACTTTTTGTATATAACGTAAAACGCCCACCTTTGTTAGCATCTAATCATGCAGGATTTAAAATACGTTTCGCAGGCTTACGGTCGCTTAAAAAATTCAGCTTTAATGCTTTGAAATTAAAGATTTTTTTAGAACGTTTGTGGATATTTTTTTTACGTAAGCCTCGGGTATTCGAAATTTAATACAATGTTGGCTTTGTTAGAGTTAAAGTCGCACATAGTACGGTCAGCAACAAAAGTCGTTTTACTCTTTAGATTCTAAATCTTAATTGTTCAGAATATTATGGGTAATACGAAATTAATGTCGGCATGGTTAACGCAGTGGCTGAATGATAAGCTGCTGCGCTGCGTGTCGCGGATTTGATTCTCGCACGGAACAAAATTTTTATGGCCTACAGATAATTGTGTATGTGAGTTTATTTGTTTGTAAACGCACCACGATACATGAGGAATTACAAGTGTGTGGCAACGTTACATAAAAAACTAAACAAATACATTACACGCGCACTGTTTATCGCTCCAGTAATTTTGTAAACTGTTTCCAATCCAATGTTACAACAATAGACAAGAAAAATGCAAGTACAAGGAAGATGGCACACAAAAGCAGGAAAGATAGTAAGATATCTATCTACACGGTTACCTCTAAGCGTTTCCAACACAAATATATTTCAAAATAACAATGGTATAACAATACGATGGGAAGTAGACAAAGCAGCGATATCTGGGACACTGCACAGGTTATTTCAGAAGGTTTACTTCGAAGTCATCACAAAGTCACTTACGCCAATGGCACAGTTGACGCACGCATCATTCTTCAGACGATACTACCTTTTGGAAGGGGCAAGAAAAGGGGGGACGTTCAAAAGTGACTTTTAATGGTCTGAATTTTAGTTTGAATTTGACATGCGAGATGGATTAGTTGACACCATCATCACATCCAATCATTCCAAGACTCAACTTCTCTAAAAAGCACTTCATTGCCATAAAAACAGCTGCTTAACGTTATATAGTCTATATTATTCTTCATGTATCTGACTATTATTTAAATTTTTTTCAACCCGATTGGTGGATCCTGAGATTAGCGCTTTTAAACTAACAAAAAAAACGGCCATATGCGGGTCGGACTAGCGCACGAAGGGTTCCGTACCGTTATCTATAAAAACGAGGCAAAAAATCACATTTGTTGTATGTTTAAATACTTATGGGGACTCCTCTTAATTTTTATTTCATTCTGTTTTTTGGTATTTGTTGTTATAGCGGCGACAGAAATACATCATCTGTGGAAATTTAACTGGTGACAGCGGAGACTTAGGACCCGTTTAACCCTAAAAACCTATTCAGTTTTATTATATCAGTAGTTATAGATATGCCCCCAACGAATCAGCCTTCTGCATGTAACTACTTAGTGTTGAACAAACAAACGCAGTAGATTTACTGTGGCAGAAGCTTTCATTGAAATTAGATGATCGTCCTGTAGAATTTATTTTATTGCTTTTGAGAGGGAAAACATTGTTCCAGAGCGTTTTACTGTCGGAGCGAGTGAGCTATGGGAATGCGGAGGTGTAGGACGAACTAAGTATTACACTAAAAGCTTTTGTTTACAGTTTTTAATTAAAGATTACAACAAAATGCGCGTTATACGTGTTCGAGTACAAATTCTTTGATAGCTTTAGGCATTATGATTGTGCAAGTTTTTGAAACTGCCTCGGTAGCCTAGTAGTCCTAACCGCGACTGCTACGCTCGAGGTCTTGGGTTCCATTCCCAGGTCGAGCAAAAGGTGTCATTGGGTTTTTCTATGAATTTCTCAGTAGCAGCTCGGAGTTAGGATTTGTGCCTAGTTAATGGCAATGGGCTCGCCCCCTATTACATGGGACCTAAACATATCGGCAAACTGTGGGTGTACATTATTACACCTCTGCCTAAACCTTCGGGGAATATAGGCGTGATGTATGTTATGTCAAATGTTAGAATTTTATGACTTTAATTTTTCTTAGATCCACGAAAACTATTAACTGTAACTATAGTATAGCCAATTTCCGAAACTATATCATTGGTACAAACAGACACAGCTTCGAAAGTCTTCGAATTTTCACCACGTGTAGTTCCTCTATCAAGTAGTTTGGTAGGTAGATATTTTACAAAAACTATAACTATACCAAATCGAAACATCTTAATTTCCACACTATAGATTCCCAGAACCATTAAAATAATTAATTAAAAATGGCATGATTTATTTGGCCGCCATTTTTATAACCTTAACCATAATTTTCAGTTTTTTTTTAACCTTTAAATTAAATAACCACGTTAGTAACTGACAGTCCTCGACTGCATTTCAAAAAGAGTAGTGGACCATAAAACCCATAATAACCACAGCACGTCTCCACAATGTGGCACCTGCCACTTCCTATCTCCCTCGTAGCTGTTCACACGTTCAATTTTATTACTCTTCTACGGGGCTTGCGCCATTTTCCTTATAACTCCCATAGGAGGGGCATACAGTAATACTTAAAATGCATTTTACTGCGACAACCCTTCATTCGATGGTGTGTCGTACTCGCAAGTATGGTTGACAAATAGTAAACTACTGTTTTATATTCGAAAGCCAATTTTATTGATCTCAAACGTTCAAAATCTAGTAACAATCTCATCTTGTCAGAAACATAAGTAAAATTGAGGTGTTTTCGACAAATTGAAGACTGAAAATCAGCTTAAAATGAGTTATTCATACAAAAGTACTCGACATGGTTGTTTTTTTTGTAGAATCGACTAGAAATTTATTTGTGGGTCAAAACTCATAAACTGAATTCACGGAAAAAGTTTTCGTTACGATTCTGCCGTGTTAGTACCACAGTAAACTTGAAGATTTTATGTGTCGTCATGTGCTTGGTCCACACTCACTCAAAGCATAGGCGGGACGCTAATATATTACAGATGTTAAGTAGGTTTTTTATTAAACTGCCTTGTTAGCCTAACGGCGACTGCTACGCTAGAGGTCTTAGTTTCGATTCCCAGGTCGAGCAAAAAGTGTTATTGGGTTTTTCTATGAAATTCTCAGTAGCAGCTCGGAGTTAGGATTTGTGGCCGGTTAATGGCAATAGGCTCGCCCCTATTACATACGACGTGCAGCTGTCAACAAATTTCTTTAGTGTGCTTTTCTATTGCGTTTATAAGCACGTATTTCAGTAACAATAAGCATTTTTTTTTCATTCATGCCCCGTTAATGGCATTAGGGTCGCCCCCTATTACATGAACCTTAAACATACCTAATATAAAACCAAGAACCAACCAACCAACCTCTATTACCAAGTGTCATAAGAAATGTTTTATAGTATATTAGAATTACACATGGACAAAGTCATAGGCAGAAGCTAGTCTTACATAAATCAGCTTAAAGTTATTTCTTAGCTCTTAACTTAATTGGTGTTCAAGCTTTATGAGGCTTAAAACAAAGTAACTCTTAGAGAAGCCTTAAAATATCATTCAAAATAAACTTTAAACACTTGAAAAGTTTTTTAATATTTATTAAAAAACTTTTCATAAAGAGATTTAGGTTTTTTTACGGTGTTGCGGTAATCCTTATAATAAAAGTTTTATCTTTACTTTATTTAAAAAAGCAACGTCTCTCCGTCTGCGCTATTCTCTAAAACTACTAAACCCATTTAGTTATTGTTTTATTTATTCATAGAGAGATTTTTGTAGTAGTTTATGCAAGTGGGTGCTATAAGCACGATGAGAATTTAATTCAAGACGTGATTCAAATTCGCGCCATTGCCTATTGCCATACAACGTGACAATGCTGCCAGTCTTATAGGCACTTGTCTCATTGACAGCGATGCGGACAAATTTGACGCCCTACGAGTTCCCACTTTCCCATATTTTACACTAGCACTTTCCCGCGACTTCGCTCGCATAGACTTCGTACTACCCCTATACCCATGTATTTTATTATTACCAAGGGATTATACACTTCAAGTTAGCACCTACATATCTACATCGCAGCCAACACAAACTACTATTATTCTTTCATCAATTTAAATAAACACATTATTGAAACTCGAAAACAATGAAGTCGATAGCATTTAAACATCAATTTACTATAAAAACAGCTGAACCCTAATTCTCGCTAGTAATTGTTCGCTGAGGGTTCCGCTCAACATCTTACTTAATGGAAATAAGGCTGGAATTGGCTGCCTTTGACGTCAACGGTTTATTTTCGAGAGGTTTTTGTTACACACCCCTTATGTTACTGTAAAAGATGCCCTTGGGTACTTTACAAAGGTTTCCGTGCGATATTAGCAACATGTTGTGTGTTGGGGAACTTGAGCTCTGAGGGCTTAAATTCAGGAATCTGTTTTTATTATTTATTCAATCAAAATTGTTACATAAAATAAAATACAGCCCATTGCATAGCAAAGGCTTCTTCTCATAAAGAGAAGGCACGAGTATTCATCACCACGCTTGCTTAAGACGAATTGGTAATTTCAGATTTCCTCACGTTGGGTTCCTTCACCGATGTCAGTGACATCCAAGATAAACTTAGAAAGTACACGATGAAATAGAAAATGTCACTCTGGCAACTTGCTTGTAACAGATTACAACCCTCCGAATAGTGCATGGGAAGCGGTTGCCTTAACCACTGTCACACCTTTTTTTTTTTTGGGGGGGGTGGGAAATCATCAAATAACTTCTCCCGCCCGGGGCGGGGCGGGAGGGAGTGTCAGACTTTTACTGACCAAAACCCACCCATGTTCCTTCTTGTGCCCTTTGCGTTGCTGGGGCGCGGTATCTCTTACGAACAACCCGCAGCCCCGGCAGGCATCGGCCCTCAGTGGCCCCTTCCTTTTTTTGACATCTCTTTGAGGCGCGCGTGGAACACGAACGCGCCGTCGACACGGCACTGTCACACCTTAAGGTGAGATTTGAACACGCTAATCTCAGTAACTGCTAATCTAATTTGAAAAAAACTTTTTGCGTTATAAAACGCGTTTATCAAGGATGTTTATAGGCCATAATAACATGACGCTATAACCCACGGAAGCAGAGCAGTGATCAAGGACGTAAAATAACGCAGTTGTTAGAAAAACACACTTTCCGTATCCATGCGTGACTGTAAGCCTTAAATAATAAAACTAGCTGTAAATAAACAAACAGTAATCTAATAAACTCCATCTATTTTACATAGAAACTGTAACTATTTACATTGTAGCGTCGTACGAAGTACCACACAGAGCAATCACAATTAGGACCACTCGTAATTGTCACTACTAACAAACAGCGCTGTACAGCGCTATATTGTGCGGCCATTATAATTAGCTTGGAATTACTTGTTTACTTCATAGAGCGCTTGTTTCGCTTGGTGGGCGGTGAATAGGTCTATTCAGTTTTGGAGGGTCGAGGGTGAAAACTATGAGACAAAGCTTCCGTTGCTACTGGCAACAAGCAGGTGATAAATGAGAACAATTCTTGTAACTTTTAGAAACGTTTACAGTCCAATCGGTCAAAAATGTCTCTCATGTACCATTTCTGGCGTTAATTATCGCTGAGACGTTGACGCCTACGATTTTGATTAGTTTTTATTACAAGAATTAACTTTTAGTTGTTTACCTTGAATATTTAATTATTGTGGAGAGTCCATCAGAGAGAAAGATACAAAAGAAATAATAAATTCTCCTCAGACTATAAACTTCATATTGACGGTAATAAATTTAGTTCTACCAAAACATGCTAACCCACAAACTCTCAATAACTATATTGAGTACATCAGGCTAATTAAAAAAAATCGAAACAATCAAGAACAGAATTTAAAATGCCACCGAATTGAATTTTTTTCACCTAGGAAAATAAATCTCACAGAACCTAAGCCACGAATAAAATCATATTACATAATTTATTATAATTATTTCCATCAACCGCAGTAACAAGTAGAAGCCTATTAAATCTCAGCACGTTTTAGAGGTGTGCCTTCTAATATACTTACATGGTGTTCCAACATACTTATAGGACTTCTAATGAGCAATTGACGCGGCCGCCCCCGACTTCACTAATTACGGAGACAGGGGGCGACGGTTACGACTGGAGGGGCTCCTAAGCGCATGTTTGGAGAGAGGCCAGTTCCCACGTCGCTGGAAGACGGGGAAGCTGGTCCTCATACGGAAGCCGGGGCGCCCTGCGGACTCGCCGTCCGCATACCGGCCCATCGTGTTGCTCGACGAGGTGGCAAAGCTCTTTGAGAGAGTGATTGCGGGCCGCCTCGTCGGGCACCTAGTGGGGATGGGGCCGGACCTTGCGGACAACCAATTTGGTTTCCGCAGGGGGCGCTCTACGGTGGACGCCATCATGCGCGTGAGAGCCCTATCGACGGGGGATGCAGTGGCCCGGGGCGGGGTCGTCTTGGCGGTGTCTCTTGACATCGCCAATGCCTTCAACACCCTGCCCTGGAGTTGCATTAGGGAGGCACTCCGGTACCACCGGATGCCGACCTACCTCCGTCGAGTTGTCGGGGCCTATCTGACGGATAGGGCCGTGATTTACCCTGGTCGCACAGGAGAATGGAACCGGCGAGAGATGTCGTGCGGTGTCCCACAGGGGTCGGTTCTGGGGCCGCTCCTGTGGAACATCGGATACGACTGGGTGCTGCGAGCCGACCTCCCTGAGGGCGTCGGCGTAGTATGCTACGCCGACGACACGCTGGTCTGGGCGCAGGGAAGGTCGCACGAGGCGGCGGCCGACTTAATGACACGCGGGGTTGCGATAGTCGTTGAGAGGATCCGGCGGTTGGGTCTCGAGGTGGCCTTGCACAAATCTGAGGCCATGTGTTTTCATGGGCCTCGGAATAGGCCACCGTCGGGATCCCAACTAACGGTAGGAGGGGTTCACATCGGCGTCGGGTCGACGATGAAGTACCTGGGACTCGTCCTCGACAGCCGGTGGAACTTCGCGGAGCATTTCCGACGTTTGGCCCCCAAACTGGAACGGGCCGGGGCTGCCTTTAGGCGGCTCCTACCCAACCTGGGGGGACCAAACGCCTCCTGCCGGAGGCTCTACGCGGGAGTCGTGCGGTCGATGGCCCTTTACGGGGCCCCGGTGTGGGCGCAGGGGTTAAGGCGACTTGCCGCCCACTACCTCATTGCGTCCCAACGGGTGATCGCCATAAGGGTCATCCGAGGATACCGCACGATCTCGGGGGAGGCGGCGAGCCTCCTTGCCGGATTGCCGCCGTGGGATCTGGAGGCGCTGGTCCTCGCGCGCCTGTACGAGTGGCGCGTGGAGGTACTAGGCCGGGGGGAGAGTCCGCCACCGCGGCAAATTGCCGCTCGGCGGGCCGACCTCCGGCTCGATCTCATGGCGACATGGAGACAGCGACTGTCGCAACCTCGTGCTGGGCACGCCTTAATAGAGGCGGTAAGTCCCCTCTTTGAGGAGTGGCTGGAGAGGCGCCACGGCGCCCTCACCTACCGCCTGACGCAGGTCCTCACCGGACACGGGTGTTTCGGGAGGTTCCTGCACCTCATCGGGCGGGAGGAAACGTCCGGGTGTCACCATTGTGTGGATCGCCCCGAGGACACGGTGGAGCATACCGTGGCGGTATGCCCCGCTTGGGCGGAGCATCGCCGAGTCCTCGTGGCGGCCATCGGCGGCGGCGAACTCTCGCGTCCGGCCCTGGTGCAAGCCATGGTCCGGAGCGAGAGGGAATGGGATGCAGTCGCCTCCTTCTGCGAGGCAGTAATGCTTGAGAAGGAGGCGGCGGGACGGTTGAGACAGCGGTTCTCCCGTCCCAGCCGCCGCGGTAGACGCTCCGGACGTCGGGAGCCGCGAGACGACTCCCGGCCACCGTAGATACTGGCCTGTGGACGGTGAGCAATGGGTAGCTCACCGTCCTTACGTTGCATAACGACAGGCCGTGTCGACGGCGCGTTCGTGTTCCACGCGCGCCTCAAAGAGATGTCAGCAAAAGGAAGGGGCCACTGAGGGCCGATGCCTGCCGGGGCTGCGGGTTGTTCGCAAGAGATACCGCGCCCCCGGAACGCAAAGGGCACAAGAAGGAACATGGGTGGGTTTTAGTCAGTAAAAGTCTGACACTCCCTCCCGCCCCGCCCAGGGCGGGAGAAGTTATTTGATGATTTCCCACCCACCAAAAAAAAAAAAAAAAAAAAAGGGGGCGACGGTTGCTAGGCAACGAGGCGTCTTGTTAATTTTAAATATAGATGGAGTGTGCTATGTTTTATATATGTACTTGTGTGAAATCACGCGTGTTATCTTTGGTGTCGGAAGGTTATTTGAAAGCGGAAAGTCGTCGTGAGTCCTTTAATTAAGAGTCTGTTTTGAGTCGCGTATAATCCGTTAAGTACCTAAATGTCACATGGAAATTCTGACTGTTCTTTGCGTATACGTGGAGACGTAACGACGGGAATGTAACAAGACGCATTACCTAGCCGATAAGTGCGCATTAAACCAAGTAACATTGAATAGAAATAATTGCTAGGAATCGACTTTCGTTTGTCGTGTGAATAATCACTGGTTGTGCACAGCATTGTGCTTGACGGTGCATCCAACAGAATAAGTGTAGTAAAAGTTTAGATAGAACATTAAGAAAAATGCTTTTGTAAAAAATCGTAAACATAATGCCCAAAATGTTAACCTAACTGCTTTATGTAAATATACCTATGTTTTACAAATAAATATTCAGATTAAATACTTAGATTATTAACTGCTTCGATGACCTAGTGGTCCTAAGTGCGACTGCTACGCTAGAGGTCTTGGGTTCGATTCCCGAGTCGAGCAAAAAGTGTTATTGGGTGTTTCTATGAAATTCTCAGTAGCAGCTTGGAGTTATAATTTGTGTCCGGTTAATGGCAATTCGCCCCCTATTACATGAGACCTAAACATACCGGCGAACGGAGGGTGTACATTGGCATGAACATCTCTGCCTAACCCTTCGGGAAATGCAGACGTGATGGTATGGTACTCAGATTCTAATAAAATTTAAACTTCAACCTTCAATCCTTCAGTAACAAGAAGGTACTCCAGTATGTCCCAGAAAAAAAGAGGTTAGAAGCTAGTACCTACATATTTTATTTATTTATTGATAAGGCATTTCAACGACATACCTATTCACTAAAAAAAATACATAAACAAAAATCACATACAGTTTTGAGTATTGTGAGTTCGTCACTTACTTTTCATATTTTTAACCCCCGACGCAAAAAAGACGGGGTGTTATAAGTTTGACGTGTCTATGTGTGTCCGTCTGTGGCATCGTAGCTCCCGAACGCATATACCGATTTTGATTTAGTTTTTTTTTAAGGTATATTAGTCGGGAGTGTTCCTAGCTATGTTTGATGGAAATCGGTTCAGCGGTTTTAAAGTTATCAGCTCTTTTGTTAGATGCCGTAGGGATTTTTACTTTCCTACAAGAAATTTCACCTACAGGATCATTCCTGTTGTTATATCTTTGATCTGTAAATAATTTTTTTAAACCTACAATGTTAACTATGTTGAATGACCTCCATATTTTCATGTCAATAAAAACAAACAATTTTCCAAAAATAAACCCAATATATTTTCCTTGTGTAAGTCAGTGTCGGTATTGAAAAATGGCGCCTGTGACACATGTCAGTTTCGGTTAACGTCAACCCTACATGCGTTTACAAAACACGACAGACTGTATGTATGACTGTGTTTATGTAAAAATATCACTGCCCCTTTGGTCTCGTGGTCGCAAGCGCGACTGATGAGCATGGGGTCCTGGGTTCGATTCCCATGTCGAGCAAAGTTTTATTGGGATTTTCTATGAATTTCTCAGTAGCAGCTCGGAGTTAGGATTTGTGCCCGGTTAATGGCAAAAGGCTCGCGCCCTATTACATGGGGCCTAAAACAGGACGGCCTCTATATTTTTTTTAAACTTCTGGGAATTGAGTCTGGGTCATATTTTTTAAGATACGAGGACAAACAGTCACTCCCACAGACTTATTAAGGTTAATAAACTAGTCGTAGTACAAGTCAACCAAAGGTGGTGAAAAGATAATATGGTAATACATGCATACATAAATTTACGCTTTTTTCCCATGGGGTTAGGCAGAACGCCATCTGCTACAATCCTTACAAATTCCTTTCGCTTTGTCCATGTTTATACATCTGGTCATACAAGCACAGCGGTTACGAGTATTGCGCACCCGACCTTTCTGAAGAAACGCACCAATAAACAAGCCAATTTTGGTACCCAAATAACACTGCCTATATTAGCATCTCTCTCTCCTTCTTCCTTTCTTTCTCTCTCCCTCCAATATCTCTCTTTCTTCCTTTCTTTTTTCTCAAATCAATCTTTATTGCAATTCATAATATGAACATACAGGTGGTGGGTGTTATGAAATAGAAACAATTATGGACCCTGTCAGGCACAGCAAAAATAATAAGTAAGGAGAGAGGAAGAGCTTTCTCATTAAAGCCAATTTAATGGCATCTAATACCTATTAATTACGTAGGTATGTAACTAAACTAAACTTGAGGTTACACAAGTTAACCCCAATCCCCCGTCCATACAGGCTTCTATTAATAAATCAATGTTTAGCCACCCACCTCACAGCACACACACGGACACGTAATACTACTTAGTCGTGTGTCAATCATCGTTGAGCGGGTGACAGCGAACCCTTGCGTGCTATGTACGTACTAATGTGTCCTAACGTACACCTATCGCATGTTAGGGTTAACACTTTAAAACGCTTAAGTACAACTAAGACTGTCCCGGGTTCCATTCCCGGGTAAGGCAAAATGTTATTTGGTTTTTCCATTAGGAATTTTGCAGGCCTGGAGTTTGAACGTTGGTGGTGTGACACAGTCGTGCCTAAAATGTGAATTAATAAAGGAATTTGAATATTTTAGAAGATATGCGGAACACTCACTCAAGGCAAGTTACCGGGATACCTTTGAAGGACATAAACTGACTATATTATTAGATAGCCTAGTAGTCCTAAGCGCGTCTGCTACGCTAGAGCTCTTGGGTTTGATTCCCAGGTGGAGCTAAAGTGTTATTGGGTTTTTCTATGAAATTCTCAGTAGCAGCTCGGAGTTAGGATTTGTGCCCGGTTAATGGCAATAGGCTCGCCCCCTATTACATGGGACCTAAACATACCGGTGAACTCGGGGTGTACATTGTTACACCTCTGCCTAACCCTTCGGGGAATACAGGCGTGATGGTGTGTATCCTCCAAAACAGACTAGTGCGTAACACGCTACAAGCGCGAATGTATATACGGGTACAGAAAAAGTGGAAACAAGGCATGAGTTTATGATAATAATTTGTCATATACTCCGCGATGTCACCCGCGTTTAGCTACGTCGTTCCCCATTGGTATCGTTTATCGTAGCGTGGTGTTCTATATGCATAAATCTTATTTTAGAATCACTCTGTATATCTAAGGTCTAGAAAATCTAAGCGTACAGAAAGACAAAGTCAAAATGAAATCATTTATTTCAATTAGACCATTAAGGCACTGTTGAACGTTAATTAAAAGGGAAAAATATTACAATATTGAATCTAGGTATTTGCCCATTCCAAAAGATAGTTTCGTATGGAGAAGAATGTGCAAGAAACTCCATAGGAATCGACTTTGTTTTATCTTATGTAGAGATAAACGCCTATATTATCACGAAGCTATCGTGTACATTACGTCTGTCATCAGAAGCAATAATGAAAAAGGGGTGTTTTTTTGTCGCCAGATTTTATTAAAAAAATCCGCCATGTTTACTTACAAAACATTTGCGACTCGTATTATTTATTCGAATAAAACCTTGTTTTAAGTACTTAACGGCCTCCCACATAACACGTGTTCCTTTTTTGAAATAAAAACATTTTATGCCAGCCAGCGTGCGACTGACAGTCAAATTATGTGCAGCCCTGACTAAAATGTACATTAGGGTTGTTATACGCGAGTTTTATGGAATTTCCACTACCGTGTTATCATAATAGCCACAGCAGATTTTTTTCGCTGATTCTTTTTTTTTTATTTGGTAAGGATATCAAGGATTGGATGTTTGGAATTATATTTAAGTACCTGAACTTCGAATGTTTGTTTAGTATGGGATGGACGTTTGCATTAAAAAATTGCCGAAATTTCGGGAATGTCTGAGATTGCTTGATTGATTAACTATTTTGGTATGCTCGCAAGTAGTTAAGGTTTGGTTGGTATTAATGATTTTATTTTAATAATAGAGTACATGCACTTCATTTGTTTATTATTAGGTATGCATTTGATTTATTTTGCGATCCCGGAATCGCGAGGCTTCTAATTATTTTTTGAAGTAAAACTTCTTTACGCATGCTTGACTTGGGGTGTTAGCTGGTAAATGCGAGACGAAAGCGTTACGGAAACGAATGTTATCGGGCGAACGGAAGTTGAGAGGGAGATATAAATGAGTGAAGATAGAAAGAGAGAGAGTTACGTCTCGTATATTGCTGTAGGAGCAAGATGGAGAGCAGTGTGAGTGCTCATTTTCTTTCTCTCTTCCTCAAGTGATATGTGTCATGTGTCGTGTGGCACACGTGTCATTTTTTTCTATAAATCGCTTCCATTTTCATCTTAGCGAAAAAAGAATATATATACCATCACGCCTGTATTCCCCATAGTGTTAGGCAGAGGTGTAACAATGTACACCCACAGTTCGCCGGTACCACAGCGAAAAAAGAACTTTACGTAAATATGCATCCGTCTAACAGTTTACCTAGTAATAACTATAAATATAACTAGTTCATGTAAATTGCCCATTTCACGACCTAACTACTTGAACTACTCATAATTATGTGCTCAGTTTGTAACCGTAACTTCACAGCAAAACTTGTGACGCTAAAAGTTGTTTGCTACTTAGGTAACCACATCGTTATGGCTAAGAGTTTAATCAAGTTGATAACAGCAGTTATCCTAGCTAAGCAGTGTATGTTTCTTTCGTTCCAAAACTCCAACTTTAACTTCCTGACTAACCGACTGAGTCTTCGACAATTCGAAAGCGCCTGTAAATGGTCTAATTGAAATACATGCTTTGACTTTGATTGAGATCTGTGAAATTCGTCTAGGTAAGTGCCCGACTGCGCACATGAAGGGTTTCATAACACCGGTCAATATTTAACCCTACATACAAAAGAAAAACATTTCTTGTATAATAACCCTATTTAATTTGTAACACTCACATCACACCATCACGCCTGTATTCCCCGAAGGGTTAGACAGAGGTGTACCAATTGTACACCCACAGTTCGCCGATATGTTTAGGTCCCATGTAATAGGCGGCAAGCCTTTTGCCATTAACCGGGCACAAATCCTAACTCCGAGCTGCTCCTGAGAATTTCATAGAAAACCCCAATAACACTTTTTGCTCGACCTGGGAATCGAACCCAAGAACTCTAGCGTAGCAGTCGCGCTTAGGACCACTAGGCTAACGAGGCAGATTATTTTTAGTTGATTTGTAACGTCATTTATTTTTTAATATTTGTTGTTATAACGGTCGTAGTAATACACACTGCATTTGCATTCAACTCTAATCTCTTCAAAGTTGTAGTGAACCGGCTTTATGGGTAAGCTCACTCCATCGTCGACTCTGTCTCTGTCACCTCTGACCTACTAAACTAGACTCAAAAAGAAACTCATCTCAAAAAAAAAAAATATTACAATTTCAAGTGTACATATTAACGATTCGGTAGATACAACCCTGATACAGATACAAAGAGGAGCTTTAGGAATAGGATCCTGTACCCCACAGGTACGGAATTATAAAAAGGGCATTCAAAAACTCAATCCAATTCGATAACCATCAGCATTCCGACTGGGTACTCTATAAACGTTCAGAAATGTTTGTAACCGCTCATTTAATTAGGTAAAATAATTGTAATGTCTCAAGAAGACCCTTCTGAAATAATAAAATTGTAATTTGGAAAAAGAAACCGAGTAACGACACTTTAAGTAGCTGTATTGAGTACCTTTTGCTCTTTATTTCTATACTTCCCTCTCTTTCTTTTCTTAAAGAAAAAGAGAGACTGAATACTCTTTAATAATTGAATCATTATTCTTTCAAGGGTTTGCAGTAAATGCTGACTTATCTTCAGATTGCTTTATTTTTTATTTTCTTTTGCAAATGATACAGCGTTTTGGTAATCCGATTATAATCTTTCGCTATTTATTTCTGTATTTGATATTCTCCAATCTTTAAGGTATTTTATTGAACAGAGCTTTAGGAAAATCGCCAATGCGCCTTAAGCTTGCATGGTGATCAATGCCTTCGCTGTATAAGAAGAGGACTTTGCTCTGCAGTGGACAAATTATTATAGGCTGATTATTATTATTAACGGTTCGATTCCCAGGTCGGGCCAAAAGTGTTATTGAGTTTTTTCAACACGAATTGCTTAGTAGCAGCCCGGAGCTTAGAAGTTAGTAGTGTGACAGCCCCGTGCCTCGAAAAGCACGTGAAGCCGTAGGTCCTGCGCCTGATCTCTGCCGTCCCATCGGAGTAAGAGAGTTAGGGAAGAGGAAATGCACCTGTGTTTGCGCACACACTCGTGCACTATAATATCTCCTGCGTACTTGGCAAGTCCCCATAAAGAGTGGCCGCCGTGACGGAAATTGGACTGGAGAATACAAAAAAAAAAACGACATTTCTAAGTTCTAGCACCCCTAAATGTTCATGTCCACCACAGTCAATCCCCTTACGTCAAAATTTCCTCGCACTACTAAATCCGGCGCCAACAAAAGCACCACCAGCTGACATTGTGTTTAATCTCACAGATGACGGGCTGGCACACACACACCCGCTCCATGCGGAATAATCGACGTTTTGCGAACAATATCAAAACGTTTCCAACACACACGATGTTATGACACACTATTAAATGATGTATTGTTTTTGAACTGCTTTTCATGGTAATATGAACGCGAATGAGTTTATAAAATATTCGGTAAAAAGGAAAAAAACAATGATCTTTTGCTTGCCTCCGGTAGAGAATCATCATCATCAGCCTGCAACAGTCCACTGCTGGACATAGGCCTCTCCGACCGCATGCCGCTTAGCTCGATTCAAGGCAACTCACATCCAGATGCTACCAGTTACCCTACGAAAATTGTCGCTCCACCGACCCCGAGGTCTGAAGCTTGCCGATTCGCGGTCTCCACTCATGAACAAGATAAAATATAGTTGTTGCTAATTACATTTTTCATGTCATGGTGACCTTGTATCCATTTTAAAAAAGTAAAATATTTTATATTATCTTTTGAATGATACCTAAGAGGTGACTTTTATTGGCATTTTTTCTGGTGGTGAAAGTACTTTATGAATACGAACAACTTTTACTGTGACCAACCCTAAAATATCATTAAAAATGTCAGCTGTTTTGTACATTTTCGTCGTCGCTGCTTTTTTAAACAAATTTCAAAGTTGGTCACATAATATGAATCGTTCATATTCATAAGTATTTTCACTCTCTGAAAAACGGACATATTATGTCGCTTTTGGGCACATGACCCGTTGATGGCGATGCGAAGGCTTTTTTTATAGATTTTCTTAAATATTGTACGTATTATTTAATAAAAAGCCAAATTAATCAATCATCCATTTAGTCTATTCAAATTCTCCACAAATCAAATTACCAGCACACTTCCTCGAGTCATGGCAGAGGATTAAATACCAACCGATGGACGTTTAAAAATCGAGAGGTTTCCAGCTAATCTGGCTGAACACGAAAAGTTGGTGTTGCATATTTATGAGCACCACACTGAGTGGAATTGTTGTTGTGTAGCCTATTAAAGTATAAACGGTATTTTGTTTAGAATGGCGCGTGTTCAGAGTTGATGGTTGCGCGTTTTTAATAAATTTATTCCTCGATTTTTTGTGGCCATTTTTTTTAAACGTGTGAATGTTTCTTTGGGTACATACTTAATTTTATAGAGACAGAGACCAGGGACCAATTCCAGTGTTTTTAAGCACATTCTGATTTTAATCTGAGTCTCAGAGCCCACCCATTTCGAATGAAAATGATGATAAGAAAATGCCAAAGGCATTAAGTCCGCCTTTATATAGTGTATTATCTACATTAGGTGCAAAAAGTTTTAATAAATAAATAAATATATATATAGTATAGTTTAGTACAGATTATCTATCTATAATAGATAATAGACACGTCATCGCACGTCACAACCAACTGTTTGCTTAGGTCAGCACATCTCACAAAGCTCCTTGAATCACGAATTCTGACCGATAATAGGTAACATTGTAAGGCTAGGTATATACCAGAGATAGAATCCGATAGAGGCGATAATATTACAATACAAAGACAATACAGAAGTATAGTTTCATATTGCATTTAAATTTTCTTTCTTTCGTTGACGCGGGTGACGTAGTTACTGAGCGATTGGCTGTGGCTCAGCATGTCAGAGGTTTGATTCCCGCACAGAATAAATATTTGTATATAACTACAGGTATCTAGTGGTTCCGGGTTTGACTCTTTGTGTTTGTAAAAGCACCCATGATACAGGAGAAATTCCTAGTGTGAAGTGAAGTGAGTTTCTGTTTATTATTAACTAGCTTCTGCCCGCGACTTCATTTGCATAAGTGTTCGTACACGGGAAGCGTACATTTGGCCGGGATAAAAAGTAACCTATGTGTTATTTGTTATTCCACACCACAATTTCTCTCTGTGCCTAATTTAATCCAGATTCGTTCAGCCGTTTAAGCGTGAAAGACTAACAAACATCCATCCATCTATCCTCACAAACTTTCACTTTTATAATATTAGTAGAATTAAAACGGTAACACTAATTACATTAATTACCATATAGTATACAAAAATATGTATTTCAAATACTAACTTATAATAGGGGACATCCTAGCAAACTTTCTCTCGCAAAAACTACTTCTCTGTGTGAGAAGAGTGAGTGGTTTCTAGAGTGACGCAACATTTTTAAAAAAGGAAAAGAAAAAATGATTTCGGCAAAAGTTAAAAAATATAATAACTAGAGGAATAACTTAATTATAAATTCGTTTCCCATGCTTTTTCGTTGCAAGGAGAGCTTTTGGAAAAAAACTAGTTAATTAACAAATGCAATTAACTAGCTAAAAAACTAGCGACAAGCAACTCGCATTTTTTTGGCGTGAACCGCACCCTAATTACGAGACTACCTCGTAATTACAATCTCTTTCATTCTGACAAAATAACAAAATAGATTGCTTCACATGTATGAATAATACGCGTATACGACAGCGAAAATATCGAAATGAATATTGTTAATAGTTGTAGTTAATAGTTTTGGTGAATAGTGGTCCTAAGCGCGATTGTTACGCTAGAGGTCTTGAGTTCAATTCCCAGGTCGGGCAAAAAGTGTTACTGGGTTTTCCTATGAAATTCTCAGTAGCAGCTCGGAGTTAGGATTTCAACCCGGCTAATGGCAATAGGCTCGCCCCCTATTACATGGGACTTCAACATACCGGCGAACTGTAGGTGTACGCTGGTACACCTCTGCCTAACTCTTCGGGGAATACAGGCGTGATGATATGTATGTGTAAATATTGTTAATTTGTGATAATATACAATAAAACGGTTTGTCGATGTAACGTAAATAATATAGCAGATAAAAATAAACGGTATTCCCTGAATACGGAGCGTACCTCTTGTTAAGAGGTTCCTCTCTCAGGAGCCCTGACCAGCACCGGTAGATTGGACCCTGTCCCAGCACCGGTAGATCACTACTTTTATTATCTATAATGTTTTTTTTTTCATTTACAACGTAATAGATATTTTTAAAAGTGAAAAAACAAAATTAAAATTGGAAAGAGATATTATTTATGCTGAAGTAGAGTATTAAATTTGAATTGACTTTTAGGATCGGGGAGCAGAACAAACAGGTTCTGCTGAACATTGATATCTGGACGACTAACTGTCTAGCACAACTCCATTACATAATAATAAATGTATTAATTACTAACTACTCAATAATAGACCCTTCAATGTATGTGTGTTATGTACATACAAACATAGAAACACATTTGATTGTACTACCTTCTCATCGCGACTTCGTCCGCGTAGTTAGATCACCCGCATTAGATTACGTCTTTAGTTACTGCTCCTCATCTATTGGTCGCAGCCATCCAACACAAAAAAATTCGAACCTACTGGTTCCTAAGATTAGCGCGTTCAACCAAACAAACAAACTCTTCAGCTTTACAATATTAGTCTAGTATACATTAGGATATCTGCATTCAGAATCCCATTCGGTCAGTTGTGCGTGGAATAACTCTCAAACAAAACCAACTATAATGTAAAATTAATTATGTATCTAAATAATAATATGATAAAGATCGATCTACAGATTCATTAAAGAAAGCTAACCTACTGCCTCCAGCCTGCACATTCGGGTGGGCCAACAAATCATGGAACCTAAGGGTTCTGTCCCATAAAGACGTGAAATATCGGAGCTACGCGACGCAAGGGAGGCAATCCAATCGCTTCTCATAACAGATAATGTGCTAGCGAGTCGTTAGGGATGACCTTCTTGTCATACCGTTTTTTAGATTTTAGTGCTTTTTTATATTAAAATCGTAAGTAGATGTTGATAATTTATTTAAGTACGTAAATTGGTCATGTGATCTTGCTGAATGAGATACGATTCTTAGGGAGGCACAGTCAGCGACAAAAGTTGTTGAAATTGTATAATGCTGATTATTGGACACAATTTTAAAGGAAACCTATATTAATATAATAAAGCTGAAGAGATTCGTCAAGAGTCTTGTCTTGATCAATGCTCACGATATTTCTGTAAGAAAATTATTTGCCCTGCAATGGAACAATAATATGTCGTATCATTATTATCAGCACCAAGAGCAGACATCGAAGTCTCTGCAAAGCACTTGCCTACTAATATGCAAACTTTTCTAGAAGCCATCATCAAAGATTTTCCATGATGGCCGTCTACAAAGATTCATATTCACACGCTAGCACAAAAGGCTATAAACGTCTATTGTGACATATGTGCCTCCCCACAACCGGCCACAGAGAACGATGGCAAAGGAATATCGCCGCGATAACCATAGACACTCTTCCTTTTATCGTAATATTTCCTGCTTTTAGTTTCCAAAGGTAATGTCATGGCAGGTATAATAATAATTGTTTATGGTTTAATGAAATGTCAAAAAAAAAGAAAATGAAGAAGAATGAAGGAATATCCTTATCGATTTCGATATCGTGACCCTTCGAAATTATTTCCTAGCCCCTAATTAATGATAATTAGGGGCCGTCGTTCTGCTGTTATGATGGTGATGCCACCATCATAACAGCAGAACGTCGTCCACTGCTGGACATAGGCCTTCCCTAAAGATAATCACAATGACCGGTCCTAACATCATCATCTACTAAGCCTTTTCCCAAGTATTTTGGGGTCGGCTTCCAGTCTAACCGGATGCAGCTGAATATCAGTGTTTTACATGGAGCGACTGAAATCGTCAAAGATCTACGAATGACAGCCGGGACCAACGGCTTTACGTACTTTCCGAGGCACGGGGGTCTCACACCACCAACTTCCAAACTCCGGACTGCTACTGAGAAATTCGTAATGGAAAAACCGAATAACATTTTTATCTTCAATCGAACCCAGGACCCCGTGCTCATCAGTCGCGCTTGCGACCACGAGACCAATGGAGCAGCCCGACCGGTCCTAACATGGCTTGCTAAATGACAGATCGAATTTGATTTTAAATACCCGGTCATAACTAACACAATAGTTTGCCTGCAGAGGTTAAGATATAGGTGTAAGAGGAATAACTGTACGATGATTTAGGCCTCTCTTTACGAATGTACCATATGATCAGAATTGAGGCGGATGATGTTTAGGGGGCACCGATGAGTCGGGGACCGACGATTTAAAGAAAGTGGCGGGCAACGAGTGGGTGCGGGCTACCCTGGACCGGGATGGTTGGCGCTCTTCGAGGGAGGCCTACATTTAGCAGTGGACGGCTATAGGCTGATGTGATGATGATGCCTCAAACCGTTTCTTTTTTCTATGAGAAAACTTTTTCAACCAGAAAATAACACACCCAAGTAATGTGCAACATACAAAGATTTTCTTCTAAACCCTCGCTAGTTTAAGGGAAACTCCGTCACAACTAGCTTAATGACAACAATTTTCGCGCCATATTTGTTTCGCGCTAAAAGAAAATGGCGGCTGTAGAAACAAATGAGCGCCATTGTGGCAGCCGACCTGCGCTCCGCTAGAAACAGCTGATTTATTTATTACCTTCTCGCTTCAGAAAATGTTGAAAGGAAAACGTAATGGAAGGAATAGAGAGAATGTTTACTTTTGTTTGTGTTCGTATTGTAGTTCTCGTGCAATTTCAACTCGTAAAGGTCAACATGCAAAAGAACTATATTTACTAAGGAACATGTATTTATTTTACTTGAACACAAAACGGCCATTGGCTAATTACTTTATTTAAAGACATACAATTTACATTTGACCATAGAAAGTTTTCCACCTATCGTATCCAAATTACTGGCATGAAGCAGGCGGTAATTTGACCTTTCAATTATTGTTTTTGCACAAATCGTGATAAATGTCAAAAAAAAATTGATTGTGCTGTAAACTGAAGCTGCGAAATCATAATATACACACGTGGGATCACTTATCAAGAATCAAATCGTAATCTCCCATTTTATTCACCCCCACACCCCGGTATGTTTGAAACATTTTAATTAACTTTCAAGAAGATTACCACAAGGCGTCATAGTAATTAACGTTACATGTCAGTAATTTCAGACTAGAACTGAACCTAGGAAAAAGCCAGGCAAACATAAAAGGTACTAAAGAGGTAGCATTGTATTATCTATCGTATCTATCTACCAAGGCCTCGGGCACCTTGAACGCGATAAAAAAAGAGAAGGGTTAGACGGTAACTATGTACCACAAAGTTTTCTTTCTCGCGAGATTCGATCACCATTCCCGGTTTATATTATGAAAAGTACCTTTTCTTTTTACTAGACATCAAAAAGAAGGCGTATGTTTGGTAATGTTATTAAATAATAAATTCATTGCCATCCCATGTGGCAATGCCACCAGTTTCTTGGACACATTTCTAGTTTGACAGCGATGCGGTAGAATTTTTTGATGCCATTTTGTTTTTAGTTTAATCTATATGGATTTCATAACAACATACATATCATCACGCCTGTATTCCCCGAAGGGATAGGCAGAGATGTAACCAATGTACACCTACAGTTCGCTAGCATGTTTTTAAGTCCCATGTTATAGGGGGCGAGCCTTTTGCCATTAACCGGGCACAGATCCTAACTCCAAGCAGCAGCTTGGAGTTAGGATCTGTGCAACTGAGAATTTCATAGAAAAACTCAATAACGGTTTGCTCGACCTGGGAATCGAACCCAAGACCTTAAGCGTAGTAGTTGCGCTGAGGACTACTAGAGGCTAATGAGAGAGTCATTGTATTTCATTACTTATTTCAATATTGTGAATGACACCTATGACGCATTGTTTTGTAAAATGTCGTAACCATCATCTCGGATTTTTATTTCACACTCATTTTGGCATCAGCACCCTCGAAAACCATGAAAATAATATCCCTGACAAAAATTTACGTCGTTACGACGACGACGACGTAACTACGACGTTAATTTTCATATTGTTGGCCTGCTATATAACAATATAGCAGGCCAACAATATGACCTGAACACGTCAATTCAAAATAAGTCCCAGGGCAAGTACTAAAATATTAATTCTGTGAAAGTTAACCGATCTTTGTAGTATACACGTGTATATCTTACTTCTTACTACTATTATAAATATTTATTTTGGATGTTTTTTACTCAGTCACGCCAGAACAGCTAAACAGATTTGGATGAAATTTGGCACAAAGACAGATTATAGTCTGGAGTAGCACATAGGCTTTTTATTCCGGAAAAATAAATGGTTCCAGAGGGATAATTACATTAACTTTGACGCAGACAAAGTCGCGGGAGGAAGCTAGTATTGTTTATAAGCCGATTGATCACCTAGTTTCGTTAACTTATAATGTAGACCGTATTGTGTGACCCTGAGGAGTTAGCAACATGTGAGTGACGTTGTACATGTTCAACGACTATTGTTACTAACTGTACCAGATTTTCACGAACCGGTATATGAAGATACGTACATATATGTCTGACATTGATCCTGATCGCGTCGGAAACGTCAATTGCGGTTATAGCCCACTGGCTTCCTAAACCCATTCCCAAGCCCTGCTTCATTGGTATACAAAAGATTCATTGAAGCACTTTAGGATTCTGCCAACGTAACCTTGAAATGCGGTCAATATTATTTTGACACTTGGTAGTTGCATGTCTTTGAACAACGAAGATAAAGTACCTATTGCTAAAAAGTACTTTATCTTCTTTAGGTTAATTGCCTCGTTAGCCTAGTGGTCCTAAGCGCGACTGCTACGCTAGAGGTATTAGGTGCGATTCCCAGCTAGAGCATATTGTTGTTGGTTATTTCTATGAAATTCTCAGTAGCAGCTCGAAGTTAGGATTTGTGGCCGGTTAATGGCAACAGGCTCGCCCCCTATTACAAACGACGTGCAGCTGTCAACTAATTTCTGCCCTGTGCTTTTCTGTAGTGTTTATAAGCACATATTTCTGTTACAATAAACAATTTTTCTTTCTGTTAGAGCAGTATTTTATTGACAATAATTATGTCAAAATAACAAGGTGACCGTAATGTCAAAACTTTTGATCCGTCAAGAAAAAGGTTGACAATCTCAGTCAAATCTTACACAGATTATTTGGTAAAAGAGACCTCAAGCAGCTTCTAATGGTACCTTAAACACATTAACCTTGCCAAGGTCAACAATGTTCTAATATTTGTAGGTATACCATTCCATAAGCTGGAAGCCGACCCCAACATACTTGAGCAGGCTTGGCTGATAATACTTACATTATAAGAATGGCCTTCGCTAAGTTGGGGAAAAATTCCGACGAAAATGTACCTAAATAATAAGATTTCAAGCTTCATTTTATGTTGTGTCACGACAGAATAATTATTAACACCGCAGTTTTGAATTTAGAATGCCACCATTGACAGGTGACACAATAGGGATGCGATAGGGTGTGCCATATTATTATACCGTCGACTCTTTGCTACAGAATACGATATTTAAAAAAAGAACGTATCAATCAAAACCAGCCAAATCTCATAGTAGGTACTTAATTAGATAATTTGTTTGTTATTAAATTAATATCAAAAACATGAAACGAATAAAAACAATTGATTATATTGTAAATAATATCAATTGTGATAATTATGTGATCGCGTCGGCTCGGAAATAATTACACCGCAAACCACAACCAACTGTTTAATTAACTACTATGATGTACCTACAGCTTACATTGCGTTACAAAACACCGCAAATCAATTAAAATAAATTGAAGCGCTTCATCACAATACGAAAACTACATAAAAATAACCCTTATACGTCACAATTCCCACATGTCTAAAGATAAAACCAAGAAAACTCTGTGTTAAACATTCAGCAAAGAAAATCTCATAAGCGACTGACATCTCCAATCAGGTAACCCGGTAAGTCCACGACGAGATAAATTCGAAACCTTCAGCCTTTTTGCAGGTCAAATAGGTCTTAAACTGACAAAAGCAAACTTCAACCTTAGTTACATAAATGTAGATCGCGCAATTGTTGCTTGCAATGCAAGAAACCGGTAAATATAACTTGCTACTTGTTGCCTTAACCATGAATTTCAATGAACCGTAATTCGTAAAATTTCCTTTGTTATAATTCAGAAACAATTTTAAAATCAAATTTTTTGTAAAATTAACAATGAACCATTTAAATATTCGAATTTTATAATATCAAATTAAATTCAAGATTAACTTACCATTATTCGCATTTTCCGATACGGATATCCCAAATTGACACCTCACAACAACTTAAAAATTAACCGTAACAATAAAGAATTTCGCTTTTTTTCTTAAAACAAAGGTCACAATCACACACGGAATATCCACTCTCACACTGGCCGAATAAAAAAGAAATAAATTCCAAATTCAAATGTGACAGCTCTGAAACGCGGCAGACACATTTTTTGACAGTTCGATTACTTTTTTTAATTATTACGATGGCACTGATCGAATTTTGCCCGGCGTCCGGGATTTTCCGTCCGTACACGACGTTCGCCCGGGAGATCTCGCCGGTTCCAGAGGCTGACTCTGGCTCGTCGGACGATCGAAGCTACGTATACTGCGCCTCCCCTCTTGCGTAACTGATATTGTTGTAAATTATAATAGCTTCTTTATACCACCTCATAACGACATACAAAAAATTTACAAAATTTTCTTTAAAAAAATGCTTTGGCTTATGGTTAAAAATATGTAATGCAGTTAATTATAACTAATAAACTGACAAAGACAACATATAAAAAAAATACAAATTCCTAAATCTTTCATTTTGTCAAATTACAAAGTCTGTCTATGCCTCAATACTACAATTTTACACAAATAAAAAACATATCTGGAATTCCATAACATTACGCAAAAAAATTACACTATACGAAGCTTCGACCGGCCCACATCTTTCGGGAAAACCCTCAACGCGCAAGCGTGAACTGGAAAATAAGAGCGAGATAACAACACCGGTATCGTACAAAAGAGGGAGACGACAATACTGCCGAAGTGAGTGCAATAATCCTATGAATTTGTTGTCTAAGCACGTTCGAAATTTAAAAAAGATATTTTTCATAAAACGCGCTTTAATTTTTTTGTTAAAGTGTTTATTCATAGAGATAAAAGTAAAAAAGTAGAAATTTAAAATGGCTGATATTGGTGAAAATGGTATAATTTATTTTTTATTTCATTAATGTATTTGCCTCACTCGATTAACATCCAAACAATGAAAATTTTTCTTTAAAACAAAATGTTTGAAACGTGTTACCTGGAACTAATGATATTAGTTTATTTTTACCCCCTCTCTGCGATCTTTCAGTCAAATGGTTATTTCATTGTGGGGTGCTCATGGGGTGGATAAAGTCAACTTTACCCCACTAAGCACCATATCAAATCTAAAGGTCAATACGAATTAAAACTGTTCAAAATGTAGTCGTAACCTCATCTCAGCGACAATCAATGTCAAAAAATTTGAGGCATTTTTGACAGATTCGAGACGGAGATTGGATTGCGATCGTTCATAGAGTTAGTAGATTTGCACCCCTGATAAGTTTACAGAGAAATTTTTGGAAGACACATACTTAATTATCATTTTTAACCCCCGACGCAAATTTGACGTGTCTGTGCGTGTGTGTGTGTTTGTGGCATCGTAGCTCCCGAACGCATAAACCTATTTTAATTTTTTTTTGAAAGTTGAATTTGGTGGGATTGTTCTTAGTTATGTTTGATGGAAATTGGTTCAGCGGTTTCAAAGTTAGCAGCTCTTGTGTTAGCAGCGGTAGGGATTCCTATTTTTCTGTCGGGGATTACTTATTTTTTTTAATTTTGTGTGTTTATTATTTCTTATAAATGCCGTTAGTCAAATCAGATTTTTACTAATAATTCTTAAATAAATAAATATTCTTATAATTAACTGCCTCGTTAGCCTAGTGGTCCTAAGCGCGACTGCTACGCTAGAGATCTTGGGTACGATTCCCAAGTCGAGCAAAAAGTGTTATTGAGTTTTTCTATGAAATTTTCAGTAGCAGGTCGGAGTTAGGAATTGTGCCCGGTTAATGGCAATAGGCTCGCTCCCTATTACATGGGACTTAAAAACATACCGGCGAACTGTGGGTGTACATTGTTACACCTCTGCCTAAACCTTCGGGAAACACAGGCGTGATGGTATGTTATGTGTTGTTCTTATAATTATAATAATTAAAATTAAATCAATTTAAAGAACAATGTGCACACAGAGCACATTTCTATACCAAACTTAAGACCCTAAAATATCACAGACCACATGCTTTCCGACAACCGCAAACGCGAACTTAGCATACATTGCAATACGCACTTTATTGTTAAGAGAATATAGTCGAAAATCTAAAAAACGGTACATAAACTAACATACATAATTATTCAGTTTGTTAGTTTTAACTAAAAGTTTTCTCTTCCGGTCGCTTCTAACGAACCCTGTGGTTACAGACCTTTTATGTAAGATAAGCTTGCTTATCTCGTAGATAGCAGGCTTTTCGAAGTAGGTACTTTATTTGATTAAGTACAATTAGTAGAAGAAAAAATTATAATTTTATTTTTGTAAATTAATATATTTCTAAATTAATTAATATTTGTTCTTGCGTTTTTATTTTAAAATTTTGAGTTACTATGTTTGTCAGAATATATGTATAAATATAAATTCATAAACTCCGAAACTACTAAAACATGGTACTAAACTAAGCAACTAGTAGACATAAAAACTATCCAGTTTTAATGTTGATTATTGACCATAATATTTTTTAATTCCAAATTTGGGCCACAGCAACGCGTGTCCGGGTCATATCAGCTACTAAATAATAAAACAAATGGCTGATGAATATAGGAACGACTATTTATGTTTAATGTTCCTTTTGATCCCTTATAAATGCGGTGTGATACCTATTCATCCACAAAGCATGCATAATGCGGCCCTCGCCCACGTGACTTCATAGATTTTAGGACCAACCTCGAATAGTGGGCGTGCAATAGGAATATTTAATTACTAGCGAATTGCCCGCGACTTTATCCGCGTGGTTCATTTCACCCGCCATAAGTTACGTCTTTTGTTGCTGCTCCGCTCCCGTGAGTCGTAGCATGAAGTCATATAGCCTATGTTACTCAGGAATAATGTAGCTATCTATTATTGAAAAAATGCTTAATATCAGTCCAGTAGTTTCGGAGCCTACTCGTTACAAACAAACAATTACAAACTTATTAGTGTAGACTAGCTTTTGCCCGCGTGAATTTTCACGCAATTTTCGATAAAAATATAGCCTATAGCATTCAGGTATAACGTAGCTTCGTATTACCGTAAGAATTATCAAAATCGGGCCACTAGTTCTGAAGATGATCGCGTACAAACCAAAAAACAAACAAACAAACTTTTCAGCTTTTTGATATGAGTACAGAATACCATATTTAATTACTAGGTACGTGGTTTAGAACTGTGTGGCTTGAACCAGTTTTCAAGGACTTTTAGCTTTCGTTTGCTTTTCATTTTCTATCTGTTTGTCTTGTGGTTTTGAACCTTTTACGTTACGAAGCCTTATTTGTGTGTAAATTAGTTTAGTTTGGTTTATATTCGTTTTAGTTTATATCAAGCGGATGTTTTGGTTTACTAAACGATTACCGAATTGGAAAACAGTTTAGAGTGTATTTCAAAGGACGTGTATATTTAAAAAAACAAACTAGCTTCTGCCTTAAATTATTCCAAGAGAAACACAACAATAGGATAAAAGTAAGCCTGTGTGTCAAGGTGGATCAATATCTATAGGTATATATGTACCAAACTTCAGCTAATTCCATTCAGAGTGAAATCGTAACCAACATCCATCCATCCACCTCACAAACTTCCGCATTTATAATAGTAGTAGGATTATACTACAGTAATACGGGCCTATTATTGTCCCACTGCAAACAGACAGACAAAAACCTCTTCCTAATCATAGAAGGCATTGATCACCTTTGCTCAAGGCGGGCAGACTTATTTATTAATTATTATAATCGTCTTAATTTTTAAAACAATGGCGGCAATTTGCTGTACCTATATTCAAATGAATTATGACGTCAATTACAGCAATATTATCTTCTCAACTCAAACACACAAACAAGTTAATTTTCCTCATAATTTTAAAATCGCTCCCTCCTTCTGTCTCCACAATCGCGTGAACTGTAAAGAGCTTGTCATTCACTCGCTAATTTGAAAAGTGAGCGGTAAAGCGACGCGTCAGCTTATTCAAGCGAACGAGAGAAGCGATCGCTCAAATGGTATTATGATGCGTTTGCATTTTATTGGATTTGTTATTATTGCTTTGAAGGATGTTTTTAAGCCGAAGTGGCGATTGAAGCGGACTGATTGATTGATTGAATTGAGGTTGTAGTTGGCTTGATTGATAAGCTGTTAGATTTTTTGTAGAAGTTTAAGAGTCGAGTTTGACATTGAAGTACATTTACAGTACCCGTTCGAGACATTTCAATTTGTTGTCCAGGTTTGTAATATACTTTATTTGCTTCTTTTTGCTTTTTAACGTATGTTTAGCAGTCTATATTGAGTCAGTTCTTAACTTACCCAAGTCTTTGGCGCCATCTGTAACTTCTTACCGTTCCGGAAACATGCAGGTATCAGGGCATGCAAGAAACGAAAACAAGGATTCTATAGTTTGCGGAACAGAACATATTGCAAAGCACCTGCTTGCGGTGCTTCTGAAATTACTAAAGTCCACAGGCGTAACCATAATTTCAGCATCAGATAACCTGTCTGGTTGTTTGTCCCTAATAAAATAGTCTGCCGCTCGACATAAATTAACACAGCCTATAACAGTCCACCGCTGGACAAAGATCTCTTCCAAGTTGGGCTACAACACCTATTTCTCCACCTTCCACATCTATTTTAACGTAGCTGTTTAGTTACCTAGTATTGTATAGTACCACCTAACACACCGACCCAACAAAACCGACCAGTAGGACCTAAACATATCGGTGAACTGTGGGTGTACATTGCTACACCTCTGCCTAACCCTTCGGGGAATACAAGTCTGATGGTATGTATGTGTGTATGTAGTTCATTCAGTAGGCTATCGTCACTCGATGACATGTTTACTAGAAGATTCTTCTGACAGATATGACTGGCCCACTTAGCAAACTTTTCCAAATTATGTGATTTCAGTTCTTTTCAAGATATTAGTATTTCACGACCGTCCGGACCGTCTCAAGTCTCTGAAAAATAATGAGGAAGGCAGTCGTCTTTGATACGGGGCGCATTGTGAGGAGGTACTCACTCTGGATACCTCACTATAGTCACCTTAGGTCTTACCATCTCACTATGAATGAAACATTATTTTATACAATTTGCAACATACCATCACGCCTGTATTCCCCGAGGGCTTAGGCAGAGATGTAACTAATATACACCCACAGTTCACCGGTATGTTTTTAAATCTCATGTAATAGGGGGCGAGCCTATTGCCACTAACCGGGCACAAATCCTAACTCCGAGCTACTACTGAGAATTTCATAGAAAAACCCAATAACACTTTGCACGACCTGGGAATCGGACACAAGACCCATAGCGTAGCAGTCGCGCTTAGGATCACTAGGCTAACGAGGCAGTCAACAATAGTCATACAATTTATTAATTTTTAAATATGTTATAAATTAGTTAAAATATAAAAGCGGCTAAAGAGAGAACCATTCCTTCTTTCCTCAAATGATTATACAACTAAAGAGGCGACTACACCGCCATTGCGCGCGCACGTCCATACCTACGTACAATTTGCTGGCGTCGGGACACGTTTCTGATACAATGTAAGTAATTGTTTCCGCGCCTTATTGTGCGATGCACGTGTCGATGGGCCCTACTACCGAGACTCACGAAGTTTTCACTTTGGTAGAACGAAAGTTTATTTCTTCGGTTTGCCGTGATAATTCCTGCTTTCGACAACAACGGTTATCTTCGGCCAATTAACTAACCAGTTTAGTTAGTAGATCTAAAATACTCATTACAGAGGATATCATCATCATCTCCTTAGCCTTTTCCCAACTATGTTAGGGTCGACTTCCAGTCTAACCGGATGCAGCTAAATACCAGTGTTATACATGAAGCGACTGCCTATCTGACCTCCAGAACCCAGTTAGTGGGCAACACGATACCTCATGGTAAGACTGGTTGTCAGACTTTCTGGCTTCTGACTATCCGTAACGACTGTCAAAGATCTACGAATGACAGCCGGGACCAACGGCTTTACGTGCTTTCCGAGGCACGGGGGTCTCACACCATCAATTTCCAAACTCCGGGCTGCTACTGAGAAATTCGTAATGGAAAAACCCAATAACACTTTTTGCCCGACCCGGGAATCGAACCCAGGACCCCGACCACTAGACCAACAGAGCAGTTCATTAGAGAGGATACATTCCTGCTTATTGTAAAACTAATTAATCAAATTATACCATTGCATATTGAACTAAGTTTTCATATCCATTTACCAAATGCTACGATTATTTTATACTAACTTCTGCCCACAACATAGAATTCAAAAATAACCCAAAGTCCTAAATTATCCCAAGGGAACATAAAAAAGGATCAATATTATCACATGTGTTTAGCTATATCAATATCTATAGTATATGTCAACAGTGATGAGACTCATGTCATATGAAACCTCTTAAGGAGTACTCCGTTTCATTCTATGGCAGCTAAGTTCAAAAAATGGTGTATTGGTACTCGTCACTGTTGGACAGTGTGGGAATCTTTGCCCAAGATTTACACGAAAATGACAGAATGTACCAAAACACCGTTTTCGCGCTGAATTTGAACTGAGCTGCCAAAGAATGAAATGGAGTACTCCTTAAGAGGTTTCATATGACATGGGTCTCATCACTGTTGAGCAATGTCGAAAAGTGGGTCCAAATTGTTGCATGCTCCTTTAACCTCATGCTGTTCAGCCGTAAAAACGCGTTTATGACACTAGTAGGATCCTGTAAATGTAGGTAATGTACTGAGACAGTGTGGTTTTTCAAAGCGCTCACTAGAGCGAAATTTTGGCATTACGCTCTGTTGGATTCTTAACGTTCGGCTCAATGCTTAGAGTTGAAAATCCAGTCCATGGCACAAAATATGTGGCCAACCTTTATCATTATAAAGAAACTGGAACCAATTTCTAATTAAACAAATACTCTATAATAATATAATAAAGCGGAAGAGTTTCTTTGGTTGTTTAAATGCGCTAATTTCCTTATTAGGAAGCTACAATATTCCCAAGATCAATCAGCTTTTTATAATAATAATAAAAAATAGGTCGGTAAAATATTTCAGGCGGACAAAGTTGCGGGCAAAACCCAGTTATTGTAGAAATTGTATGGCTTTCCACAACCACTCAACCCTGACCTTTCAATCGTCCTCGTAATCGTCACGTGTCCAACATTTTCCTTGTAAACAACGGCACATTTTCTTTTAAACCAAGTACCCCTAGTAGCGGTGACAACGCCGTCCAATCAGGACCCAGCTCAAGTCGCCCGCGAGCGGTGGCCGTCAGCTAAAGGCGTGGGCACACCGGACACGGCGACTTGTTATAAGTATCAAGCATTACCACTTACATCTCGTACGGCGGAATATTCCTTGTGAATTGGTATTGTAAACATGGCGGGTGTAGCGTGGAAATTAAAGTACTACGTATTTAGAGAGAGGAAATTAGGAATAAAATGTCGCAATGGCCCAGTGGTTAAAACACCCGCCTGTCATGCATGAGGTTGCGGGTTCAATATCAGGTACATTCTAAGTTTATTTAAACATCTCTGACATCGGTGAAGGAAAACATTGTGAGGAAACCTGGACATAAAATTAATATTAGTCTTAAATCGCCAATCCGCCTCGAGCAAGCGTTGTGATTAATGCTCATGCCTTCTCTGTATGAGAAGAGTCCTTTGCCCTGCAGTGAAACCATAATAAGCTGATATTATAATAATTATAATATAGCATAATAATATCCCACGGTTTCACCCGCATTAAGTTACGTCTTAGATTACTCCGCTTCAAGACAGATTCTAACTACGCGGCGACCGATCACAAACAGGATAACGGGTCGTGGGAGTGACCCCAGCAGTGCGCGTAACCTTGCCAAGGTCAGGAGTGATTCAATTGGCTCAGATTTGTACCTACGAATTGTATACGTAATCGTTTAGTGTTCGTGTATGTAACGTAGATAAAAGATTGCCAATAAATGGTTCTCGAGAATGTGGTTCTTATGTTTTGGTGTAATTTATTACACTTTGCAAGTCAAGGAGTTTTTATTACACTACTACACAGTACTATAACACGCCGTGTGACGTGCTAGTAGTGGCACAGTGGTTAAAGATCCACCTCTCATGTAGGAGGCTGTGGGTTTACGGACCACACGCACTGATTCCTTGTCTTTGAAATGTATATTGGTATTAAATATTACAAATGATTTAGCTTTCATTACTAATTCGTAGCACTGAGTGCGTGTTGCAGTACTTTGAGTGTCTTTTATTTTTGATAGATCGTTTTGACATTAGTGTAGTTTTATGGAATTGTAACTGTACAACTTATTGTAATACATTTTTTTTAAAGAGTATCCATTAATTTTTCTACTAGGGCAACTAGATTCAATATTTTAATTTTAACATGTAAATGACGTTCAAAAGTGCCTTTTAATGGTCTAATCAGTAACGGAGAACATTGTGTAGAAACCTGCACTTGTCTTAAATAGCTATAAGTCTAGAATCACCGGTCAGACTAGAGCAAGTGTGGTCATCCATGCGTATCTTTTCGGTATGAGAACAGAACTTTGAGGACTAGTGGGATAATAATAGATCTTTTATATTTTCATTTTAATTTAACTTTCATTCCAACTGTTATCAACTTATTGTAATACATAACAAAAGTTTAATATTATATTACATAATAACCGCAAGAAACAGACAACAAACAAATTAAGGAATTCTCACGAATTAACCGATTTACATACAATGTAAGTGCTACGCCGTAGCTACGCCGTAGCACCGTAGCAGCGTAGACCGTTCGTCGTAATTTACGTAGAACAGTGTTCATTTACATAGTGCTACGAGTGGCTCGCTTAATAAATATTACTTAGTTTGTATACTAGTGCTACTTGAAAGTACTTTACTTACTCGTAGAATGAACGATGATAAATTTCAGCATTTTATTTAAGCGAAAACACTATAATTTTAGCATTTTCAAGTATCCTTAGCGTTGCTCTAGGATATAGAAAAAAATTGTTTATTTTTTGACTGCCTCGTTGGCCTAGTGGTCCTAAGCGCGACTGCTACGGTAGAGCTCTTGGGTTCGATTCCCAGGTCGAGCAAAAAGTGCTATTGGCTTTTTCTATGAAATTCTCAATAGCAGCTCGGAGTTAGGATTTGTGCCCGGTTAATGGCATGGCAATAGGCTTGCTACCTGTTACATGTGACGTAAACATACCGGCGATCTGTGGGTGTACATTGGTACACCACTGCCTAACCCTTCGGGGAATACAGGCGTGATGGTATGTTAAGTTTATTTTTTGTATAAAATATTATCTTTAATGAATAAACTAATTACTCACGATGAATGAAGTACCTTAGCAGGACTAAGTCAAGAAGCATGATATGTTTTAAGAATGGTGTCTGTCCCAAAGTCGAAGAATACATACGACAGAAGCGATACTTACTAGTTCCTTGAATATTTTAGTTTAAAGATATTTATTTACTAAAAAGAACGTAAACTACTGAGGAAAGGAATCCTCTCAGAAAAACGGTATCAAAATATTTTCTTTACTTTATACAAAATTTTATTTCCGTGTTTCTATTTTGTCAAAATCAAATATTCATTTTAATTAGACCATTCTACTTTGGTACTTTTGAACAACATTTACAAGAAAACAAATGAATCTAGATGTCCCATTCAAAAGGTAGTTCGTAAAGAGAAGATTGGGCAAGAAAATGCATGCTTACTCTTTTTAAAATGATTACAATAATTTGTACAATTCTCTTTTCACAAACAAAGTAAAACTCAACGAGTGATTTTCTTCCTCGGCAGGTGTTTCAGTAACAGTGTCAACTCCATCCGACTGCACTAATTACTTCAGGCAGCCGGCGCCGGTAATGAGACCGTGGGTGACGAGGAATACATCAAATATATTTTATTTTTCCAAAACATTCGTACCTGTTTTTTTCGCGAGAAGGCAGGCAGGTGTAGAAGTGGTCTGTGCCTACATTTTTCTAGTTATGCATCGCTGAACCTTTATCTAACACTATTTATCTGAATGAAATTCTGTCACGGCGCGGTGGCAAAAACGTTAAAAAGACTCATGTGCCTGTAATTACACAAGCATCTGGAAAATTCCTTCGTTAATACGAAACTACTTTATCCCTGAGTGCTTATAGATTATTTTTTATTAAAAATAGTCTTCCATAAGAAAATTTACGCAGACGCTTGCAAAAGTTAGTGTGTATTATACATTAACTCAATCCTTTTTCCCATGGGGTTAGGCAGAAACCACAGAACCGCCACCTGCTACTATCTTTACATACTTCTTTCGCCTTATCCACGTTCGAATCCCAAACCTGCATCGTGATCCCGCCATTGTGGTTACGGTACTTAGCCACTTTTTCCCCAACATTAGTCCCTGACACATTAGCCACATTATCACTAATTCGTCTATCAATCCCTAAATGTGTAGCACTTAGAACCTAACTACATTACTCTGCTCATTATCATTACTGAAATAAGATGATTATCTCCCGAGAGGCCGCTCAAGTGACTGGGGACATTTAAAATCGTCGAGCTTGCGACCTTATTTTCTGGTTTTATTAGGGGCAATGGTAATGAAGGGGTATCTAAAATAAGGTTATATTTCGTATCTGGAATTTCTCAGAAGCAGGAATCTGAACTTGTGTTCGGTAAAAGCAAATGGGCTGGTCTTTCATTGGCTTTAAAGAAAGAAACGCATTCTGGGTGTGTTAAAAAAATGCAGTTTAAGTTCGCGACATCTTCCGCATGTGCGGGTTTTAATTTTTTTAGTGGGTCACTAATTATATTCCTAAAATAAAAGCTAGCTTATGTTACTCCTTACATCATAAGCTATCTGCCAGTGGCAGTCTCGGTGAAATCGGTTTAGCCGTTTCCGAGATTAGCTGATAGACGGACAGACAGACAAAACAGAATAAAATTTAAGTATCTGTTTCTTACGTTACTCTTTTGTGATTGTCAGTGAATAATAACTTCCCTATTTACCACCGACCTGCTTCACTAATAATAAGTATCTCATAACTATGGAATTATGTCGAGTAAGTTGGTCAGCAATATCCGGAATCCAATTCCTAATAATCGTGAGGAGACTCAGATAGCAATTACACTAAGTGACCTACATCAAATGTAGAGTGTTGTAATAATAAAAAATATCCGATTCAATAAAATAAAAACTAACTAACTTTCGTTGCTAAATATAAATGAGGATAAAATTAACCTACTGAGATCAGCTTTGTTAGTTATATACTGAATTATACCTGTGTAATACATAATTTTTAAGCTATACCTCTATATTTATAAAATAAAGTTGAAGAGATTTTTCTTTGTTTAAACGCATTTATCTCTGGAACTGTCAGTCGGATTGTAAAAAATCTTTTTGTATATGTTGGCCAGATTTATTAGAAATAGTGTAGGCTATAAAACATTACGCTACGACTCACGAGAACGGAGCAGTAACAAAAAATATTACATAACTCTAGTGAGAAAAAGTCGCGGCCGGAAGCTCATTTAACATAAATAATAATAGTTATGTTCTAAAGATTGTTGAATTTAAGATAACAATTGCTGAACCCTAACTGGGTCTATAACTATACTATAGCTTTAGGTCTTATGTTACATCTTATAAACACATTATAGTATGCAAATAAATAAATACGTATTCGAATAAACGGTTGACCTTCACAACATAGGTGGTCTGTACACACTAACAGCTATACAATAACAAATTGAACATTGAACCATTTTCATCAATTGAATAACAAGTTGCACACAAGAGCTACGGAGCGTCGCTTCCATTCTGCGCTATAAATATGCTTAAATGGAACTGCCCATTCGTGTGCCTCCTAGCAAGGCAATTTATATAGGGGTATACGTCAGCCCTTAATAATATAGTGAATGTTTTAAACTGACAAAATGCAATGTAAAGTAAAAAAAAACTGATTTTTCCATCTACTACTTTGCTTTGTCTTGCGGATCCCTAATCTTTTTATTAATAAAATATAGCCTACTAGTTTCCACATCAAAGTTGATATATTATCCCATGGGAATCATACATTTTTTCGGGATAAAAACTATAGTAGCTTATATCCTATTCCAGACTATGATCTTTCTATGTGCCAAATTTCATACAAATCCGTTCAGCCGTTTAAGCGGGAAAGAGTAACAAACATCCAGACATCCATACATCCTCACACACTTTCGCAATTTATGATATTAGTAGGATAGTAGGATAGCACTCTGGGATAACGTAATGTCTTACTAGCGATAGAATTCAGAGTCGGATCGAACTGGTTTTGGATACTAGAGCGTTCAAACAAACAAACAAAATCTCTTCATGTTTATTATAAGTCCAGATTTCTTCATTTTGTTTTCCTTCATAGATGTTAGTGATGTCCAAGATATACTTAAAGGTACATTTATGAATTGTAACAGTCCACTTTATTATTTCTTGCTGTTTTTTGTTGCTTTTAAATACTGATTTTAAAGCAAGCAAACCCACAGATAAAGGCAAGCGTGCAAACACGTCGGGGTGGCGTGACCGTGCAGTTGAACTGGGTCAGAGCGCGGTAACTCATTATGCGCCGGATTGCAGCTGATTGGATTCATTATAGCGAGATAAAAGTTAATTATTGACGCCACACGCGCGCACAAGTGCAAATTACAAGTTTAATTTTAGCTTGTTAGATTTAATTGAGAAACTTAATAGTGTTTTAATTTACAGATGTATGAACGTGGACGAGGCGAAAGAAGTATGTAAGGATCGTTGCAGGTGGCGTTCGGTGGTTTCTACCCCCATGGGAAAAAGGCATGTACCTATGTATTTTCTTTCTTTGTGTCATTAAAATCTTCTTAAAACTTAAGTAAGCGACTAAGCGGTAATCTGAAAGCTAATTCTACTAATTAACCTTAACAATATCATGTAAAATGATATCCAATCAAGACTGAAAGATCGAAGCCGGTCGCAAAAATATAAGTACCTACATGGTAAGAATAACGCTCGGATCATGAAGACTTTATGTATTCTTCAAACCGATTCCGGCAACGGCAGCTAATCTTAATGCAGACTAGCCAAGTACGCAGGAGATATTATAGTGCACAAGTGTGTGCGCAGACACAGGTGCACTATCTCTTTCTTAACTCTCATAGTCCGATGGGACGGCAATACGACACGACCGGGGAAAGATCAGGCGCAGGACCAACGGCTTTACGTACTTTCTGAGACATGAGTGTGTCAAACCGTCAACTTCTAAACTCCGGGCTGTTTGTAACTAAGAAATTCCTTATGGAAAAACCCAATAACACTTTTTGCCCGACCTGAAAATCCAGGATCCCACCCTCGACAGTCGTGCTTGCCACCACAAGACCAACGAGGGAGTTGAGAAGATTTTATAATATGATGTAGAAGGGGGTGACTTTCAAAACAACGAGGGACTTGATCATCCCCCGAAATTATGAATTTGCACAAAATTGTACCCGTAAAACGAAACGTTCTTTTTTCTTCTATTAGGAATTCAAGTAGTTATGGTTTATTTCGGTTTTAGAACTACAGAGTACAGTTAAGTATAAACACTTTGTTTAATTAAAATACCTTTAACAGTACCGAAAAGCTCGTGATCGATCAATTGAGCGGCACTTAGCTGAGCGGGAGGGCGCGGAGAGAGAACTTTTGCGTTTCTTTAAAAGCTCAGAATTAAGAGGTTCGACTTGCCAGCTTTCAATACAAAGTTGTTTAGAAGTTCAACCGATAGGCCGGCTGCTTGTAGGGAGAGCATGAGTTTGGTTAGAGAGGGATATTCTCCAGAAGGTAATTTATTTACAAGAAAATAATCAGGTGACTTGCTGTAGAGGTTTTTTGCAGCCGAGGTTAGTCCTTCACTGGTTTGATTTTCTGTACAAAGTAGTTTAAATGAATATTCTTGACACCGCATTCATATTCTGGTAAATAAGTAGCTAAACTCGATGACACTTTGTAGACGGGATAAGGTAACTAGTATCTTAGGCTTGCTGAAAATAATACAAAGTAACTCAGGGTGACACGTCGTATTTTTTTGAAGTTACCTATTAATTTGAATTTAAGTAAACTACGTTGCCGTTGGTACATTTCTCTAATTAATATCTTTAGCAATGCTCTCTACAAGAAGGTACTGGAAGGTACTATATAACGTTATGTTGCTTCCGAAGCCAAACCTAATGAAAATGTTCTTTGTAAGCCTATTTCTTAATCGCTCAAGGCAGATAGAACATAAAACAAAATTATAAAAAAAAGCAATAACAAGCACAACTAGTATCATCCATCAATATAAATGAATCCTCAGACAAAATAAATATTGCGTGTGATAAACTTATATCTCCCTCTCAACTTCCGTTCGCCCGTTCACACTCATTTCCGTAACGCTCTCGCTATGCATTCACCAGTTTACTCCCCAAGCCAAGCGTGCGTAAAGATGATTTACTTCAAAAAAAGACGTGTAAACATAAATTTGATACAGGAGCAGCCACGAGTCGTGAGAACAAACGTCAAGTTAATTTATGGGTTTTTGGTTCCTTTCTGGGTTTTTTGGAGTGTCGACGCTCCACGCGGTTGGTCCGTCTGTCGGACCAATCGCAACTATATAAAGTAACTAGACCGTCCGTTTTCTGTCAAGTTTGTGGTCACCCTAATCGTAGGCGTATCGAACGACAAACGTTACTTATTGTATCCGGTTACCGAGGTCAATGCTGCTGTTGTTACAATAACCATCTAAGTGTGTGTATATCTTGTTATTCTGGCCGGATATTGTGACTTATGACAATGGTCCAGCGACAGATATTCATTTTCCTGTATATACAATGTTGTAAAACATTTATTTTAAAAGAGTAAGTATGGAGCTTCTTGCCCATTCTTCTTCATATGAAACTAACTTTTTGGACGGGGCTACTAAAACATTGAACATTTTTCCTTGTATACGATCAAGAGTGCCTTTTAATAGTCTATTTGTCATAAATAATTAGACTTTGATTTTTTAATGCAATCACGTGGTCAGTAGTTTTTACTTTTCGACACTGTCCTAAAAGCCAATTATAATTGCCCATTCTACTAACTTTTAGAAACAATCACAATCTTAGCTCAGTCTCAATCTGTCAAAAATAACTCTGTTGTCTACATTTCTTGACATTAATTGTCACTAAGATAAGAATGCGACTAGATTTTGAACGATTTCAAGCTAACTTAACCTTTACTTACCGAGGGAGACTTACAGATTAGCACTGCTGGACATTACCTGTTGATGTCAAGAAATAAAAAACATTTTGATTTCTTTAAACTCGTCTATTAATAATAACAATAAACATAATCCGTACAGGCATTCTGAAGTAGCTATTTAATTGCCAGTGAAAACGCAATTAATTAAAACATTAACAAAAGTTATTTCATGTAAAGTTTGTTTGCAATATGTTTGCTTTATTTTGGCGGCAAGTTATTGCGTGCAGGGCAATTAAATTGCTTTCTGTAATATTGTATTTTCTTAGAACTTCGTTACAGGGTCTTGATGAAGCAACACGTACATTATTAAGGCTTTGTTTAGACTAAAGGCTTTGTTTGAACTGCCTCGGTAGCCTAGTGGCGCTAAGTGCGAGGTCTTGGGTTCGATTCCCAGGTCGAGCAAAAAGTGTTATTGGGTTTTTCTATGAATTTCTCAGTAGCAGCTCGGAGTTAGGATTTGTGCCTGGTTAATGGCAATAGGCTCGCCCCCTATTACATGGGACCTAAAACATACCGGCGAACTGTGGGTGTACATTGGTACACCTCTGCCTAACCCTCCGGGGAATACAGGCGTGATGGTATGTTATATTATGTTGTTTAGACTATAAACAAACAAAATCACAATATTTAAACAAAATACACCTTGTTCCCCTTACTTAGAACCGTTGCTTAATGTTAAGACCCGCTTAAATGTCAAAAAGAATCTGGTTAAGCAGATGCTTATTATCCCGACCGACTTTCGGTCAATACAGTTCTTGGGAGACTACCCGAGCTCGCAGGAGATATTATAGTGCACAAGTGTGTGCGCAAACACTGATGCACTCCCTCTTCTCTCAGTCTTATAGTCCAATGGGACAGCAATCTAACACAACCGGGGAGAGATCAGGCGTAGGACCAACGGCGACATGTACGCACTAAGACACGATTGTGTCGCATCATAGTGAACTAAGCCACGATTATAAGCAAAGAGGAAACATGCGTAACAAAAAAAACTGATTAATTGAAATGCCTACTAGTTGCAAACAATTTCTTTTACATATTTTCTAATATTTGTGCCCGGTTAATGGCAATAGGCTCGCCCCCTATTACATGGGACCTAACCATACCGGCGAACTGTGGGTGTACATTGTTACACCTCTGCCTAACCCTACGGGGAATACAGGCGTGGTGGTATGTTATATTTTCTAATATTCACATATAGCGACATGTGTCGCACATAATAAATAATGGATGGTATTCATTGAAGTTTTCATTTTAATCCCTGAATCCTGACTTAAGTGGCCACCTGTGTTACAGGAGTCTCCAATAATTCTCACATACATTCAATAGGGTAGATAACACCACTAAATAATTGACGTACTTTTTATGAGCTGTCAAAATGCGATTCCCTCGTAAATATTGTATGACTATACTAAACCATGACGTCACTGTTTGCCATCTCAATCTACTAACTACTTATTGATTTCAAAGCAACTAAAAATCCAACTTTATCGTTTGTTTAAAAATTTATCGGGTTTTCAGGGTTAAAATAAAGTGTTTTTTTAGTCAAGTTGTGTCTTGGAATAATTGTTGAATGGTGTCAAATATACAATTCCATTTTATCTTGATAGATTCACTCTCTTTACATGATTTTAATCGTGTTCAAATCTTCTCTTTTTTTTAATAAGACTCAATTAACCACAGCGATAGCTCTTTTTTCGTTCTCAATAGTATCAAGGTATTCGAGATATTTCCAAAACTCTCGAAAAAGTCTTGTTTTTATTACATCAGCTTCCATTACCCGTACTTCTTCCTCATCTACCACAAATCAATCAATAGTAACCCTACTAACCCTATACGAGTCCCCGACCACTTCAGCAGTACTGTACCTATGGAAGAAGTGTCCCTTGGTCTCCAGCCCAGTTTCCCCCGTCATGCCAGTGATAGCTGTGACCACATCATTGGTCTTCCTCCCACTCTTGTGACCTAAGGTTATGTTATACCTGTTTATTTCCATACCTAGGTTTCTGGAGCTGAAGCTACGGCCTAAGGACTTGGATCGTTTGACTGCAAACTTGTCTTTGGGCATTTTGATGTCGTATATAGGGTTGATAATGCCGGTGTATGGGGGAGAGGATGAAGGGTTTATTTGAGTGATGGTGGGTTCCAGTTGGAGTCGACTCGGGGGGAGGTGGTCGGAGTAGCGATGTGACACCTGGAAGAGAAAGGGGTTTTATTGTTTACTGGATTTTATAATGAATATGTCAATTATGCTGAAATCAATACATGCTCCTTCCGTGGTGGCAGGTAGTCTATTAAAATTACCGCGTAAACGATTGCAATACCTCTAAATCCCTCAATAAGAAGTCAATTATAAGTCAGTCAGTTATAAGAAAGAAAATACCTATTAACTTAAAACTTAAAGATTATTAAGCTTTTCGTACAAAAAAAGCTCATGATTATATATTTTATTCTACACATACACATTCATAAACTCACGTCTTTTTCCCATGGGAGTAGGCAGAAACCACAGAACCTGCTACGATCCTTACATACTTATTTTATATTTTATCCTTTTTAGTGAAAATGTCATTTAAAACAAAAAAAACTCTAACTAACTATGTATCTAATTCACATAATTGATAGTCAATATGCACTAAAAGTTTTGTCTAAATTACGAACCTGTCTCCCAATACTGGATGTCCTGGGCAGCGGCGGTGGCGGTGGAGGACCCTCGTCTCCTGACACATAGTCCGGGTGACGAGGCTTGTACTTCTGAGGAGACTCCGTGGTTGCTCCCTCCGCTTCAGGGAGGCGCCATGAACTGGAAAGAACAAGTAAATGTTTCAAATATCATTTATTTGTGGTTCAGACAGAATCAGCTCATTTTTAATGTTAAAATTTGCACAGTCCTTGAACACGCTCGACCAAGGTTTTCAATACAGAGCTCTCACCTTCTAATAACACGTACGGTGACCCATTCATTTATTTAAAAGCGAAAGGCCACTTATTCACTCACTCACTGACTAAACACAAAACCTCGAAAACTACTTGACCTATAAAACTGTTTGGCAAGTTGGAGATGAAAGGAAATTGCGACAAGGCCAAATAAAGGGAGTCTTTGACTTCTATACGGACGACGTCGCGGAAAAAGCTAGTCTTCCATACTACACTAGAGTCCCGGTAGATCGGTATAGTAGTCGCCACGAGTCGTGAGCACAAATGTCAAGTTAATTTTTAGGTTCCTTTCGGGGTTTTTTGGGGCGTTGACGCTTCACGCGATCGGTCCAACTGACGGACCAATCGCGTGCAGCGTCGGAAGCCCAAAAAACCCAGTAAGGAACCCTAAAATGCAAAAATTAACTTGACATTTGGGCTCACGCATCGTGGCGACTACTATACCACAGTATCAAACTGCTGTATCTATTAACGTGTCGCTTTTAAATATTATGAAGAAATGGTTAACGGTGGTTTATTAAATTCAAATTGAATTGATGATTAAGAGCTCTCTATTGTCAGTCAAAAACTCCTGAGCCTTATTTGAATAACTGCTACTCATTCTTAACGTGACTTTCACAAAGAGTCAACATACTTTGCGCCGATCGCTATTATTTGAATTGAGTTTGGGCACAGTTCAATTACTTTTTTATAAGTTACATTTTGTCCAAGAGTTTTGCACCCACGCACATTAACGAAAGTTTTCTAAGAGTTCAACGTAATTTTAAATGATTTTCGCTCATTTTTGTTGCTTGGTCGCAGAAATAGTGCTTTCGCGAATGAACCTATCAACAATTTATCTATACAAATAACAACTGTCTTGATAGCCTAGTGGTGCTAAGTGCGACTGCTACGCTAGAGGTGTTGAGTTCGATTCCTAGGTCGAGCAAAAAGTGTTATTGGGTCTTTCTATGAAATTCTCAGTAGCAGCTCGGTGTTAGGATTTGTGCCCGGTTAGTGGCAATAGGCTCGCCCCCTATTACATGGGACCTAATAATACCAGCGAACTGTGGGTGTACATTGGTACACCTCTGCCAATCAAATTAATAAGTCTGTTTATTATGTCAAAATAATAGCTTTTTCCCCAAAGCATATAAACGTTTTCACCAAAAAAATCATTTTTCTGTTGGTAATTTCTGAAACTTCTCAACCAATTTAGACGGGATTCTCACCAACAGATAGCTGACGTTATAAGCAAAGCTACTTTTATTTAAAAAAATGTAAAGTTAAAATAACCAACAACTCACATGGCACTAGCAGCAACCATAAATCGGTCGGAGTTATTTTGTTTGACGAAGTTGCCTTGTACAAATGGTGCAACATCCAGCTTATTATAATCTTACCTGGACGACCGCTCACTGCTCCTGGAGCGAGCAGCTCTCGCGAGTCGGTGCAGAGAGAACAGCGCGCCTTCACTGGCGTCACCCAGGAATGAGCATAGCTCTTGTAGGATCTGAAATACATCAACCCACTCTTTTTATACAATTGCTTATACAAGGTGTAAATAGACACATAGCTGGCACTTCCCATAAGAATAAGTAACATTGAGCATTAGTTATAGTTGGGAACGACTTGTATTTTTGAAGTGAATAATAAATGTTTATGGAGGCACCATGTAAAGCACACAAACATTATGCCTATGGGTGCATGCAACAATACAGGGGATGTGGGGGGGTTTAAATTGTACCACATACCATCACGCCTGTATTCCTCGAAGGATTGGGTAGAGGTGTAACAATGTACAACCACAGTTCGCCGGTATGTTTAAGTCCCATGTAATAGGGGCAAGCCTGTTGCCATTACCCGAGCAGAAATCCTAACTCCGAGCTGCTACTGAAAATTTCATAGAAAAACCCAATAACATATTTTGTTCGACCTGGGAATCGAACCCAAGACCTCTAACGTAGCAATCGCGCTTAGGACCACTAGGCTAATGAAAACACACACTAGCCTAATTCTGGTTATAACATTTTACTGTTCTAGATTTGACTGTACTCACAGTGAACCTGCCCCGGTGCAGTAAGGCCAGCACCAGTTCTCCGAGCGCAAGGTGCAGGGTGTGGTGGCCGCAGCGCCCCGCTATCATGTTGAGGGGGGCACACTGTCCCACCAGCCACTCGTCTTCTAACGACCAGGCCGAGTCCTCCGCGTCTGACGCACCGGACTCTTCCACTGTGAGGAAGGTATTAGAATTAGAGCCAGTAGGCAACCCTGCTTGTCCAGTTGACCTTGAAGCATATAATAGTCTCTCCATTGTCACCTTAAAGAATTTTTATAATCGGACTAGTACTTCCAGAGGTTACCTAAAAAGGAAACAAACTTCACCTCTTTATAATATTATGTAAATAGAAGTATAATTTGCCAAAATTGTTCATGGCACTTGAGTGGCTCCAACTGCTATAAGTGGGTATCAGTGGCACTTAGGTGACTAAAATGACAGATCACGCTACACTTTTGCCGAGTTCAATAGCCTTTGTGTTATAATGGCGAAATCTAGGTCAGAAATCATAAATAAGCATGTTTCAGTTTATCCCACTTACCACACAAAGCACTCTTCACGCTATTAATAAAGTCCAGCGTCTCCAGTATACTCGGTCTACTTAACGCCTCCTTATTCTTGACAGTAGACCCAGCAGACCGCGGTCTTTCCCTCATCTCCCTGATACTTTCGACTGGCTCCGTATACACCAAACTCTTCAAAGTATGGTACTTCCGTCTCATGGTCTTTGTGTCCGCATGATCAGAAATGGAAATTTCTGGAAACCCATAAGACGTAGCTGGTCGGTGTCTTCGCGACCGTCTCCTGACTTTGGGCAGGCTGTCCAGGTTGTCTCTGGAGATGTCCTGGATAGATGAGGAGGGGATGATGTCTGGTTTCGTGGTCCTCCAGTAGTTTCCAGTTTTGACGTTTGCAAGTATCTCGTCGCTACTCTCGTGTCGGGATATTGGTTTTTGTTTATGCCTGGAGAGGGGAAAAATTATATAAAATATGTGGTTGCGTGTTTCCTGCTGTGCTAATCGGCACTCTGGTTTGACCGGACCCGACAAGATATGGCCATTACCTACGTACATGTAGTATCCAAGGGTTAAGGTGTTAATAAGGTAGTAAAAGTACCGTATCAAACACTAAAATCATTCCGATCAAAACAATCCAAAACAAAACACATCCAGCATCCAACAACGTCAACCGCACAGAGGAAATCCTCGTATCGTACCGTTCGTGTACTAATCTCAACTTCAATCTGTCAAAAAAGCCTCTAATTACCCACATTTTTGATAACTTTCTTACATTGAATCACTGAAATGAGATTGCGACTGCATTTTCTACGTTTTTAATTAAGGGACGCGCCTCTAATATGTCGCTAAGAGGTCCTTGACCTCTCAAACAAACATTAATTAGTTTATTCTGGATAGCAACAATATTCCAGTAATTTTTATTTCTCTAATACAGATATTATTGGCAGTAACGTGAAATGTTCATTATAGAAACAATGTACCTACAACAATTTGAACAATTTGCAGAGTTCGATACCCTTACATTAATTAGTAAAGTTTGGATTGATTGTATCTATGAGTTTATGGATGACAGCGAGATTCGTGGAACTGGAATTCGTCACGTTTTATTTATTGGCGAATACAGATTTCATTTTAACAAAATTGTATTTGAAAAGTTAAAATGCGTATACAATTCCAAAACTAATTAAAGTTAGCATGGAACCTTTAAATAGTAGTTTAGGTAATGTATACCTGCATATTGAAAATCATTCTTGTTAAATAAGTTAATAAGGAGTGTTAACTTACTATATCCTTAATATCTTTGTTTGATAAGCAGTATGCATAGTTGACAGTTACGTGATGAGTCTTTTGACCCCATATGCATTTTTATATGCTGTTTCTAGCTTATGCCCGCGACTTCGTTGGTTATCTGCAGACTCCCTAAGTACGGATGCCTATTTTATTTCTCTAAAATAAAGCCAAAGTTACTGCCTCTGCCAGTCAAAGTCTCGTCAAAATCGGTCCAGCCGTTTAAGAGATTAACAAGCACAAACAGACAGACAACCATTTAAAAAAGTAGTTTCTTTGGTGTAAGTACCGTGCAATCATTCAAACAAATTGTAAAAATTTGTTATTTTTACATTAGAAACGGACACTTTAATTTAATATATTTTTATGTACAGACAGACAATTAAATTTCAGCATAACATTAAATAAGAATCACAACCACAGTACCGCAATTGAACAACGCAACGGTTACAATAATAATTCAGCGCACGCTCGCAGGCATATTGCAAATCATCGTCACTAATAACAAACGTTCACCCTTATCAGCACGTGTTTGCCTACTACCCTATATTGTTCACGTGTCGATGTGTGGGATTGAGATGTACATTGCCGTATTTTTGATAGTGGAAGCAGTGATAATAAATAGACTATGAAAAGACATTAATGTAGGTAGCTATGACTACTTGATATCAATCTAGTCAGTGTGTACACCTTCTTAAAGACATGTTCCTTTACAATACCAGTCTATTAATGTCCCTCGGTAAGCCAAAAGTCTCTGCTCATACACAGAAAGTACTAGCATTGTTCAGCACCATTGCTCCATTCCTTTATCTATCCCTAAAACAGCCAGGCTTAAATAACGTAGGTTTGGCGACTCTTGTATCTCAATAGAGTTCAATAAACATAAGAGCCAACTTAACTCGAAATCTACATCTATTTCACCCCTAGTCACGGCTCTGTGATTCCACCCCTCTTGAATGACAAATGACTGGCGCCCCTGAACAACTCCAACTAATATTATAATGATGGGATGTTTGTTAGTTCATGTTTAGCTTTAGTTATATTGTGACAAAGTTGGAACTACAAGCTACAAGTCTATCGGTTGTTAATTGTTCTGTTTTGCTCGATTTGATATATTGTTGAGAGTTTAGCTAAAGTTTGGGCAATATCCTCCCTAATGGTGTAATGGTGATACTAACTGCAATTTATTATGTGCTAGTTTCTGCCCGCGCCTTCGTCGGCGTGGATATTTTCACCCGTGTTAAGTAACGTCTTTGGTTACTGCTCCGCTCCCGTGTGTCATAGCGTGATGTAATACAGCCTATGAAGTGTCATAGGCTGTATAACAAAATTCTTTTACCCATAAAAACAACGTTAATTGAGAGTGCATAATTAACGTTGTTTTTATGGGTAAAAGAATTTTCAAAATCGGTTCTGGAGATCCAGAGATTACCCCCTACAACCTCACAAACTTTACCTCTTTATAATATTAGTGCAAAATGGTTTTTCGAAATGTTCGGTTTTTATTTTAATACAAAAATAATGATGGTTTACATCCATATTTCCGACTACTTCAGTAGATTTCCTAAAAAACTGTTAGCACACACACAAGTGCACTATAAAGTCTTCCTCGTAATGGCTAGTTACGCAAATGCAATAGGCATTATATACAGCTGAATTTTCCAGCACAATTTTAAGTCACCTTTAAGTCTTGTGAGATAGATACAATATAATTAGGTAAATGACACCATTAAACAATAATTCCAAAGCACAACTTCACAAAAAAAGCAGTTTATTTTACTGAAAACCTGATGAATTTTTAAATAACTATAAAATTCGGTTTTTATTTGCTTTGAAATCAATAAACACACATACCATCACGCCTGTATTCCCCGAAGGGTTAGGAAGAGGTGTAACAATGTACACCCACAGTTCGCCGGTATGTTTAGGTCCCATGTAATAGGGGGCGAGCCTATTGCCATTAACCGGGCACAAAATCAATAAATAGTTAGTGAATTGAGATTACAAAAAGTAACGTCATAGTTTAGTATTGTCATATAAACTATGGGGTATTCGCGTTTTGACAGTTCATAAAAAGTACGTCAATTGATTAATGGTATCATATAGCCAATTGCATCAAATATATTACCTCTCACAAAGACTACAAAATACCATTTTCGACTTCAAAACAATTTTATCAATGTCAAAAAGTACCTCTGAAAGTTTATTGGCAGCAACGTAATATTTGGCGGAGTGCCAGAGAGGTAACGATACGACGCGATAGTTGGACGCCACCGGTGCAGACCTCCGGAAAATACGTAGGTAGAAGAGGGTCAGAGGCGATGTGGTTCAATGTTTAATAGGCGTGTGAACAGTTGACATTTTGGTAGATATAACGGTGATGGCTTTGAAAGGAAAATGAGTTTATTAGTTTGAGTAATGTATCAATACGGTGCCATCACTTACAGGGTAAGTATGTACAGTTAAGTTGAAGAAAATATCGCAAATATCCTAACAATTTTCAAAATAGTGAATGAAATGTTTTCCCAGATAATCAACCACGCCCCAGATCAGCCTATGGACGAGGGATTTATATACACTTAGACGCTCTGCAGACAACGCCACTTTCTCAAGTGACACAGTCAACTTTAAATTATTTTTTATCATCTATGCAGTTCCATAAAATTGTATGAAAATCGTCATCACACAGCTATTTGCAAGTTTTTTGTGACCGCAACTGGGAGATCAAAGTTGCTTTGTTTACGGAGTGCCTTAAAAAAACCAATATTAAACAAAATCTTGTGATATAAGAAGTGTCGAGTGAGATTTTTGTGTGCAAATATATTAACTGTCACCTTTTTTTTTACGGACGTTAAATCATCAAATGCCTTCTTCCGCTCTTGGTGGAGCGAAAGGGAGTGTCCGTCTCTTACTTACTGAAACCCATCCGTGTACCTCCTAATGCCCTTTGCGTTCCAGGGCCGCGGTAGCTCTTTTGAACAAATTCCGCAACCCTAGCAGGATTAACTATCACCTAATCTTGCCCAGGCCTGGTAGGAACCCATTTTTTTAATCACCGTCTATCTCCCACAAGTGCAGTAGCGAAAGCCCCGAGCACGCATCGCTTGGCCAGCCGCAGCTTGGCCTCAGCTTTATCACGGCGGCTTAGCGTGAGGGTGCGAGCAGAACTGTGCTCACGACGTGAAGGTAGCTTGATGGGGTAGGAGATCGCCATGCCTTCTCCCGTAGGGAATACTAGACGGAAATCTGAAACAAAACATTAACATCAAATTACAATGGTCGACGTTACCGAGGTCACCCCAAGAAGACGTGGTGAGATGACCCAGATGCCCATCGCGAGGGCTAGTTCCAGGTAGCGCAAGAAAAAAATACTTGGAAGGACTCAGGGGAGGCCTATGTCCAGCAGTGTGACATTTCAGTTTAGATAAAAATAAAGAGCGATTAGCTGCTGCACTAAGTCTCCTGGGAGTTCGATTCCCACACGCAGCAAATATTTGTATGACGTATAGATAGTTGTCCCGGGTCTGGTTGTTTACGTATGTCATTTTAAATGTTCTTATCATTTTCGCAGTAGTAGAGCTCCTAGTCAAAGAACTCGGCCGGGGAAGTACTACCATAATACCTTTTTCTGCCGCAAACCAGTGTTACTGTATCTCGGTTTGAAGGGTATGGGTGCCGGTGTAATTACAGGCACATGAGAGATTTCAACTTTGTCTCTGGGATGGCAACGCATCTGCAAGGCCTCTGGTATTCCAGATGTCTATAGGTAGCGGTGACCACTTAACATCAGGTAGACCGTCGGCATGCTTGCCATCCGATGACATTAAAAAAAAATTGTAATGTCACCCACGATACAGGACAATTGCCCCTAGCAAAGGGACAACGTTTATTTTGTTGACAAGAAATCCGTTTTAATTTCTACCCTGGTATAAGTCTAAGCGACTACAATTTGTGGATTTGTTTGCTAAGTTGGATGTACAACTAACACAATAAAGTCAATGCTCAGCAAAATGCAACTTAGGACTAGCTTGAAACATAATACTGCCAGTTACAATGAGATAAAACATTTTGAACATAGAATGAATCCCAGTCGCTGCAAAGCTATGGAAATGCAGTAGAATATGTTAAATGTTTCAAAGATATACTCTCGTATAATGCGACAGTTCTTTGTTTCAAATCTCTTTGAATAACTACAAACGGAACATCTTTTGTAACACATAATTCCTCGCTGTCACGTAATTACTATTTTTGTGAATCAGAACAGCTGCTGCAGCGTCATTCTGTTGAAATCTTTCTCTCTGATTATAGGTGAAGTCGGCGTGAAGTAAGCTGTCAATCCTTAGCATTATTTATAATATTTAAAACGTTGTTTTACACCGCTATGCAGCTTTTACTCATGTAGTTGGCTATCATATACAAAAAGATTTTTTCTAATCCGACTGGGAGTTTTAGAGATTAGCACGCTCGTGACACAAAAAAGAAACAAAAAATCTCTTTAGCTTAATAATATTAGTATTGATATGTACAGGACCCTTCTCAATCAGAGGAGCTGTTATAAATCAATATATCTTTGCTAATTACACCCTGATGACTCAACTGTGACCAAACTATTCCAATTCAAAGTTTTTAAATCGGGTACAAATAATAATGGAATAGTAATAACGACAGGCGCGATGGGTACAACTCGCGGGGACAGACTCAGCCCCGTATCCACAACTTAGGCGGGATTTGCAACTCGCCACAGTTTCAAACTTTAACGAAGATATACAGAGATGGAAGAGCTTCACTGTTGTGTAACTACACAATTATTACTTTATGTTAAAACGGTGATCTGCTTAACTGAAACCTTTTATAAAAAAATACTATCACTGAAATAATTAACATGAGATTCGAAACTTCTTCATTTGATTCAGTGGTACAATCAGCAATAAATATTTTATGAACAACGAAAAATGGTTATTGCTCGGGAAGAGAATTTTGCAACAAACTCATTTATTCTTAGGATAGCACTATTTTAACCAACACCAATGGGGGACGCAAATCTTGTGTCAAGTGTATAAGTGCTCCCAACAAATGATAGCAGTAGAAGTCTAAAATGGTTTTAAGATTATAGCCCAAAATGGTTTAAATCGGGTAAAGACCGACATAACCCTTGGTTTCCGCAGATGGAGGACATCCAAGCGGACTCCATAACGAAAATAAAAAAATTGTTGAAATTCGCCCGTAGTGGATCGTTTCTTATAATTTGTCTTAACGTTACCGGGTTACCGGTGTACTTAACACTTGACAATGTAACTGTCTACATTCCCACCAAATATAACCATCTCCAGCCACATCCAGCCATCTACATCCACAGTCTACCAGCCACAGCCAGCATTAACTCTAGCCCATTCCACCCAGAGCTCTCCTGCCTAAACAATACCACAATACCCAATCCCAACATACACTGGTCATATTAAAAATGCTAACGTATTCCGTTGCAAGCGAAACGATCTTGAAATTTTGATCCACTGGATTGCGATATAAAATAGTGGCTTCTGTTACTGTTAGGTGCGTTTTAAAGGAATTATTTGGAATTTTAAACTTTATTTTTAGTTCGGTATGGTTTTGAAACGAATAGTTTGTTGTGGAGGTGTTAAGTTACGAGAATTTGGAGTATTTAATCTTCATTGGTGGGTGGAAATTACAAAGTGGCCATAGCTACGTGATTTTAGTATGGCTGAAATAATGAAATATATTGTAAAATATGTTTAAAAGCCTGTCAATTTGGCTGTGTACCAATTTTGGAAAATTTCGTATAGAAACCTGAGACTTGAATTGGATTGGAAGAAAAACATGTCAAGTAAACAGTTCAATTCGAGTAAAGAAAGTATGAGCATTGATCCGCGTTTCGCACATGGACCCTGAACATTCATTAATAATCCTTTAATCTTCTGATGATAATGATTCTCCTTCTTTCAGTCTTCAGAAACGCAATTAAACAGAAATTAACAGAATAGATAGACATTATAATAGGAACAATAAATTAGTGGCTTTCAATTCCGCAGCGGTCATTCCTCTCTTATCCCCAGAATTAAGCTAAATGTAAGCACTTGCAGTAAATTCGCGGCAACAATTTAATGCGAGGTTGGACCTCTAGGGCTTTGTAAATGAACAATCAAACTGTAATGTTTGCATATATTCATGGGGGCGACGACCGGTACATAGTTCATGATGATACTGTATTGATGCTGGGAATTATTTAAGAGAAAAGGTAGCGGGTTCATTTTGTTTTTGAACTCAATTTCGTCATATTGAATGTCAGTTGTCACGGATTAAAAAGTAGCCGATGTCCTTTTTCAGATCCCAAGCTATCTCTTTGTCAAACGTTGAGATCGGTTCAGTGGTTTTGTAAGGTAGGAGATCGACAGACAAACGAAGTTACGCATTATAGTAGCGCGAAAGATTATTGTAGAAATAAAAAGGTCTAAGGTTTGAGGTCCACTGTCATCCATGGTACATGTAACACAAACTGTAGTATTTAAAGATTTTCAGTTCAAAAAAGTCTGTCTCTAAAATTAAACTCGATGTGTCATCTAAACAAGATTAAATTCTATTGCAAATTTACAGACGCTCATCGAGTTTTGGGAAAAGGTTTATCACACTCTGCTATGAGCGACGAGGACAAAGATTAAAAAAAAAATACTTGTCTGCTTCTAATCCTAATGGCTGTCATATAACTGGTAACGTCCATTTATTTTTATTTCCTGTTTCATAACAGGATCATGTATCTTTAAAATCAGATACTTACCAATATGCCGAAATCTGTCCACAAAATCGACCATAGCTTTAGCCCATGCGAACTTCTTGGCAGCATCGAGCAATCCCATACACGGCTCCAAGGACCCATCATGGACACCCATACAATACTCCTTCAGCCCATCATACTCCTTAACACACTTTTTTCCGTCAAAGTCTTCTAAAAACCAGGAGTTTTCTAAAGAACTGGCGAAAAGACCATCCAGGTATGGTTTTAGGACTGGTCCTAGGTACTTCTTGTCGTCTTTGGAGCCTTTGTAAAGCCAGTTGAGGATGTTTTTCATGATGACCATGTGGTCCTTCAGGTCTTCTCGCCGGAGGTCGGGGTCTCTTCGGACGGCGTCGATGAGGCACGCTGATGATGCATCGTAGTAGTCTTTTAGTTTATTCCATTTCTTTGATCTGTTGAAAATGTTGAATGAGGTTAGGTTTCTTGAAGAGAATAGTACCCTTTTTAGACTATAATTGAAATAACAGCAGGTCTGTTCTATAAAAACCTCGGTGAATTCGGTGGTGAAGTGAGTTTGAAGTAAGCTGTCATCTCACTGATGCTAAAGAATGACAGTTCACCTAAATCCACCGATAGAGATGTTTACAGAATACACGCGGCGAAATTATTGTCACAAGTTGTTAGTACATCATACAAATTAGCAATCACGATGCTTTGATACTCCATGGAACAAAAGCCACTACTTATGGAATGCGCTTTTACGTTTTACACGCCTCTTCATACATTTATCCAAGCAACTTCTAATGTAGCTAAATTCATTCTATTTTGAAATGATATTGAGTAAACCATTTTAATAATTTCAAACCTCACCTATAAGCAGACAGCTCCCTATCGAACTCTCCCACATTCCTGGAGTGGAAGTTGTTCAGATATAGGTCTCGAGCCTGGTCCAACATGATCGCCAGGATGTGGATCAGGTCCTCGATGGGCTCTTGGTTCAATGACGTCACTTGTATCAGGTTCGCTTTGAATGTGCTGTGGTTCTCCTGGTGAAAGGTAAAAATAAGCCGTAAAGAGAAAAACCTCATACGACTTCTTGCAGGATTTGAGTTTTATTAATTATTAAATATGTTCATTTGAATGTTTAATTCCTTCTACAACTAACTAAAACTTAAAAACGGATAAATAATAATTATTATGTCTATGTTTATTTGTGGGAGACTGGTATCTGAATTATTCCATGGTTTGTAATTCAGGAAACCAGGGAATGAAGATCACATCGCTCAGTAGATATTAAAGAATGTTAAGGATCTTATTTATCAGGGATATTTTTTATCGATGAAACCGAAGTCATGACTGGTTTGGCCGTTTTTAAGAATTTAATCTCACAAACTGACCCGACTAAATAGCGCCCAGTTCAAACCTTACCCAGATTATTAACGTCTTGGTTCTAAAAGGAAAGAGAGCTTCAACTTGTCAACTTTTACTCACACACACCACCATGCTCTTGCACTTCATGAGCTCACTGGCGACCCTCCACAGGTACCGCAGCTGCCTCCGGGAGTAGGAGGGCGAGGAGCCGGCCGCCGCCCGCGCCTCTCTGTTGAGTGCCTCCCAGCGACCCAGCAGCGCAGCCTCTACGCAGTCCGAAGGGGAGGGAGGGATGTCTTCACCTGAGGATGGTGTGTTTATTAGTTTTAGGAGCTATATCATTCTTCATTGCAAAGAATAAATCAAAAGACAATGTTGGTTCAGTTTCTGGCTGGATGCGACCAACGCAGGGCGGGTCATAGTGGCTATTCTTAAGGAAGGCCTACGTCCATTGGATGTCGTTCAGCTGATATGATGATGAAGGCGGACAAAATTAGTAGCTGTTAGAAGTTGGACTAGACGAGTACGTTGATTGGAGGTCCTATTATTTTCGTGTCTGTTTGGTAGCACGCTGGAGACGCCAGAATCATGTACGGAATCCATGGTAAAATTTTTCGTTACGATGTCCCCTTCCACCTGTTATAATATGAAAGCTCCTAACATTGTAAGCACCGTACCAGCAACGTGGTGCATCTGCTGCAGACAACTCTTAACACACGCAGCATCGAACAGCCAGTCGGCATCCCGCGCCCCCCGCCGCACCAGCGCCCCGCGCTCCACCGGGTACACGTACCCCGCCACGCCGCCTCGCTCGCATACAGCGTATAACCTGGGAAATTTTCATATAATACATAACACATACCATCACGCCAGTATTCCCCGAAGAGTTAGGTAGAGGTGTACACCCACAGTTCGCCGGTATCTTAAAGTCCCATGTAATAGGGGGCGAGCCTGTTGCCATTAACCGGGCACAAATCCTAACTCCGAGCTGCTAATGAGAATTTCATAGAAAAACTCAATAACACTTTTTGCTTGATCTGAATATAGAACCCAAGACCTCTAGCGTAGCAGTCGCGCTTAGGACCACTAGGCCAACGAGGCAGTTACAACATATTTATTGAAATAATGAAGAAACTTCCAACTTTAAACGTTGTCAAGTATTTCTCTACTGTTAAAAAAAAAACTAAATCAAAATTGGTTCATGCGTTCGGGAGCTACGATGCCACAGACAGACACACACACAGATACGTCAAACTTATAACACCCCGTCGTTTTTGCGTCGGGGGTTAAAAATACAATACCAGAAAAATATTTTATTGTTTAAATGTGTAAAACTCACGCATCCAGCACCAGTAACAGGTGATGCGAGGCATGCGTGGCTACGCAGCACCTCGCCGCTGAGTGCGCGTACATGCCGCAGCGGTCCAGTCTACGCCGTAGTAAGCTACTGGCCGCGTAGCGACTGAGCACGCGGAGAGTGCCCTACGAACAGTAACCATACCATACCATCAAGCATGTATTCCCCGAAGAGTTAGTCAATGGTGTTCCAATGTACACCAACAGTTCGCCGGTATGTATAGGTCCCATACAATAGAGGGCGAGCCGATTACCATTCACCAGGCACAAATCCTAACTCCGAGCTACTACTGAAAATTTCATAGAAAGACCCAATAGCACTTTTTGCTCGACCTGGGAATCGAACTCAAGACCTCTAGCGTAGCAGTCGTGTTTAGGGCCACTAAACAAGGGAAGCAGTTAACGAACAGTAAGATAAATATAATTGTAATAAATAAACTAAAGTAAAAGTAAAAGATATTTTTTTTTTAAACTAAAATTAATATTGACTTCTGGTATTCAATTAATTAATTAACAGTTAGGAAAACTGCGCCGAATCCTAAAACGTCCATTAAAAAGAGTATTACTAGTACCACTTAATTAAAAGAAGATATTTTCAGAGCTAATTAGAAACCTTTGAAGATAAGGTTAGTAAGGTACGGAATAATCTTAAATCATGTTTTTTTTTGCATCATTTTTAATTTTATTTTATGAAGAGGAACGGACAGACAGCGGAATCATAGTAATAGAGTTCCATCTGGCCCCATAGGGTACGGCAACAATCAGTAACTTTGTTCAGTTTAGCTATCATGTATTCCCCGAAGAGTTAGGCAGAGGTGTACCAATGTACACCCCCTATCCGGCTGTATGTTTTAGGTCCCATGTAATAGGGGGCGAGTCTATTGCCAGTTGTTCAGTTGTAGCTTTCCTAAAATAAGTCAAAATCTTTAAAATCACCTGATACACTCCTTCCCTCATCTTGTCAATGAGCATGTTGAGTGCGCCAGCGATCCTGGCGACCGTGGACAGTTCCGAACAGTGCGCGTCCAGCTCCGCTTCCAATGATGGATGCCATAACTGCCAGGTGGATGCGCGGTCTCCGCAGACCAGGGACGAAGGTGGACCTACTGCGACGGCGTAGTATCCCTGGAGAATCAAGGTAAGGTTGAACTTTAATGTTTTATGAGCGTATGCCTCTAGGGTTGTTTGAAAGAGTTACCACGACCCTGAAACGCAAAGAGCATTAGGAGGAACACGGATGGGTTTTAGTCAGTAAGAGTCGGACATTCCCTTCCGCTGCGCCAGGAAGAAGCCATTTCACGATTGCTCATCATTAAAAAAAAATGCTCATATTATGTATTATACAGGGTGTTAGATTAATTGATGGGAGTGTAAACTCTCGAATGATCAACTTTTACTACGGGTCTAACTAGGAGATTGCGGAAAGAAAGTAATCTGTCCCTTCAATTGTGACGAGTTATGCCGCCAACAATAAGGTCTAGAGCAGCTTTTCTTTACGATTTCAAGATTAATCCCTAAGTAAAAAATTTTCATTTCCATAATTATGTACTACACACAAAAATAAAACTGTAGTGTTTAAAACTCAAGTTACTACTAAGAAAAATAAAAAAAAATAAGTAACCCTCGACAGAAAAATAAACATCCCTACCTCAGCTAACAAAAGAGCTGATAACTTTAAAACCGCTGAACCGATTTCCATCAAACATAGATAAGAACACTCCCGACTAATATACCTCTCAAACAAAAAAAAACTTAATCTTAACCCCATTGTTTTTGCGTTCGGGAGCTGCGATGCCACAGACAGACACACACACAACACAGCAACTTACCCCCTGAGCACTAGTATAATGCAGTAACGCCATCGGATGCGTCAGCGGCACCCTATTGGTGTAGGCGGCTGCACTGCACCCCTGGACCCTGGCTCCCAGCATCAGCTTAGCCTCTGCTTCACCAGCGCCAACGCGCACCATCACCCAGGCCGCTCCTTCCACGATGGCGAGGCGCCGGTCCGTGCTGGATAGCAGGGATGACCCTATAATAAAAAACGTGAGGTGTGTTTAACGTTGCTTGTAAAATTCTTCTTGTTCGGAATTTATAATTAGCGTATACTTGAGTTTCATGAGCATGGGATCCTGGTTTCGTTTCCCAGGTCGAACAAAGTGTTATTGGGTTTTTTCCATTAAGAATATCTCAGTAGCAGCTGGGAGTTAGGATTTGTGTCCGGTTAATGGCAATAGGCTCGCCCCCTATTGTATGGGACTTAAAACATATCGGCGAACTGTAAACGGGTTTACATTGGTAGACCTCTGCCTAACCCTTCGGGGAATACAGGCATGAAGGTATGTGTGTGTTAATTCGAAATAGTCAAACTAAAGCGGGTGCAGTTGTTTTATGCAATCTTTATAGAGACTTGCACAGATAAAAGTTACTGACATCCATGTTATGGCTAGTTGACTCATCAATTTGTACAATACTAACTAGGTATGCTCTGTCTGATAGGAATGTTCTATAGAGACTGTTTACGAGAAGTAATCTAAGCAAAATCATGAAAATCTTTATGGATTGAGTTTCCAAAGTCGTCAAACCTAAGCCATATTAGCATGGCGAAAGTTTTTAAAATTCATAGAAGAATATGTCGTTTAGACTAGACGTTAAGCGGACATGCAAGTTTCAATGCTGGGCCATTTTTCAGGAATCAGGTACAAAATACAAATGCAGGTATACATTCAAGTATGATGGCTGGTTTTTATGTTTTACAAAATGCGGAATAATGAATGTATAATTAAATTTATTTTTGCCATGCTAACACGACGTAGTTCTGACGACAATGAGATCTAGAACCAATATATTTTAGCGTAATTCAATTGTTTTTGTAACATGCAAAGTTTTGATCACAGTAGATATACTTGGGTCCCAACGCAATTGAACAATCATGAACCGTCATCGTAACAATGTATTATGAAACAATACTATATCAATGAAAACAATAATTAAGTCAATATTGTAATAAATTAAGCTCTTGCAATGCTCTGTACAGCCTTATTACTGGTCACTGAATAACTTCGCTATCTCCAGGGAAATCAGGAGAGCGCAGTCCGGTATATTTTGAGCGAATATCTGCTAATTCACCTGATATAACCCCGACACCCATGGGAAGAGCACGATTGGGATGCGAGTGTTGCCTCCCAAGTACTTTTCCCCGGTTTTTCGAACGAAAAATTAATGTGACAAGTTGTCAAGCGCGGGAACTGCTGGGATTGGTTGTTGGTCATTCAGTCAACCAATCAGAAGATTACGCGGCTTTATATATTGTAACATTAATTTTTCGTTCGAGAAACCAGGGTTCAGTTATGTATGATATTTGAAGAAAGGGCGACTGTTCGTAACAGTTTTTTTTTAATTTTGACGACACGACGACTTGTCTATTGGCTGCGCTGCAATTCCCGTGCAGAACAAATATTTCTTTTGCCATGGTTGCGAAATTTGTTCGAAAGAGTTACCGCGGCTCAGGAGTGCAAAGAGCATTAGGAGGAACACGGATGGATTTTAGTCAGTAAGAGTCTGACACTCGCTTCCACTTCGCCCAATGCGGAAGAAGTCATTAATTGTTTTCACATATAGAAGCAACCAAGCAACCAAGACTTTGTAAATACCAATTTAAAAAGAGTGTCCATGGAGTTTCTTGCTCGTTCTTCTCCATAGAGACCTACGTTTTGGAACGAGCAACTAGCCTCAACTTTTTGTATGGGTAACTTCTTGACAATTCAAAAGTGCCCGTAAAAGGTCTAATTGAAATAAATGCTTTGACTTTAACTTTGACGTGATGATTTGTTATCCTTATAAAAAAAGGTCTGGTTGTATATTGTGTTAATATTTAAGTTTATATATTTGCAAACGCAACCACGATACAGAGCAATTCCTAGCGTTGAACGACCTTCTAAAAATGATTAGTAAATTAAAAGTCACGTTGTATTAATACACAAAACCCCGTCTCTATCTCCATCCCTTTTACAACACATACGAAAGAGAAAGATGACCTCTTTACTCAAGTTTAACCTGACAAGAATTAAACTGCAGTACATCTTTTATTCTCATCTCCATAATACTAAAGCTAAATAAGATGAATACGGCCGCTCATTTTTCCACTTTGCAAGTTTCATTTATTCATCTTGAGCCATTCAGTCGCGAGCTCGCCCTAATTTATTAAAAAAAACTCTTCATATTTCATGCTCAGTCCTCTTGAGTGCTTCTGCAGAAATACTAGGACGTCTACAAGACTTGATATTAAGTATGTTGCTAATGAAATAAGTTAATGTAGCGAGGCGGAATAATGACCTAGTGAAACATTACAGATGTGATTCGATTAAATTTTATTTCGGAGATTTACGAATTTTTGGGAGGGTTAGGCTTCGTACACGTGGAAGTCAAGTATACGATGAACACGTATACGGGGTGTAAAAAGACACGTCGTATAGTCGTTAAACTACGCGCGCTGCCCAACAAACTAACTAACTTTGAGCAAAAGGTTTGTGGAAGAACGACTCTTTTTTTGGTGTAAAAAATCACTGTTTTTGATACCATGGAATGTAAAAAAATAAAAGTGAGCAAATGCAAGGTTAATAAGGTTTTCGGAAACGTTATATGTAGGGTAAAAGTGGGATCGATGCCACAATTTTTGAAAACATTTTATATCTGCCCGTACAAAAACCAAAATAATTTATTTGCATATCTAGCAAGTACTTTGGTTCCTTATCTACAAATTTATGAAAATTATAAGCATTATCTTCGATATTTTCAGCGTATTAGCGATTTTTGCGGACCTCTACTTTTTGGGGCAACTATCCCATGTATGGGACAGTTGCCTAGTCCATATAAATTACGTTTAGAATAGACGACACGCTGAAAAACAAGGCATCTATCCTCATAAAACTTTGATCGCACATTGTTACCCCATGCGATCGCACAGAGGCTTGAGACACGGTCCACTTAGTAGTAGCTGGAAAGTATTTCGATAGATAAATGAAATAGCACGCGATTCTGCCGCAAAACTAGAGTAATTACAAACGTCGCATCTTTACTCCTGAGGCTGTATCCTACTTTTACCCTATGTTTACACCCGATATGTTTGCCATAAGCACTCGGTAACAAAATATTTTTTATAACTGAATCAGTACCTACTAGAACATCAAACAAACAAGCTTTTTTCTTTATTATATATATACTATATTATATATATATATATATATATATATACTAGGACAGATGATATTTCTACATAATACACACCATTTCCAATGGTGTAATCTTTACGCCTTAACCCTTTAATTACTTCGTATTAAAACTATTGGGACCGCTCACCCTGTCAAAAATACATCTGCAATAATGCACAGCACTATGACCGTGCGACCACGGGCGCGCGCCGCGATTGTGTGAAAAAATGATTTGAATAAAACTGAAGCTAGTTCATGTTGTAACATCTTATATTGAACGCTCCATAAGTGTGATATATGATTTGAAACATCCCATCTGAGGTAACATAATTAATTAGATTATTATAATAACAGAGAACATTCCAACTTGCATATTGTATTATGTATATGATTATAAGAAGCCCGTACTGTACCACTGCTGGGCAGAGCCCTCCCTCTATTTCTTTTATCAGTCGCGGTTTGCGCTGCGTCTTGCCAATTCTCAAGGAAGCCGACCAAGTCGCCCCGCCATCTCCTACGTGATCTGCCGCATCCCGTCTCGCCATTTCGTGACAAAATCTTGGGCTCTACGGGCCCATAGATCGATCGACATGCGGCAGACATGTCCAGCCCAGTTCCAATTTAGCTGGACAGCCTTTAGAGCCACGTTAATTATCTGTGTTTTGGAGCGCAGTGTGGTACTTCGAACGTGCTCTGTTAGTTTAACAGTAAGTATGCTGCGCTATAAAGCACGCTGGCAAACCTTGAGTTTGGACATGCATATAACCAAAAACACGATCGATACAGCTAAACCTCTTCACTAAAGGAATTAGTTAGTTAGTTCCTATTATAAGAAATGTTAAAGCTTTGACTTCGAACTACTGGTCCAATTAACAAAAAAAAACTTAGGCTAACAGGAAGCTGCATTATCCCAGAGATTCGTAAGAAAATTCACGCAGTGGAAGTCGCAAGCAAAAGCTAGTTAGTTATAACTCTAATCGCATTGTTATTCTGCAAATAATTCCCGCAATGAACTTAGGTGACGCTCACATTACTTCAATTCACCAAGGCTTACAGAATAGACCAGCTGTAATCCATTCACATCGCGTAATGGGTACAACGTAACAAAGTTGTGTCCGCCCGGACGCGTACCGCGGCCAACTGTCACACGGAATAAATAAGTTCACAACCAATCCCTGTATATGTGCTGCTTTAAATAAGAGGAAAATAATGTAACGTAACATCCAAGTTAGAAGGTAGTGTAGCAGTACTAGTGGGTATAATAATATTTTATTTTTATGTCTTTCCTTTAACGTAGACTACTTTGTACAAGTTGTAGCCTTGAAGGCCAATTCCACTAATTCTAGTCGCAATCTTAGGTCAGAGAGGTAAGGCGAATTTTTGGCAGATTACGACTGAGATATTACGATCGTTCCTAAATGTGAATTGCGCCCCTGTTTTACGTTACATATTGATCAAAATGTACAAGAGGTAGTTATGATAAGATAATATTAAAATTATCCTTTCGTAATTTATTTCGTAATCCTGCTAGTCTCGTGGTCACATTCGATTCCAATGTCGGGCAAAGTGTTATTGGAGTTTTTCATTTTAATATTTCTCAGTAGCAGCCCGGAGTTTAGAAGTTTGTGGTTATCTGGTCTTTTTCGTTCTATATTATAGCTTACTGAGTCACTAACATCCGCTGTCCAAATTGCATACAGCATAACTGGTTGCCTTGTGCCTTGAAATAAGGTAACAATTGGAAGTTCCCGCTTAGCTACAGGTTACAAAGAACTCTCGCACTCAACTGTCACTCCTCAATAGCCTTAACGTAACGTAACTTTGGAACTTAAACCACGTTAAACGTGTTTCGTATGAGGTGCCTGTAAGCCGCGCGCCCCAGAGCCGCTCCAAAAATCTTTAATTAAAACTTAAGCTCAACTTTCGCGAGTCGAGCGGTGAATATGAAAATATGTGGGACGGTGTGATGTGTGGGTAATTCAATTATTTTCTTTGTTTTAGGTTGTTGAAGAAAACAATGAGGTTGAGACTAGGATTTCTTCCATTGCGTAAGTAAATAAGGTTCGAATGAACATTTATGTATTACTCTCTCAAAATTTCAGAAATGCTAAATTTTCTCAGATCTGTGGGATCTCAATCCATATACATAATTGAAATGTTTGTTTATAGTGACAATATAACAGTTTTTTACTATTCATAAATGCATATGAAAGTTTCACAGTACTTATACCAAAAGAAAAACGATTTTTTATCTTTCTTTCTTATCTGTCTGATTATCTGTCAATCTGTCTGAGCTACGAAACGGCTTGACCGATTTTGACGGGACTTTTACAAGCATAAAGCTAAAAGTAGTAACTAGTACAGCAATGGCAACAGCAGAAGCAGTAGCAGCAGCAGTAGAAGTTATTTTAGAAAAATAATTAGAAGATACTGGGCATCTATAAGCGTTTGATCGACTTCTGTGCGCATTCCTCAAAACGGCCGGAGACGATAACAACATCCCTAGCGTGACAACCGCGGCTTAAGAAGTTAAGTTTTTATGTAAAGGATACAATACAGATACAGATCTGAATGAATGCTGTTAAAAGTCTCAAGTGGTTTGGCCTCGTTTTGTTTTAAAAACGTTTTAGGTTGAAATGGAAAGCTTAATTCCAAACCATGCTACTTTAACGCAATTGGTTCACAAAATGTACCGGCCTGGTAAGTACGTATCAATGTCTGGTAGATAAATAACTATATTTAACTTTGAAACTTTCAATATTAAATATTAATATTAAGAATGCCTTTCAGTATAATAATAAGTAAATTAAATTGAAGTGTCAAATTGTAATATCAAAATAACAGCTGTACACTAAAAGCATATAATTATGAATGTTTAACCCACCCGTGTTTCTCAGGAAGGGGCCACTGAGGGCCGATGCCTGCCGGAGCTGCGGGTTGTTCGTAAGAGGTACCGCGCCCCCGGAACGCAAAGGGCACAAGAAGGAACATGGGTGGGTTTTAGTCAGTAAAAGTCTGACACTCCCTCCCGCCCCGCCCAGGGCGGGAGAAATTATTTGATGATTTCCCACCGACCAAAAAAAAAACCCGTGTTTCTCCCAATGCCCTTTGCGTTTCAGGACCGCGGTAACTCTTTCGAACAAATACCGCAACATACCTACTTACATTTTCGTCTAGCAACTTCAACTTTCTGACTAACTGACCGACTCTTTAACAAATCAAAAGTACATCACAAGAAACATAACGTAATCATAGTAAATACATCGCCACTTGTCCAAGTCGGCGGCGTGTGCGGGCTCCCGAACAGGCGATAACGTCACATTCCTGGAGCGCCGGCCATGTTCGCATGAGACGATGTCAGCAGAACTATGTCTTTGTTCCCAGCTTTATGTAAGGCTACAATGGTACTAGTGAACGAGTTTTTAGCGAAAAGGTAAATGTTTTTATTGCAAGATTTTTCTGGCAATGACAACAAAATGCTTGTACCTAATATTAATACTAGCGTATTACTTTCCAGCTGCATTTCTTCCTATACAGAGAAGGCACGAGCATAGATCACCACGCTTAGTCCAGGTTACCTCACGATATTTTCTTTCACAAGTATGCCGTTTCGACATTAAACAATTCAAAGTCAACAAATTCAAGGCATTTACAATGTTCGTCAGAAATTCACCTTCCTGACAGTATAAAAAAATATGTTTCTAAATAGCGGATTTTAGTGGCTCGTTCTAACACTTTCATGGGATCCGCCAAGGCTTGGTCTAGGTCCGTACAACACTGCCTACTCACCCCGCTGCAGGTAGCAGTGCCGGTAGGGCGCGGCGTGTTGCAGGGAGCGCGCACTCAGCACGCGCGAGCCGCCGCCGCCGCGCGCTGACGTGCAGCGAGCAATCAGCTCTACCCAGCGCTCCACCACTTTATCCCTAGAAGACGACAAAGATTTTGAAAACACGTGACACATTTCAACTTTGTTTCTGGAATGGCAACGCATATTCAAGGCCTCTGATATTGCAGATGTCTATAGGCAGCAGTGACCACTTACGATCAGGTGGGCCGTCGGCTTGTTTGCCATCCAATGGCATAAAAAAAATGTGCCTGATAGCAACGCTGCTTTGCGACAGAGATAGGTGTGGTGGTAGTACTTACCCGGACAAGCTCCTTTACATACTCTACTTTTACCTACTCTAATCCTGTACCTCTTATTATTCGAGGTAGTTTAAAACGACTCCTAGTATGAGAACAGGTTACCAACCTGCATAAATATCCTGAGGGTGTCAGGAACTCCTCCCACTTCTCAGCTTCTCTACCTGTGAGGCGGACGCGCCCGTAGCCGACAGGCCCGTCCTGGAGGTGGCAGTCATCGCCTAAGTTTAGAGGAGGAAGCGAGTCCAGGGTCACTAGATACTCCAGAGAACGGGACCGCATCTATTGAAAGAATATTATTATTTATATTCATGTTTACCAAATCCACCTAGTGAGGTTACAGAAGGGAGCAGCCAGATCAACGTTAGTTAATGCTTCGTATCTGATTCCTGGGGAAACTAGAACAACTTCTACTTTTTTACAAATTCATATTTTCCGTCATAACTTTTATCACACGTAATAATGAAGTGTATCTTGGACATCACTGACATGGTAAAAAAATCTGGACCTATAAATTATTTGAATATAGGCCTGAAATCGCCAATCCACCTTGAGCCAAGCGTGGTGATCAATCCTTAAGCCCTCTCTGCTGATAAGAGGCTTTTGGCTTGCGGTGGGACAATAATAGGCTGGTATTCGTAGTTATTATTAATAACTACGAATGGGTATAGATCCTACCTTCTTCCCCCTGTGCAGTGCTATAAGATGACAGCATCGAAACCTCGGGTCCCTCTGACCAGCTCCGTCCACTATCCTTTGTACCAGGCTCTCCACTGCGCTCTCCAGCTCCGTCGAAATCCGCCCTATGTAGAAACAACAGAATACAACCTTAGCACCTATCGAACTTCACTTACATAAAGGATAAAGATCCTAAATATCTGAAGAAACTGGAAGCTGAAGTGAAGCACCTAATACCAGCATACCTGTCTGATCTTCTTCCCATAAGTTGTCCACATAAGAGTTAAGGGTTCGCAGCTGGTTATGTGAAAACCGCAGCCCTGATGCAGGTAGACGAAGGTCTCCACCTGGCGTCTCGCTCGCCAGCCCTGAAGCTCCGGAACCCATAGCTTCTGGTAAACAGAGAGTTGATTAAAATATGCTTAGCATAACGCCTGCATTCCTTGAAGGAGAAGGCAATGGTACACAAGCTTACTTTTTGTTGACCAGAAACCTGTATTGTACATGGTAACATTATAAACAACTTTGACTACGGGAACCCTGAAAATGTTTAAAAAAATCAACTGATTGTCTAAGTATGCGAACATAAATGTATAGAGCATCTGATTTCTTTTTAGGTACCAGTAGAGAATTTTCAATTACTTCTTTTCAGGGTTCGTGTTAACAAAAACTAAGGTTGTACTTATATACCACAATCCGCCGGCTATGTTTTTGGGTCCCGTACTACAGAGACCAAGCCTTATGACATCCACAGGGCACATAGCTGAAGTCCAAGCTGCTATTGAAAATTTCCTATTAAAAAAATTCAAACACACCTGTCCCTATCTACGGATCTAACCCAAAATCCCAAGATCATCTAAGATCACCAAACCAGAAAAAAAAAAATACAATCAAGTCTAGCACCTAAACCAAGAAATACATGCATAGCAAACATCTTTGCGTGATAAAAAGTAATAAACAAGCGATACTGTCAGTACAGTTAATTGTGTAGATATTATCTCCATGATGAGCGGGCGACATTGAACGTGCTAATACAATGTGCTAACACGTTCAGCGTGACCAATCACGTGACCTTTAACCTCCATGTATACAGCTAAACAGACAAGCTGGAACAGTCAAGTTCTAGAAGTGATCACCTGGCGAAATATTAGGATTGGGTAACGTTAACCAATCATACCAAGACATAACTGACGGACAGAAACACTTTATTTTAGCACTAAAAACACGAATAATTTTCATACATACATACAACCAAGTTATTGTTCCCCGAAGGGTTAAGCAGAGGTGTACCAATATACACCCACAGTTCGTAGGTATGTGTAGGTCCCATGTAAGAAGCCTACAAGACACACATTAAAACTAAACACTTACAATTAGTCGACATATTTCTTATATCCTGTCAAAACGTGATTCCCTCATAGATTTTGTATTGTATATTGTACTCCGATTTTAAAGCAACTAAAACTCAGATTCCACAGGCACAAATCCTAACTCCGAGCTGATACTGAGAATTTTATAGAAAAACTCTTTTTTGCTCGACCTGGGAATCGAACCCAAGACCTCTAGCGTAGCAGTCGCGCTTAGGACCACCAGGCTAACGAGGTAGTAGAAATTTTAAATGGATGTAAAATCAATACAAAATAAACTCTTAGGTATTGTCTGAAATTTGCTGAAAAGCACCGTATTACTTTATGTCTCTCTAGATGATAAGTCAATGTTAATGGACTTTTAGTGCTGACCCTATCGTTACCAAACAATTATGACGTCAATCATTACCATCATTAAATCAAAGTACATGTTTATATCCGACACAAACTATCCTTCCCATCGATGTACTCCGAACACGATGATCAATACAATCACAATCGATTGTGTAACATTGATGACACGGTGTGCGCCGGCGCACAATGTGAGCAGAAATCAAAATGGCGCCGATTGTCGCACTTCCGGCGGAAGCGCATTATGTGGTGCCGGTCATGCGAGCAGGTGACCGTGGTCTGTTATCTATTTGGAGTTTTGGAGTTGTTTACCTGATTTTTGAACGAATATTTCTAGTGCTGAGGGCCTAACATAGAGCGCGAACACGTATTGCGATCGAATAAAAAATTAAAAGAACCCATTTCGCAAGCTATATTTTTTTTTTTTTTTTTAAACGTTGCCCCACACTAGGAATTTCTCCTGTGTCGTGGGTGCGTTTACAAACATATAAACTCACATACACAAACAGCCAGACCCGAAACAACTATCTGTAGGCCATACAAATATTTGTTCCGTGCAGGAATCGAACCCGCGACACGCAGCGCAGCAGCCAATCGCTCAGCCATTGCGCCAAACGTGCCGTCAAATATCGTTAATTATATTTCTTTCTTAGGTCTGTGTGCTCCTGCCAGGGTAGCGGAGAGGCGGTAAGTCCCCTCTTTGAGGAGTGGCTGGAGAGGCGCCACGGCGCCCTCACCTACCGCCTGACGCAGGTCCTCACCGGACACGGGTGTTTCGGAACGTCCGGGTGTCACCATTGTGTGGATCGCCCCGAGGACACGGTGGAGCACACCGTGGCGGTATGCCCCGCTTGGGCGGAGCATCGCCGAGTCCTCGTGGCGGCCATCGGCGGCGGCGAACTCTCGCGTCCGGCCCTGGTGCAAGCCATGGTCCGGAGCGAGAGGGATTGGGATGCAGTCGCCTCCTTCTGCGAGGCAGTAATGCTTGAGAAGGAGGCGGCGGGACGGTTGAGACAGCGGTTCTCCCGTCCCAGCCGCCGCGGTAGACGCTCCGGACGTCGGGAGCCGCGAGACGACTCCCGGCCACCGTAGATTCTGGCCTGTGGACGGTGAGCAATGGGTAGCTCACCGTCCTTACGTTGCATAACGACAGGCCGTGTCGACGGCGCGTTCGTGTTCCACGCGCGCCTCAAAGAGATGTCAGCAAAAGGAAGGGGCCACTGAGGGCCGATGCCTGCCGGGGCTGCGGGTTGTTCGCAAGAGATACCGCGCCCCCGGAACGCAAAGGGCACAAGAAGGAACATGGGTGGGTTTTAGTCAGTAAAAGTCTGACACTCCCTCCCGCCCCGCCCAGGGCGGGAGAAGTTATTTGATGATTTCCCACCCACCAAAAAAAAAAAAAAAAAGGGTAGCGGAATTTGTTTGAAAAAGCCACCGCGGGTCTGTAAAGCAAAGGGCATTAGGAGGAACACGGATGGGATTTACAATTGAATCGGACACCCCCTTCCACTCCGCCCACTGCGAAAAAAGTCATTTGATGATTTCACATAATGATAAGGAACGGTCTGAGTGTTCTTTATATCATAATTCCCCGTTTGCTTTCTCGCCACAACACAACACTGCCGTCTATCCCCTTATCCCTAACTCAACGCAGATGAACCGACTCTATTCATAGGTACATTAGGTTCTCATTTAGTATCACAAATAACGAATCAATCGGTGTATAGAATCCATTACCTGCACACAATCATGAGTCATTTGTCCTACAATACTACAACTCCATTCATGAACCTAAGAAGCTAGCTACAATATACACATACCAGCTTCTACCCGCGGCATCGTTCGGTTTTTTTCACCCGCGTTAACTTACGTCTTTGGTGACTGCACCGCTCCCTTACATCTTAGCGTGATGTTATATAGCCTATACTATTCCTCATGAATCTGGCTATCATCGATACTTAATATTATAAAGCTGAACAGTCTATTTATTTGGTTAAACACGCTAATCTCAGGAACTACTGGTTTGAATTGAAAAAATATTTTTATGTTGGTTAGTTCATTTATGGAGGAAAGCTTTAGGCTTTATATCATCACGCTATGACACACGGGAGAGAAGCAGTAACCAAAGACGTAACTTAACGCGGGTGCTAAAAACACGCGAGGGAAGTCGCTGGCAAAAGCTAGTAATAAATACAAAAATATTTTTTCCACTGTTAAAATTGTATAGATCTTACTGCAAACGATATTATCTCATAAAGAACTTTAATTAGCAAGACGAAAGAACAAATAATTGAAAATAACACGACAAAACAATGCCTTGACTATTTTAAAACCTATTAAAACAAAAGACAAACGGACATGACAGCCCACAATCTCTGCGATACCCTTCAAACACTCACCAATTATCTTTTTTTACTAATAGAGTGGATATTTATCTTTTTGCACGTTACCAAGTTACGGGCGACTGCCTTCCGCGCGTCGGCCACAATGGATAACGAATGACCAGTCATTTTAGCCACTAATCACAGTCATTAGGATAACATTGATGTATGTGGAATATGTGGTTGCTAGATGAGTAACTTAAATTTGTGAATATATTATGGTATAGTAGGTACAGTTTTTCTGGAAAATAATGGAATGGCGATACTTTTCTGTTCCTGGTATGAAAGACTTGTTTCTAAAAAAACATCTATCAGCCCAGTTCATAAGTTCCATTATCTCCTATAGATATCACTATGATTTCAAAGTAGGTACAGGTTGTACAGGTGCTTGGAGAGTAGTACAAACAAAGACAGGCCAATAGCCAGCAGTGCATCAGCATATTCATGAGGTGGGTAATCACAGTCACAGCCATACCTACCCTACCCTAAGTCAAACTCAAACCATTTATTTCAATTAGACCATTAAAAGGCACTTTTGAACGTCAATTAAAAGGGGGAAAAAATATAAATAAGAACTTCTGAGACAGTGATTCCTGTAACAAACAAGATTAATTGCACACCGCTTTTATCTAACACGTGCTGCTACTCAAGTAGAATTAACATAACATTGTACCTAATTAAAAACAATTAATAAGCAACCAATTGATTACTTTCCTATTAATGTCCATCACCGCGCTTGACCCTAATTCCTTAAACCATGGTTGATGAGTCATCGTGATCTTATGCAGTGACGAGATAATCTCGTGCCGCAGATAAGAGAGATTATCATGGCGGATAGGATCAATGTGGTGACAAATAATACAGGTTGCAAGTACCTGTTTTAGTTGACGTAATAATATCTATATGGTATTAACTGTTCTTGAAGCTAGTAATCGTGCTTAATGTTTGTACAGATCTTGTTTATATTCGAACTTTTAAACGTGACCAAATATTATATTGACAGATTTTTTTTTTATTTAATAAGATGGCGCCAGAAATTGAAAATTTACCCTAGAATTAAAGCTAGAGAACGGCAGAATTATAAATGTATTTATTTTAAAATAATGTTTAGATTATTTTTTCTTTTTAAAAGTTTTTTCGTTTTTAATTTTATTCTAGATAATTCATCAAATCCTTTCCTAAGACGGTTGAGCAACAAATACCTACTAACGGTTAGCAATCAGCCTCAGTTGTGCCCTAGCAACTATGTCTAACCTGAGAATCGAACCTATTTATCTACGTATTTTTGTAAGACACTAAGTTTGGTAGACTGTCCGAAAGCTTGAAAAATTACAAATACATTGATTTAATTTTATAACCAGTTTTAGAATTTATTGTCATTCATATCTTCACTTTTCTTTTCATAATATTTTTTAAAAACATTAAAAACTTAAAAGCTTCAAAAATCATAATTAAATGAACGTAAAATAAATTAATAGGTACCTGTTTCCCAAAAGTTTCACAATAATAAAAGCACAAAACGAAACTAAAAACAAACTTCCATTGCTGTCAAAATTGGCGCGCTAACTTTATGAATATTTTCCCGAGGCACAGGCGCCGCGGCATACAGCCACACAACAAATGTTTGCGTCCGAACACCAATGTTTACACTGTCATTCAGCCTTTGTTACCATGGAGGTTTGTTGGAGGACGAGTCGGCTATTATTTATCATATTTTGCTTTACTCTTTTCGGACAAAAACAATGTTAGTTTTTCCGCATCTGTTGTATGTTATTAGAGGCTATTACAGGCGTAAATACCTACCTAAAATATTGTCTGTTTTTTGGATTTTAAAATTTTTATTAGGAACAAATGTATAGGTACACACGTAACACAGAAAACGTGTAGAGTGTAGGTGCTTAGCAGCGTTACCAGATATTTTTTCGGTCAAATCGGGATTTTATTTATTTATTAAAGCTTTATGCACAAATGTAAAACAAAATACACCGTACAAAGGCGGACTTAATGCCTTAGGCATTTTCTACCAGTCACATTCTAACACTTCAAATAAAAAATCCGGATTCATTACGTAAAAGTGGGTCATAATAAATTCACGAAACTGAGGAGTTAATTATTTTTATATTCTTGTTCATATAACTGCTTTATTTCTTATTTTTTTTAAGTTAGGTAACTCAGCACACTAATACTCGATTTCTGCTGCATAATCGAAATACCACAAACAACGGTTTTAAATGTCAAGTTAAAAATCGGGACGTCCCGCCATAATCGTACGTGCGTAGGTAAATGTTATTGCGAGGAAGCTACTAGAATAGTCCACTTTTTTTTTCTTATTTGAAAATGTAGGAACATACCTACTACTGACTCGTCAGTCTAGTGGGCACTAGCGCTACTGCTGAGGTTCGATGCCCGTGTCAAGCGTTGTTTAATGTGTTTTTCATTTATTAAATTCTCGTTGACGAACTGAAACTACCTAATTATTATAAATTCAGGCCTGCCTCGTTAGCCTAGTGGTCCTAAGCGCGACTGCTACGCTAGAGGTCTTGGGTTCGATTCCCAGGTCGAGCAAAAAGTGTTATTGGGTTTGTTTAATGAAATTCTCAGTAGCAGCTCGGAGTTAGGATTTGTGCCCGGTTAATGGCTCGCCCCCTATTATGGGACCCAAACATACCGGCAAACTGTGGGTGTACACTGGTACTCCTCTCCTTAACCCCTCGGGGAATACAGGCATGGTGGTATGTATGTGTGTAGCCGTGTCGACGGCGCGTTCGTGTTCCACGCGCGCCTCAAAGAGATGTCAGCAAAGGGAAGGGGCCACTAAGGGCCGATGCCTACCGGGGCTGCGGGTTGTTCGTAAGAGATACCGCGCCCCCGGAACGCAAAGGGCACAAGAAGGAACATGGGTGGGTTTTAGTCAGTAAAAGTCTGACACTCCCTCCCGCCCCGCCCAGGGCGGGAGAAGTTATTTGATGATTTGCAACCAACCAAAAATAAAAAAATATGCGTGTATGTATAAATTCAGGCGTCATAGCCCCGTTTTAATTTTATAGAAAATAAAGGGGAGGCCTATGTCCAGCAGTAGGCCTCCTACGGTTGATATAATGATGGTGATGAACTCCGTTTTAATCTAGAACACCAAGACACCGGTTTAGGTAGGTACAAAACTTGCTAATATTTCCCATTCCCGTAGACACATAGTTACGTAAACTTGAATAGTTTCGTTATCAGTCGCCGGCGAAACGCCTTATCGCGCAAGTATTGCCCCAAATGTTGCTTTCTACGCGTTGAAGAGTATTAAAAAGCTGTTAGGTGAACGAAATGAATTTGTTGAAAATTCCTACTGTTTAGTGGTTGCCGATCTTTTACGAAGATTATTTTATCTTGACAATCTCTCTTATATTTTCAACTTAACCAACCGCGTCATCTGAAAATAATCTTTATTGTTCAAAAGCCAATGGCTATATTAATTAATTACTAGCTGTGTTTGGTTACGTAGTTCACGTTCCAGCTCAAGTTTGTGTTGGACTAACTGGTAAGAATAACGCAAAGAATGAGCACTTTTAAAATTAGAAGACGCTCGCGTTTCAGCAACACGAGTGAAATACTTTCAGGCGAGGCAGTTTCAGCACGGCTTGGATTACTATCCACACAGAGCGTTATCTAGGGAACTTACACCCTCAGGCGGGGTGGGGGCATCAGGCAATGGGAAAGTAGAAGGACAGTTTCGTGCACAGCGCATTCCGCGGCTTCAAAATACCTAATAAGTCATGACCTCCATCGACACAATCAATGCCACTGTCACGCCAGGCGAGTTCTTGTAAATTTCTCTACACATGCCAACGACATGCCAAGCGTGTTCTGCTACTTTTATAATTTAAGCATTTTTTAGATTATCTAAAGTGCACACATCTTTCATGGGGTACTGTGTTAAATGTTACAACAAAATACCTTGTGATATATTAAAATTAAATGAAAATCAATTTAAAAAATGTATCAAAAGTACACTTTGTAAACAAGCTTATTACAAATTAGAAGATTATATTCAAGATAACAATGCTTGGGAACATGCTGGTCCTGCTCCATAGGACAATTTAAATTCTTGACAAAATCAATTGGTTGCTAATTTAATTATATAAGTACTTTGTTTTGATTAATTATTTTTCTCTTCGACATTAATTCTACATTTGAGTATTTCTCACACACTGATTCTTTGTCTTTGAAATGTATAAATGTATTTAATATTACAATTAACTTATCTTTCATTTCTAATTTGTGGCACTGAGTAGGTACGTATTGCAGTACTTTGAGTGACTTTATTTAATAAATCGTTTTGACATCAGTATAATTTTATGGAATTGTACAACTTATTGTAATTCATTTTTTTTTTTTAAAGAGTATGTATGGAGTTTCTTGTCCGTTCTTCTCCATACGAAACTACCTTTTGGAATGGGCAACTAGATTCAATATTTTTAATTTAACATGTAATTGACGTTCAAAAGTGCCTTTTAATGGTCTAATTGAAATAAATGATTTGACTTTGACTTTGACTTTGACTTTATACTTGTTCGTGGAAACGTGTTGCGCCAACCCCAAGTAACTTGGGATAAAGAGCAGTAAGACGATAATGATAATGACTTGTTCGCAGGATTCCACTAGATCCGCAGTCCGGTTCTGCGCTGTCCTGATCCTGGACAGCACAGGATCGGAATATTTAAGGATAGGCATATATTATGACCAAAAAAAAAAAAAATAATAATAATAAATAAATAAATAGGGAAATGTTAGAACTATGTTGAAAGACATTCAATCTATCAACTGATAAGATCACGTTGCTGAAGATGGTTTCAACAACGTCTTCTGCCCATACCTGCCGCGTGACGGGATTGGGAGCGATTCAAGTAAAACGTTCAACTTTGTCTTTTCATGGAGTATGAATAAGTTTTTGGAATAATGAGAAAACTAAACTGCTTTTGATACCAACTCTGAAAGCTTTCAATCAACTCCAAATTATTAGTTAGTACCTTTAAGGAGAATAGCTACGTTAACAGGGCCTCTGTCTGCGCAGTTACCTAAGCACCAAGAATAATAATAATGTATAGGTCATAGAACTGGTTACTTCGTATTGTTCTGTACGGAAATGGACCCAGCGAAATTAAACTGGTGAGTTCGTTTGTACAGAACTGAACCCAATTACACTATTGACGTCAAAATTCTACCAAAGCATTTTGAAAGAATCTGAAATTTAATCTCCTCGTAGCGATATGTAAAGTCTAAAAATGTAGGTAGGTAAAAATATTAGATTGCGATGGTATGTTAAAGTAGGTAGAGTTGCCGCCACGAGTCGTAAGCACTAACGTCAAGTTTATTGCGTCAGCGCCCCAAAAGAACGACTCGTGGCGGCAACTCTGCCTACTGTTTACATACCCACTTACCAAACAGTTAGATTTCATTTGTTTTACTTTCGCTATTGAGTGCAAATACTACTCATTTGTTCGTGCTACTTGACGGTGCTACTCCGTTACAAATTATAGGTAGGTAGATACCATTGCAATTTATTCAACACCTCACAAATTACAAGCCATAACAATCGGCACAAGAACTCGCCGCGATAAAGGGCGCGATTTTACCAACAATCGTAATCGCGACGTTAATAGTCCACCAAGTTTTAATTTATTCCGCAAACTGTTAGCTAGCACGCACACCCGGTGCTACCTACCTTAGTGATAGATTTGTGGTAATCTACTGCTAATCTAACACGAACAGTTGGAAGTTTTAGCGATTATCTTGAAATTGAGTTGAATATGTTCGGTTGTAGTTATGTGAAATGGTTCTTGAAAAGGTCAAGGTTAATGTTTGGCAAATTGAAGGTTAAATTTAATTTAGTTTTGGTTGATAAAGGGCAAGAAACAATTAGTTAGTCCCTTGGAAAAGTGAGCATGTGTGTGGATGATACGTAGGTCAGTTCAAGCTCACTTAGATTTTAACGGAATATATGACAGTACGCATACATACATACATAAACTCACGCCTTTTTCCCATGGGGGTAGGCAGAACCACAGAACGCCACCTGCTACGATTCTTACATACTTCCTTCGCCTCGTCCACGTTCATACATCTGTTCATACAAGCACGCCGGTTACGAGTACTGCGCACCCGACCTTTCTGAAGAACCTCACCAATTAGGTCATGATAGGTCTTTTTAGGGCGTCCTCTCCCGGCGTTGCCACTCACATCTGCCATAAAAATCCCTTTAGAGATTTTTACAGAATAGCACTGCAGAACAGCATCGTGCGTTATAGAATAGAATGAAATGGACAGTTCCGGAGGCTCTATGCAGAAACCGGGTATTAGATAGGTACTAGTCACTCATCCGATTGGTAAATTTTATCTTGGCTAATCAACCAATTACAGTAATATGACATTTTACAGCAATTTTACTTATTAAATACTTCTATGGACATAATTATGTGTGACAGCCAGGGTTGCGGTAGGTCACGGATATGGCGGGACAACCTACTCAACCTAGATGGCTTCCTCCAAAACTGGAGGGATAATGCACGGAAAAGTAAAGGATGGAAGGGTGGAGGGAGGCTTTTGCCCAGGAGTGGGACAGAACAGGCTGACAAAAAAAAACGGACTTAATGGCTAATCAGAATAAAACTCAAATCCGTTAAATAGCACTTTATTTTACTTTATATTTACATGTTAAAATTAAAAATAACTAATTCATGTATAACGTGCAGACAGACAAATCAAGTCTCGACTACGTTAACTAAAACACGTTTCTATAATAAGCTTCGCGTTTACATATTAGCAGTGTGAGCAGAGATCCCACCGAAGTCTCAAACAACACCATCTGACGACGTTGTAAAGACTTTCTGTTACCATAAAGTAGCAGAGAGAATATAGGAACGAAAGAGTGACTTAAAATTGTGTTTAAGAATTCGGCTGATAATTAGCTTACCCCAAAAATTGCACAAATAAATACTACGCAACTTTTATAGGAAAATATTCTGGTACAAGTCAATACTCATAAAAATACTTAGGATAAGGCCACTTAATGATCGTTGTCTAACACATCTCTGTTAGGATTACCACTATTTCTTGTAAAGCTTCATAAAATAAACGAGCACACAGACGTGCTGCCCGAGCGTTGGCTCGCAACGCCCTCTAACGGGTCCTATTGTGAATCTAAAACAGCCAGGGACCCGCTCGAACACACACAAAAATTTTATCAAAATCGGTCCAGCCGTTTAGGAGTTCAGCGACATACACACTTACATTAGAATTATATTTGTAAATATATACATCGCGCTTGTATTGCTTGTAGGGGCAGGTAGAATGGTACCAATGTACACTTAAAGTCCACCATAAACAATAACTAAATTATTGCTTATTTAATCTGTACAGCACAAAGACTTCAACCTTTACTATTCAAAAATCTCTTTTAGAAACAACTAAATGTCACATCCTGACACAGGAATCGAACGTCGAACCTTGGCAGCCTACTACACAAAAAAATGTTACTTATCAGTATTCTAGAAACTAATTTATCTGCTATTTCCAAAACAAAACCTTAAAACAATATCTTAGTTAACGTAGTCGATGAAAATATTAGGTATTTATAACACAGTGGTACAAACAAATATCGACTCTCACGCAATACATTTAGAGTATATTATACATATTTTGCCGAACATAGGTCTGGAACAAGCGATATTTTAAGCGGATAACAGAATACAACATGAATATAATATACAGAATTATAATTATGTAAATAAAAATTCTCTACTATTATGTAAATATTTATTACATAGTGTATATAAGTAAGCAGAACTAAAAATCCTTTATATATTGGAAAATATGTGGTTTCTAGGTTCTACTGTAAACTATTTACAATCTAACTCAAACTATGAAAGGAAAGATTGTAAACTTACGTGCAACAATATTAAATAACAATAAAAAAAAAACAAAGAAAAATTTACCCTATTAACTCTTAATTTGTCTACAAAACAAAACAAAAACAAGTGATCAGTCCTATGTTTCCACGAGTGTCCACTTCAATCATCGCTTGTTTCGGAGTCCAACGCCGGCCGGCTGTCATGGCGCCGACGTCGCTAAACATCTACCATAACTGTGCAGCTTTGACATTGGGAATAAAACACGGAGTAGCTATTAAAATGGAGTATCCACACGTAACCGTAGTAACCAGCGTGCTTGTATGAACGTGGACGAAGATTAGTCTTTGAAGCTAAAGGAGTGTGTAAGGATCGTAACAGGTGCGCGAAAAAGGCGTGAGTTTATGTATGTATGCATCCACACGTGCAAATAAGACAAATATTGTAAAACTTTTAATTTAAAAGTGTAAGTTTCTTGTCCATTCTTCTCCATACGAATCTACTTTTTGGAAGGGGGCAATTCAATTCTGTTTTTCTTGTAAATGTCGTACTAAAGTTCTTTTGGTGTTTTCATTATGTGGTTATTCCATTTTCTAAGTACTCCGTGGCATGCAACACTTAGCTCTAAAAATATAATGTATGATGAGTGACCACGACAAACAAATCTCGTATGAAATCCAATGTATATAAATATATCTACTGAGTACAGTAATACCACAAGCTACACAAACTTAGTCTTTACCTAAACTTGCTTGCTTATAATTAATTGCAAAAGCAAGTAACTTGCGGAACTAAGTTTAGAAGACCTAGATTGTATATTTTGCTAAATATATTGACTAAAAATATTACATTATAATAAAACTGCTTTAATTAAAAGGCATTTAATAGGGTGGTGAACATCGCGAGCTTATTCAATCTAATAAATATATATCTTGCTTGACAAATCCACTTCCAGGCACTCTATATTACACAGGGCTCAGTTATAATTAATTATTTATTTAATTTGGGGCTGTTTGCTAATGTAGAACTATATCTAACATTGAGGTATTACTGTAAATATATGTAATACATGCTGACCTTCGTTGCGCATCTTTTAGGAGGTAAGAGTACTCATAAATATGAACAACTTTTACTATTGGACTAACTACGAAAAAATAACAGCTGTTGCCTACAAAGAAAAAAACTTACTGCAATACAATCAAAACGTATTATGCAACAAATGATTTTTAGGGTTCCGTACCCAAAGGGTAAAACGGGACCCTATTACTAAGAATCCGCTGTCCCATACAACAAACGTGTTTTTTTTTTGCTCGATATTGATAACGGCAACAGGTTGACGTTTGAAATATTTACAGAATATTAAGTTATATATTCACTTTAAAAATAAATAATTAAATTAAAATAAAATAAATATTTAAGGGAGCTCCCATACAACAACCGTGAGTATTTCCAAGTTTTTTTTTTTAAATAATGTTACGGAACCCTTCGTGCGCGAGTCCGACGCGCACTTGGCTGGTTTTTTGTTCATATTTCTGGGCAAATCCCATAAAAAAAGTTGTTCATATTCATGAGTACATTCACGCCTTGAAAGATGCGTAGTAAATAAAAAGTCAATCAATATATTATCAAATATTTTAAGTAAACAATTAATAGGTTTTATGTATGCTTGTCCAATACCAAAATACACCAGCAAAATGTTATAAGTCTTATTTACGAATTGCAGCCATTATCGTCAATATTTAAAATACTTCAGGAGTGCCATAACTATTTTCTTTATTAAATTCTGAAGATCAACTGTAGTCATGAATTAATGTTTTGGGGGAAAGACTCGCTTGGGTGATCGCGGGGTGGCCCATATTATTATAATACATAGGTTTCAACTTGATCTCTGGGATGGCAACGCTTTTTCAAGGCCTCTGGGGTATTGCAGATCTCTATAGGTAGCGGTGACCACTTGACATCAGGTGGGCCGTCGACTTGTTTGCCATCCAATGATATAAAGAAAAGGTTTTATCTCCAATGTCACTGGCCATTTTACGAATTCTATTACGGTATTTATTTTATACAAAAAACCCGACTAAAACATATTTGATGACCGATTTAAATAGTGAGGCATATATCTTCAAATTATTTTATTTAAATTTTTACTTTGACAATCATAGTAGGTTAATTCTACTAATAAAAAACGTTCAAAATCTAGTTGCAATCTCGTCTCAGGTCAAAATATTTTTTTTTTAATGTAATTTACATGTATTATTGACAGATTAGATAAGATTACTATTGTTCCTAAAACTTAGTAGAATTTCCCCCCTGATCGTGAACTCATTACTATCACTATTTTATATTGAGTAAACATATTTTCTTTTTTCTCAATAAATTCCCCGGAAAATACCGCGTTCTCCCCAAAACAAAAGTCCAATGACATTCAAAGTACGACTAGGACCGTCAGCGGTGAAGCTGTCACCTCATCCGGCCGCTTACGCTCTACTCCCACCGACTCCTTTTACCGCTCTTGCGGATGCGCTCAGCACGCTCCGCCCGCTCCGCCCGCTCGGCTCGCTCAGCTCTCTCCTCGGAGCGCTCGACTCGCTCGTCGGGGCGTTCGTCGTCTTGCTCGTCGGATTGGCCGGTGGGAGCGTTCACTCCCGGCTGGATAGCGGGACGTGTTTGTTCCCATGAATGGTCTGTTGATGCTGTGAACTGGGGGGAGAAGATATTTTTAAAGAATATGCCTAAATACTTAGCAATTTCAGTATTTTTTTGCTTGCTACTTTGGTGAACTAACTAAAGCAATTTGAGATCATGCTATAAAACGTGGAAACTATTATTGTTCCGTTAGGAAAAGGGGTGTTGCTATATCATTCAATCTCTTTCTCTCTCTCTCCTTCTCTTGCATTAGAACAAAGATGGCCGCTACACTTCACAGTACGTACTGAACTAACATGCAAAGGGCTACAACAAAAAAGACGGCTAAGAAAATCTCACTACGAATTTAAAACTACCATTCTTCGTTTACCAAACTTGATGTCTCCCAATCGTGATGCCAGTGAAGCGACTGTGCACTGTGGTGTGCACAGTCGTAGAGGACAGATTATCGACTACCTGGTTATACTGCGAGCGGAAGGCAGCCTTCAGCGACGCGAGCCGGTCGGTGGCGGGCCCGTGCGTCTTGTCCAGCGTCACGGCGGCCGGGGACTCCTCCTTGGGCGGCGGCAAGCCGGGGCGCTCTTTGTAACTGAGGAATGGAAACAGTCTCAATAGGATGTGGGCGGATAACACGAGCGTGCCAGACTCTCCCCTATGCGCCGCCGAGAGGGGGGGGGGGGTTGGCAATGCAAATGTCACATTCGACATATTATGTACACTTGAAAATTATTATTGTTGTTTTACCTGTTTCCTATTTACTTATCTACTTACATGTTGATAAAAATAATACTAGCCTATTATTACCCCACTGCAGGGCAAAGACCTTTGATGACCACGCTTGCTCAAGGCCGATTAGCGATTTCAGACTGATATTTATTATGTCCTATAGATGATGTAATATTGAGAAATACGTACCCCAGTCCGCAGCCGCCCACATTGAGGTTCTTCCCCTTGCCCTTCTTGAACCGCGACTTGCGGAACCACGCCGACTGCATCGCCAGGTGCATCAGATCCTCAGGTACTTCCTGTACACAACGATTTCATTCTAATTAATTACAATGTTTATTTATCATACAAGCTTCTGCCCGCTGCTTTTACTGCACCGCTCCCATGTGTCGTAGCGTGATCTTTAATAACCTGTACTATTCCTCATGAATCTGGATAACCAGATTTCAGTATTTTTGTATAAGATAACTTATACAAAAATACTTTTTCTAATTCAACTGATAGTTCTAGACATTATAAAAATCTCGTCAGCAAATACATACTTTAGATAATAAACTAAAATACAACTCAAAGTAGTAATAGTGTATTGTGCAAAATTTGTTCGAGAGTCACTGCGGCCCTCGAACACAAAGAACATTAGGAGGAACATGAATGGGTTTTAGTCAGTGAGAGACTGACACTCCCTTCCGCTCCGCCCAGAGCGGAAAAACTTTACAATTTACACCTTAAAAAAATAATTGAGAAAAAATGATTTGTATACTATTTGACAGGGCCACAAGTGTTACCTGCTGCACGCCCTCGAGGTTCCTGAGCAGATGTCCGGCGAAGTCCTTGTCCTTGGCGCGCTCCAGCAGCGTGTAGGCGTCGCCGCGCACGCCGGCGCGCCCCGTGCGCCCCACGCGGTGCGTGTGCGTGTCGATGTCGCGCGCCACCGTGTAGTTCACCACCGTGCGGATGTGCGGGATGTCCAACCCACGCGCTGGCGAAGGCAAGAAACTGTTACAATCATAGTTGACCCTACTGCGGGGTCAACGTTACATCCCGATGGTATGTACTTACAGTAAGATCTTATACCACCATGGAAAGTGCTTACACCCCGAAGTATAGCACTTGCACCCCCAAAGGACCCCTACATTTTCTACTAAATATTATAATATTTTAGTAAATATTAAAGTGATAAACTGTGTCTTTTATTTAGTCATTTTATAAATTGTTGATTTATTTAAAGAACAGTAATGAACAAGACATACACTACTAGTATATACTTACTACATATTGTGACTAGAGCACTGACCTGCGACGTCTGTGGCGACCAATATGTTGTTCTCGTTACGTTTGAAGGCGGTGATCACCTTGTTTCTGTCGGCTTGCTCCATGTCTCCGTGTAGCAGTAGCGCGTCGTATTGCTGGACGCCTAGGTTAGCTGCTGTCTGTTCTGCTTCTAACTACAACCATAAACAAACAATGTTTACTTTCAATTATAGTTTTAATATAAAGATTTGACCTAAACATTATCCCACACTAGGGTTTGCTTCTGTATTGTGGATGCGTTTACAAACATATATGTATATATAGATTATAATGTACCTTCTTAGTGACGAATATTAGCACACTCCCGGCCGATAGGAACTCAACTAAGTGATGTAGTAGCCATGTCCACTTCTCTTCTGGCTTGTGGAATATTCTGGAAACATATTAAAACAGAACTTATAAAACGAGGAGTCTAATTTGATTGCATTTCATTCAAAATAATAGATTAAATCATTTACAGGTATTTTCAATTTGTCAAGGAGAAAGTTGAAACTAGTTGTTTGTTCAAAATATAGGTAGGTCTATATGGAGAAGAACAAGCAAGAAACTCCACATAATACACTTTTCGATTAGGTTTTTACCTGGTTACATTATTTGTGTTGTTTTTATTAAATGTCATAATAATGTAGATAAAGAGCAAAATAAAACATTTAAAAAAAATAAAGATACAAGGTTATGATAGTCAGGGATGACCAATCCTAACTGACAGCACTCGTTCACGAACATGACGCGTGGATTAGCACTGTAAACCAAGTCGTCTACCAAAAAGTTAGTTAACGCGAAAAATAATCATACTCGGTGACGCAATTTTCGGTAGGATTTGAATTCTTGACAAAATTAACTGGTTGCTAATCTACACTAATATTATAAAGCTGAAGAGTTTGTTTGTTTGGTTGGTTGAACGCGCTGATCTCAGGAACTGCTGGTTTGAATTGAAAACTTCTTTTTGTGTTAAATAGTCCATTTATAGAGGCTTTTTTTTTTAGGGATTGGAAATAGGCTATATAATATCACGCTACGATATTTACGTGCGGAGCAGTAACCGACGTAACCTAATGCGGGTGAAAAGACTACACGGACGAAGTCGCGAGCAGAAGCTAGTTTAATTACATAAGTAATATGTTTTCACTATTATTACTATTTTTTTTCCTTTTAGACATTTATGCTACATTTGGTGATTACTATGGCTCACACACAGATTCGTTGTCTTTTGGTATCACAATATTGGTAATAAAATTTTACAATTAAATTAGCTTTAATTTCTTAATTTGTAGGACTTAGTACATTTTTATTTTTGTATATATTAGTATATTTTTTATGGAATTAATGTAACTACACAACTTATTGTAATGCATTTTTTTTAAGAGTATGTTAGTAGTTTCTTGCCCGTTCTTCTCCATACAAAACTACCTTTTGGAATGGGCAATTGTTTTTTTTTTTTTTATATCTTTTAATTGTTGTTAAAAGTGCCTTTTAAGGGCCTAATTGAAATAAATGATTTGGCTGTGAATATGAAGCGGCCTCACCGGACGTGTTGCGTGACGAGATGGCTGGCCTCGCCCGCGGCCCCGTGCTGCACGCGCACGGGGTCGTGCAGCGCGTCGCGCGCCAGGCGCTCCACGCGGCGCGGGAACGTCGCCGAGAACAGCAGCGCCTGCCGCTCCGGACGCACGTGGTTGCAGATCGACCGCACCTGCGGCTCTGCAGGTCCACAACCATCACTTAGTCCGTCTTTGTTATAGGTATTTCTAAATCATGTAACAGGTTTATTTTAGTTTTAATTACAAAATTAAGCTTAGTTTTGTTAAACCTAAGAAATAAACCAAAAACAATTAAATATGTCAAATGTGTTACATTACTATTGTGTGATAACAGTTTAAAGTACTTACATCTAGAACTTATGTTTAGTTTAGAATAGATTTAAAATGAATATCTCATTGCACAATTATTTCAAAAAATAGGAGAAATTTTGACATAGATTCTGCTTTGGAAAACATAATTGTAAATAGAAATGTATTCAACCTAAGTACAAGCCACAAACAACCATGAGTCGCCTATAAATTGGCTTAAAAAAATATTATTACGTACCGAATCCCATATCAAACATCCTGTCAGCCTCATCCAGCACTAAGTAGGTGACGCGTTGCAAACTAGTCGCCTTGCACTTGATGAGGTCAATGACACGCCCGGGAGTACCCACTACTATCTCTGCTCCACCCCCTGAAATAAATATAGAAAGATGAGATATGATTACCAAGACCCGGTGCCCATTATATGACCCGGGGGAAAACCATGAGGAGCGAAAAAGTACGCCAGTAGAATTATATTAAGGTCAAGAATAAGTCCGTACCTTCTAGCGCCTTGCACTGTTCCCATTTGGAGCCTCCTCCGTAGCAGCACACGCATCTAATGTTGTACACCTTACCAAAACGTTTCGCCTCCATGTAGATCTAAATTAATATAATTTATTAACATAGTGTACCAAATTATCTACAATAAAAAAGGTAATTGTTTGTTACCGAAATATGTGGATATGAATAACTTTGAGATATTGATATACACAAACAAAATGAGTGCACAATCTGAGAATGTGTGCTCTTGTTATCAGTTCATACCATTCAAAAACTGACTTTATACACAGGCCGTAAGGTCAAAATTGTTTTAAAATAGGTACCTATGTTTACTTTGGATCCCACCACAGCACTTATTTTTGTGATATTTGGAAGAAACTGTCCATTATAGGTTTTATGTATATTAATGGGCACAGGACACAAATTGCTAATTTGTGTCTATTGCTACCACTCAGCATTATCTTGTGCTATTTTTTTTTTTTTCTGAGGGTTGGGAAATCATCAAACAACTTCTCCCGCCCTGGGCGGGGCAGGAAGGAGTGTCAGACTTTTACTGACTAAAACCCACCCATGTTCCTTCTTGTGCCCTTTGCGTTCCGAGGACGCGGTATCTCTTACAAACAACCCGCAGCCCCGGCAGGCATCGGCCCTCAGTGGCACCTTCCCTTTGCAGACATCTCTTTGAGGCGCGCGTGGAACACGAACGCGCCGTCGACACGGCATTATCTTGTGCTATGCGGAACTACAGCACAGCACTGGTTTTTATTGGTCATTCAAAAATTATTTACCTGTTGCGCAAGCTCTCTAGTGGGTGCTAGGATAAGGCCAATAGGTCCGTCTCCGGGCCCCAGCTCCTTCTGATCCATTATGTGCACTAGCAGGGGCCATAGGAACGCTGCCGTCTTACCAGACCCCGTGCGAGCGATACCTGTGGGAATAACGTAATTAAAAAAACTGTTGAAGCTTATGATTAGAGGCTTTGCATAAGTCCGTAAATAATCGGGATATACGACAACTTTATCAAGAATGTGATTTAAAACTGGACTGATGTGAGACACTGAAGGTATCTCAATTGGAGCAGCACCAGCATTGTCGTGTCACGTACAAGTGGACGCGAGTTCGGATCCTGCTCGAAGCTCTGATCCAGCTAATCCCTTGCTGTCTTCCCCCAACAACGCCCTAAGCCGAGAACCCCACCGCCCTTAGCATGTAGTCGCTTAGTTTATAAGTGGTAAGGCACCACGGATGTCCGGCTAAGGAGTCAACAATCTCCTAGGTTGACCTGCGAGAGGCTGTTGATATCAGTAGATTCCCAAAACATAATTAGAGGCATTCTTAAATTGTCAGAGAGTGGGTCAAACAGAAAGTTAAAGCTAGTTGCTTGTGTCAAACTGTAAGTTCTTAGGGTCAGCTTACACCGAGTCGCGATACTGCGCGCACATTTTTAATAGAGCGACTCAAAATATAACTTTCTTTACTACAGGAAAAAATACACATTTTATTGTGAGAATTCAGCACTGCATGTTGTAACATATTCTCAATTCTCACAATGAAATGTGTATCTTTTGAATTCTTGTTTTGTCTCTGTGTGAACTAAACCTTGTAGGGAAGAAGGGCGAAGAAAATCTATGGACACAATTAAAATCAAAAAGTATTACAAAATGTATGTAACATCGTTCACACATTTGATTAACATGTCATTGTAGTAGTTATGGCAATAACTTGTTAATCAAATAAGCCTACCTATAAGGTCTCGCCCGGATAAGGCAGCCGGCACGCCAGCGGCCTGCACGGGCGTCGGCTGTGTGTACTCGGAGCGACGGATAGCTTTCATTAGTTGTTCATCGAAGCCCAAGTGAGCAAAGCTGCTGACGGGCTTGGGAGGGTCTGGCCCTGATATCTGAACAGGAAATAGCACCAAATGAAACATCCAACATTCGTTTTTTTTTTATAGTAGCCCTGAATTTGAAAAAATGCTGATGGCAACCTAATATTAGGTGGCCGCAGCTGCCCGTAAACATCTGCAATACCAGACGCCTTGCATTGCCATCCTAGAGACACAGCTGAAATGTCTCATATGCCTGTAATTACACAAACACCTTCAAACCACAATACAGCCACACTGATTAGCAGCAGAAGTAGATATGGTGGTATTATGTCCCCGAACAATCTTTTTCACAAAGCAGTCTTCGTATGTACCTCATTCAAGGCAACAGGTGTAATTTTAAAAATAAAATAATATCATTTTACCTTCACACCCAAATTCTTCTTCAGATCTTCAACCTGCTGTGGAGTTAACTGCTCAATATCCTCATGTGGAGTATAGAAGTTTTTCTCAAAAGGTTCATACTGTATCTCAGAGTGGTCTATGGGTGGGAGCGGATCTATGAACTTCTTCTTTGGTGGGGCGATGGGGTTGCCATCCTCATCGTATTCTATCTCCACGTCTGAACCATCATCGCCGTGGTTTAGTGGGTTGTCTTCCATGTATCTGTGGTGAAAAATCAACTTAGTTGTGTTGTTAAGAACTTGTAACTAGATAATACTCATATTCACTTGACAGTCGCCTATAGCATGAGTATAGTAGCCGCCACGAGTCGTGAGCTCAAACGTCAAGTTAATTTTTGTGTTTTTGGGTCGCCAATGACTTATCGCGTGCAGCCTCGGCGCCCTAAAAACCCCAGAAACGAACCTAAAAACCCAAAAATTAACTTGACGTTTGTGCTCACGACTCATGGCGGCTACTATATTATTATCATAATCCTTGCATATAGGCTCATAACATAATAAAAAAAAAAAAGTTTTTAAGTAAGATTAAAAATAGACAACTTATGTGTGGTCTGTTGACTATTTGAAGTGGAATTAGTAATTATGTATTATGTTGGTTACAGATATCTCAGTATTTCCAAACCATTGATGTTTTCTGCTATACACATTCAGACATAGATTGTCAGACAATTTTCAAAAATCATAAATAGGTAATAGACTTGGCTGCCAGACTCTAATTAATGTTGTATTAAGTATACTTACTTATAGTAACTCTCCTCATCATCCATCTCATCAATGTCCCCCCTGGTCCCCCTCCCGCTGTCTCCCTTACCGCTGGCTGCATTCTCCTTGCTAGCCACCAGGTCCTTAGCCGCCTGCTGTTCTAAGCCTGCCATATAGGCGTCCAGTGGATCTTCTTCATCATCATCCTGTGTCTAGAATGAGTATTATCTTTTAATTTATATGCATCTGCATCACTAAGCTATTTATGACAAACCATTTATAAGCCTCCATAGTAAAAAATACAATTGGATTAGGTACAGCCCACATAAAAAAACATCTCTCATTTAAACAAAAAAATTTAATAGTTTTGTACCAATAGATATAATGTGACCTGTTTTTAAAGTAAAAATCAAACATTTATTAGTGCTAAATATTTAAATAAATTTGACATTGATAATTAGTTCATGTAATTAATTGAATTATTAAGAGATTCTGAAGTGCCTAGTTTTGGCAGAAGCTCAATTTCTATTCATGTATAAAATATGTTCATACCTTAGAACTACAAGCAGCTTCATATGTGGGGCTCCCAGGTGCAGGGATGTAGGCCAGCGCTGGTGTTGGAGGCTCATCATCCTCATCAAAATACCTGAACACGGGCTAGGCTATCAAGTTCAAATCACTTATTATATTAATTAGTGCAACATATAATACATTGTGAATGATTAACATCATAAGAAAATTGTTGATATTCTAATTATTATCCTATGGTAACTAATAAATATCCATATAACCCAGTACCTTTTAACATATTTGAAGAAAATAAACTGTTTGTCATTTTTTACACTTTTACGAAATAGTTATGTATTTTGCTACTTACTCATCTTCAGTCTTGGACCGTTTCTTCCCCAACGAGCCCCAGTTCCCAGTAACAGCGTTCTGTGTAATCGAGTTCATAGTCGAATAGCCCTGCTTCGACAGGCCGGTGGTAGGCGGCGGCACAGCATGCATTGGCGTCGTCGGTGGAGGCACCGCATGAAGCGACACGTTCGATGGGTTTCGTTTAGGCATCGTAAAACCAGCGAACCCAAACCCCTTACTGCCATTTCCACCCGAATTGTAACTCATTTTGGTTGTCTAAAAGTCACTAAATAACAATAAAAACACCCCGCAGGGAATCTATTTTCATTACCACGTTAAGGTTATTTATTAATGTTTACAACGATGTATTTCTTTAAATGTCTGCTTCAATATAACATCAGACGATTGAAATGCTCATAATTTCTATTTATACGTGAATTATCAAGTTATTTGCTAATAAAAACAATAAATTATCAACTTCAACGAGAAAACGATGATCCGATGACAATTACGTACGGCTACGGCGCTCGAAGACATATGTTTCACCATGTTGCAACACTCAAAAATTGATTTTATTTTATTTTTCTTTCGTTTTCTTCTTACTTTACTAAAGTTCGATTAATACTTGATTGTTACTAGACAACAATATTATTACCCGGACCACACTAGGCCGAATTAGCGAACCGTAGTCCAGATCGTAACAAGGTCGATCATCAGTAAACACTGTATTATATAGTTACTCTCGAAATACATATTGGAAATAATATAATTTACAATATATTGAAATAATCATAACCAAAACTAAAAAGACAATTGTTACCGTTTTTTACTGTATGCTAACCTAATAATAAGGAACTTTTGTAACAATGGATAATAAACTTTTACTTTACTTACTAATTATAAAACTACTCGACTAATCATCTGACATTAATGAATCAGCAGCTATTCAGTCTGCTTTTAGATATGACATCTCTCGAAAGAAAAAAAACCGTTGTCGATAACATTGACATGAAGACGTGACAAAGAAAAAAAATACAATACAATCACACACAAAATCTACAACAAGTACAAAAATAACGATTACTTCCAAATTAACAATGTATTTCAAATTGTGCGTATTTCTATTCACCTTGCTGACCGTAACAAATGTTGAAGCAGCACAAGGCTACGACTTTGGTGACTTTCTGGCAACAGTTTTAGGACTTGGAATTGCTGTTGTAGGAATTCTCGCATGTTTAGGCAAATATGCAAGACAACAAGCAAGAAATGAGTTTATATAGATAGAACATTAGCTGGTAAGTACAATTGAATCGCAATACGTAAAGATTTTCGTAGAACATTGTTGTTTATTTGGCAGAGAAATCGTCTAACCGGTTTTTGCGTCCTTGTATTCACGCTATCAATTTTAATCGTTGCTCATTAAGACGCAAATTGTAGTACATACTCTAATGGGGTTATGAACATTATTTTACAAATTAAAAGCTAATATTTGTTTTAAACTCTTACAATACGTTATTTTGTTACAGAATATGCAAGCACTGATAAAAATAAAGGAAGTGACGAATGCACCCAAAATGTACCGAAAAACTAATAGTAACCACGCTGTTCAAATAGTTTTCCATAAACATAACACATATGTTGGCCATGAAGTTTGTGTAAATATGGTATAAATTGAAGCAGGAAACAAAAAAAAAGTATTTTTTATAATATTAATCTCCACTATTATCTTAAGGCTATTAAAGATGTAGTAATTGTAGGACATAAGCATATTTTTTGTAAAAAAGAACTGATTTCAGACAAAATTAGCTGAACAATATGTGACTGTTTATTGTTTCCTACCTACTTTCACAGGTAGGGAAGGTAACATTTTGTCCCTGTCAAAATGTACTGACACGCACACTACATCACTATATGGTGTCCCGAGGTTTACTACTCTTCATTAACCAGACTAAAAATGTGTTGTCTTCCAACAATGTTAATGTTGTCTGGAATCGGGTAAAATCCTGACCAACAATACTATGTGATAATGTTTCCTTGTGTTTGGTTAGAGATATCTTAAAGATGGCATAGGCTATTATATTTCATTATTTTTATAACATTGCAATCTCTAAATCAGAATTATGATAATTACTTTATTTGATAAAATATAAATAATATTTTGTTTTCTATTTTATTTTTTCTTATTGCTTTACCTACTTTTGTCAGGTTATTTTCATTTAAAATTTAACTTTCTAAGATAATTACTGAATAAAAACCAAAAATTTAGTTTTGTAAATAATTTATAATAAAGAAAATTCATTAATTTTCACCCACACAGAGAACACAATCATTCATGCAAACCATAGACATAATTCCATAGTTTTTCAACAATAAAATTTAATTCAATTTGGTATAACTTATTCACTATTTTTCTCTAAAAGTTCAATTTCTCTCACAATGTCGTTTTTCTTTGACATTTTTTCTTTTTGATCCTTGTCAGGGACTTTGAGGGAGCCAGACTTTAGTTTCTCCTCAAGAGTTTCTATTTCTCTGAGTTTCTTTCTTAAGTTCTTGAGGCGTTTTATGGGGTCTGTGGTAGCGTTGCTGGGGGTAGAAGGCGACGGACTTGTAAAGTTAGGTTCTGATATCTCACATTTGGCAAGCTTGTCAGCTGCTTCATCTGCTCCTGAAATTTAGAAGATCCTTGATATTAAATAATACTGAAACGTTTTATGAGATACATGGAAGTAGTAAGTTAAAGTCGGTCCCTTGAACTGGCCTATCAACTGATTCGTTCAAACAAAACCTGTAATTTATTTAAGCATGTATTTTTGCTAGTAACTGACAGACAGCTGATATTTAATTCTAATTAACAATTCTGTAGTTTCTTTTTACATAACTAGAGTGAAAGTTCCTACATGAAGTGCATATAAATACATTAGGTAATAGATCTAATGTGTAATTAAAACTAGCTGTGAAAAACACAACAAGCACACATACTAAACAAATAAGAGTATGTATATTATAATGATAAACATGGTATCATGGTATCTTCTCTAGTTTTATCAGTAATAGCTTCAATCTTTAAATAAGTAATGCACTTGAAAATTTATCTACAATATCCATTGCTTTATTTTTATACATGCTTTGAAAAAATTTTTACATTCTAGCAGGCTGCTATTTGGTCTAGGCTGCCTGATACCAATAATGCAAATGTTTACAAAACTCCTTGCATAAATATTTGTATTTCTTAAAAACACTGTACAATTAGGAATGTCCACCAACCTGTCTTCTTTTTCTTCTTCTTTTTGTCAACATTAATGAGCATGCCAGGTATGGGCTGGATCACACCATGGTTCTTCTTCTTCTGTGCTTGTGCAACTATCTCAGGGGAGAGTCCCACGGGGACGCCTGTGTTCTGACGAGCCTTGAACTGTTTACCCTTGCTCTCATACAGTGGAATCTCTTCCTGAGGAACATAGCCATCCTTGATTCTTCGAGGTTTGCGCCAGGTGCCATCGGGACGTTGCGTTGCTGGGATAAATTTGCTGCCTAAAATTTACGACAACTGATTCAAAGGTGGTTAGACATATACTGTGTAATAATAAATGGTTGATGAATAAAAGTTTTGATTTTTACTGTGTTTTGTACCTTCCCTGAGGTCTCTAGTGCGGCGTGATGGTATGGCGAGGTGTGTGTTGATAACTGTATGGCAATAGCAAAACGACAAGAATGTTTTAATTGCACGCATCGTAAAGTTTTATAATTTATCACTTGAAACTTTTTTACAGCAGACTTTCACTGACTTAGCAGCTGTACATCGTCCGCACGAAAATATGGAAAGTTGAGACAAATATTATCACGCAGCAAAATGCTGCAAAATTTCTAATTACCTAAATAAACAAACCTTGTCAACGTAATAAAAAAAAACAAAGCATGCTTACCATCAGCATCATGCTCATAAGCTGTTGTAGACATTATAATTCATTGATTTGAAGCGACAAGTTTATGTAAATTAAAAATCTCCACAACCTGGTTGGGCTTGCGAAATTCTCGTTTCGCTATTTTCGTACACAACTATTTTGACGTTTGACAAAAAGACGAATAGTTTTTTTTTTCTACTGACGCAAATTCGGAGTCTTTCAGGCCATGAAAAAAAACAAGTGAAATCCAGAAACGAAAATGTTGCCATTAATCGACAATTATTAGTGATTGCTTTTATATCAGAAAATGAAGAAAACCGGTATTAGTGTGTTGTTGTGCAACCCTACTGATTTTTTTTTACTCTTGGTTTACGATTTTACGAGTGGCCAGTGACAGCGCTATTCAGTCAGACAGCAAGCAAACAAACTGAATTTCGAATTTGGTCAATAGTCGTATTGTTTTTGTTTTGATTAAAATTTTAATTGCGACGTAACGCGATGCCTAAACGAAGGAGATTGTTCACGCCTATGAAAAACAAAACAAAATCTAATCACAATAGAGACAGTAATGAGGCAAGAGGTAATTTTTTTTATCACTTTATAAAATTGTATTTTATGTAATTTTTCAGCGACTATTTAAATTTATCCATTAGAGCTACCTACAGTTAATTTTACAATTGACATTTTTCTGAGAGTTTTAGAATATCATTGCGCTTTAGTCCTCGCGAAGTACAAAGAAATCGATGCATTGCCATAAAAAATGAAAGAACTTGTGAGTTTCAAAATACGCCACGTCTATCGAAGTTTTGGTCTGAGGGTCATCTTTTGGGATCATTATAAATTTTGTAACAAATTATCAACTTTGTTACAGCAGTGACCTACTTCCAAATCCATTTTCATAGCTTGTGAAAGTTACTATGAGCTGGTCAATGGTTTCTTTGTTTATTAAATCAATATTTTCATAGTGTCTTGTGAATTAAGTAAAACCATAATAATTATTGTGCATACAATATGCAGTGTAGATCCTATTACTGTAGAAACCTGAACATTTTTTTTAACTAGAAAGGTCATACTTATAATACAGGAAAAATAAATACCCTTAATTTTTTTTTTCTTTTTTATAGAAGTGACTACAGCCCGTGGCAGGCTCAAAGGGGCATTGATGGAGGTGCTGGACCCCACAGGAGAAGAGTCTGATGCATCCTCTGACTACATTCCAGATAAGAGAGACAGGTTTTTATTTCTATTATATTATCCACTCAAATTCATTGCATAAAGAGCCCGATGTAACAGGACGTGAGCAGACACCAGTTTCAACATGTCTTTAAGTTTATGCTCAAGTGAAGATCTGCATTTGAGTATCTTTTTACTAGACTTTTCTGCATGAAAGTAAAAAATCCCCGTATTCGGCCCAGTTGCAAAATCTGATTTTTGCTAACCTGTTAACTATCTATGTTTTAAGTTAGGGGGTGTGATTTCCGCACTTAATCCTTACGTGGACCATTGTGCATGTCTGTTAACTACCTATTTGCCTGCTAAGTCAGCCTCATAGGTCACGTTGTTATTTTCTTGTTTTGTCATTGAGTGAATAAATAACCTTTCACTATTACAAAATATAGTTATGTAATACCATTCTTAGTTTCCATTTTTTATAATTGTAAAGATGATTTATGTATTGTAGATATTGAAAATAAATCTTTGCTAATGTTAACGAATTCAAACATAGTATATCTTTTTTTTTTTTATATTGCCCCACCCTAGGAATTTCTCAGCCACTGCACCAACTCAGTTGTCTTACGTACCTACTTACAGATTACTTCAAAGAATCACAAAGAGCAATTATTTAATGACATTCCAAATATTTCCAGTCGCGAGCTGAGATCTGAAGATGATGAAAGGCCTTACAGAAGGAAGCGGTCCCCGCACCGCCAGTCCTACGTCCTGAAGCTGTTTGACCGAAGTGTTGACCTGTCCCAGTTCAACGAAGAGTCGCCGTTATACCCTATATGTAGGGCTTGGATTGCTAATCAGCCAAGAGCTACTTACAGCGAGTTTGGGTAGGGAGATTTATTTTATAAGTTGGGCAGATTACATGTATTCTCAAAGAATTACTTCTGTATGTTTGTAAAGGTCTCTGGCTGTGATAAATGCAAAACACAAAGGCTTTTTCTCCAAGCAGATGTCTTATTATCACAAAGAACATATTGAGATATCTGACCATAGAACGGTTTTTATATATACCGCGATGCTTCATTTAGGTGACGCCAGTCTAGGATATTATATACCATATGCCACACACACATATGCATACCGAATGTAAAGATGCCTGTAATATTAGTGGACACAACAATAATAACATTTTTGTTATGTAAGATACTTATAGAAATGAATTATATGTCTTTCTTCTCAATTTTAGTAAGAACGCAGTTTTGGATATGCCTTCAGACAGCCTGGAGCTACCGGGGCCGGAGGGCCCGCACGTGTCTAAGATACCACCTCTACTACCTGAACAACTGAAAGCCAACAAAAATAATATCAACTTGAACTATGTAAGTTTCCTATATTCATGGAAATCAATTGGATTGTAACTGCTACATAACAGTTGCGGTCATTAATAGTAAGAGTAGGACAGTCTTACGTCACCACTTCTGTGTTTTATAACTGCATGTGACTGTTCCTAATATACCTTAAGCTAATAAAAATTTCGTTTTTCTTAACTGTAAATTATTAGCGTGAATGTCGGCTTGCGGAGGGGAAGAGGCCGCGCCCCGCTTGATCGAAATGGAAGCATTTCTTTATTTTATTTTTTTTCTTCTTCAGCTTAACGTGACAAAGATAATCTAACCTGAAAATTTGTTGCCTTACGAATATTTTACTGTTGCTGAAGTACCCTTACAACTATGTTGGACTGCTCATAACTATTCTTCCTCAGCGCGAAGCCCCGCCTCCGACTCGGGAACAGCTTCTCGCTTCGCACTCGTCACGATGGCTGGCCGTGCGACAGGCGTGGTTGGAGCAAGCCGCCAAGGTCGAGGCCCGCTACGAAACCGCTCAGCAACTCCTCAACAAGATCAATGTGAAGTAAGTACTATTGATGATAATTTTGCTATTAATTCCTAGGGTAAGGAGTTTAGACCCTTTATTAATCGTTGTTGTGGAAGACACAAAATTTTTCTTCTAATTGACTAGATTTTCCACGCGACCTGGGTGGAAGTCAAGCATACGATAATTATAAAACATACAGCACTCAGTAATAATGTAGCTTTTTATCAATGAGTTTTTGATCGGGCCAGTACTAGAGATTATCTCTTAACAATTTATCTAGTCAATATTATAAAAAGGGTAAAAAATTTAACAAGTATGTGCAACTCTAGCACACCCAAATAAGACAACCTCTAATTTTTTTTTATGGAGACCTTTTCTGTTTCAGTGCAATCTGAGATCGGCTGTTACTCCATGTGTTACCTTAATTTACAAAAATTTTGATTATTTTACAATTACTTGTATAGAATTACTTTGATTATAGAAAGTATAGAAAACAATCATGTTGATTTGACGAATAGAATGATAATGAAACAATTAGTGTTTTTATAATAATTATTGATATTATGTAAATATAAGAACATAGTGATAATTATCAATTAAGCACTTTTTCTTTTCTTTTTATTTCTTCCTTGTAGTTGTGGGCAGTCCGTCTGTTTGTGCCCTTTCTGTTTGCAATTGAAGCAAGACTGTAAAGAAAAATGCATAGCTCTTACTGTTTCTGACAAACAATAATATGTATTATTGAGTTTTATGACAATGCAATCAGTACAGCAAATATCCTTGGCATGCCCTTAATCAGAAAAGATTAAATTACTGGTTAAATAACAAAAAAAAAACTAGGAACAGCTAGAAATGCCTTCCCATAATAAATAATCAAAAATCCAGTTTTTTAATCCACAATCCATGAAATACCTAGGTGTCTTCCAATCAAGAAAGCTAGGTATTATAATAATTTATTGGTCTTAACCCCTCGTATGCCGGGCGAACGCGTACAAAATTCATTTTTTAATGTCACATAATTACAGATATACGCTCCGGCAGACTAACACTGGCTTATTTTGAGCGTTGATCTACGTTCCAGCACACGAGAGGTTAAAGCATCAATATCTAAACAAAATGTGTTTATTTATTAATTAATTTACTCAAGATTATAATTATATTTTAACGACTTACCTGGCTCTCAACCACAACACCGCACACATGATTCCTCTGCTGACAGCACCGTCCACACTCCTTACAGTGAAAGAAGGTTGGCTTCACACACCGTTTGCAAACGTCACAATGTTTGTACGTCATGCTGTTCTTACTGGTACATGCCCCACACTTGTGACAGTGGTTATTTGACATTGAGACATAGAATTTACACTTATTACACATCTTGTAATTACTGTCATTCGACAAGTCAATAGTCCGTAGAGGCAGGTTAGTGAAGAAGCGGATTGGTGAAGCAAATATCTTTCCATTCTTAGCCTTGTTTAAGAATTTCTTGTGGTTTGTGTATTCAATCTGTAAAAAAGGTAAAATTGTTTATTCCTGGTGAATTGCAGGCATTCCATCTTTTTTTTTTACCTAAGGATTACTATGACTATGTATTCTATGCCCTTGTATTGTATTATAGGTATATCGGACTGATGTCTGCAACTTCCAAGCCTCAGCGCATATTTTGCATACACGTAAACTAATAATTCGAACCACTCCAGCTACGCGAGTAATTCCAGCAATGCTTGAACGTTACTCACGATCTCTCCTGCAGAGTACCCTAGCTTACCACAGTACTTTGCTGAACAGCTCACAGCTAGCTGTCCCTTTTATATAACTTCTAAGCCCTTTTAAAGGTAGCCTTTGCTAAGGAAAGCTTGCAAGAGCTGCTATCATTAATAACATTTAATTGCTACACATACCTGATAATCATGCATCTTGATTTCTGGCGCTGTGTTAGTTATGTAAGGCTCAGAGAAGTATGGGAAAGCCCACAGGACAGGCAGGAGACCTTCTTCAGGCTTGTCACAGACTTTCCTATAGGACTCTGTCAGTTCCTTCAGAGTTTGAACAAGTGGCTCCACACGACCACCGAATGGAGGGTCCATTACTATGCAGACACCGCCATCTCTACAAAGGATATAAGGTAATGATAATAAGGTCTTAGAAAGAAATTACTTCGTTTTTTTTACCATGAGAATCAAATAGATATCTTGGGACAGTTGGTTCTATACTTATAACAATTACTTTTTATAAATAGATGAACTGGGATATAGGTACCATAAATATACAAGTATCCTGTTTGTGACCTCATCACAGCAAAACCACTGAAATGACTCACACCTTATTCCCATGGGGATAGGCAGAAACCACATAACGCCACCTGCTACGATTCTTACATACTTCTTTCGCCGCGTCCACGTTTATACAAGCACGCCGGTTACGAGTACTGCGCACCCGACCTTTCTGAAGAACCTCACCAATAAGGTCAGGGTAGGTCTTTCTAGGGCGTTGCCACTCACATCTGCCATATAAATCCCTTTTGTTAGTCTCCTTTCACTCATCCTCTCAACATAACAGAACCATCTAAGTATACTCTTTTCAACCTTTATCACTACATCCTCTTTTAATCCGCAACATTCTTGTATAATTTCATTGCTCACTCTATCGTTCAAAGTTGCACCACACATACTTCGCAAGGAACGCATCTCCACAGCATTAATCCTACTTTCATGCCTTGTTTGCCATACCCAACATTCACTTCCATACATAAGTGTAGGCACCAACACACCACGGTGCCACAGCCAATCGAGCCTTTTAATTTAACAGCCGAGGTAGCTTTATACCTGGATCTTTGTAATGCGCGACTATGTTTGTGTCGTGGATAAAAGCTTTAATTAATAAATAGTTTGTAAACCTACCGGGACTGCTTGAAGAATTTTTTGAGCACCTTCTCATCCTCATTACCATTAAACATGTAATTATTGAACATGTTGTACCAGACAAATTTGTTCGGAGGGTTAAAGTTCATGTGGCGCTTGTCATAGTCCAAAAGGATCGAATTGAAGTCGTCCCGGGATTGGGCTTCCTCGTGAATAGAGGGGGTTCCGATGCAGAGAATGTTGCTGTAATATGAATGATAAATAATAGTTTAACAAAGATAATTTTATGAGAAAATAAAACTTAATGTTACCAAATATAAATCTTTCTTCATAGTTTGTTAATTATAATTAAGTTAATTTTTTTTTTTATTATGTGCACAAATATCAAGAACTTAACAGTGTCCGATTGAAGGGTTTTTAAAATTATAGTGCGCGCGGAACTAGTTGGCCGCGCCTTAGGTGCGACGGGTGGTGAGGGGGCGCGTTGCCTACACCTCGCAACGCACATAAGATTAGACAGTGATGACCAATCTCGAGATATCGTGAACAATAGTTGTTCAATTATTGAAAAGAATAAATAATAAACAATTGAACTTTTAGAAGTTTATATTGTACCTATCTAATTATATTGTAATTAATAGTGGAATAAACCAAAAACAAATTAAGGATATGAAATTATTCTGACATATTTTAATGATATATAAAATTATTTAATTAATATACATATACTTATACGAAATTACTCTGATTCACTTGATTCTGAACTCTCTGAACTTGATTCAGAATCATCTTGTAAGTTTATAATGATTTCGTCCATCATAGTATCAAATCTCATATCATGATTCCAGTATTCTTGTTCAGTTTTTTTTATACATACAGACATAGTCGGTTTCTTCTCAACTTGCACACAATGATAGGCAGCATTATCCATAATTATGACTGAGTTAGGTGGAAGTTTAGGTATTAATTTTCGATCAAGCCAGTTGTAAAAATTTATAGAGTTCATGTCTCCATGATAATCCTTCGTTTTTGAGTCTGATTTAAAAATTAGCAAGCATTTTTAACTAACCCGTTCCGGCTACCAGCGTGAAACACACGCGTTAAACGCGTTCCTTTGCCTATATCTGTATAAATTCCAGGCTCCGACGAAGTTTGCCAACATTTTCGACATTGCGACTTTGGTTAACGTAAGTTTCGTCCAAAAAGAATATATTTAGTTTTTCTTTTCTGAATTTTCTTATGGCCCTCAAATATTTCACTCGCCGTTCAACAATGTTTGGTCTCTCTATTAAAAGGGATCTCTTCGATTTATATTGTTTAAATGAATATCCCAGTCTGTGCAAAAGTTCTCTTAAAAAAGTTAACCCGCAATCTAAAATATTATCCTCTTTTAACACAGCATTTAGTTTTCATAGACTTGGAATTTTTTTTCTCTGCCGTATAAAACTGATTTATTTTTCTTCTTATCACTCCTAAATCAAAATCATCAACTTGTATTTTCTTTTTTTGGTCTCCATGGAGAAATATATTTTGCAAGGAAGTTTTATTTTCAGCAATCACTCTACTTACACTTCGTTCTGATATCCCTGTTACTTCGCTTCAGTTTCATATTCTAAACTATTGACATCGGCTTTCCGTTTTTTTAAAAACGTCTGCCCTTTAAATATTATTTCCTTAGTTACATTGTCTTTTTTCGGCAGATTCATCTGGCTATTGCAAACTCATGTGCGTTTTGTTTAACTTAGCCGGAACTTTCAACGCGTGTCGCCGTCGCGAAGTACGGCGCTGCACTGAGTAATGACAGCACGCGCCCCGTTAATATTCGTTCTTGTGCTCTTTGCGTTCCGAGGCGCGGTAGCTCTAGGCGCACATGGAACACGAACGCGCGTCGACACGGCCTGTCGTTATGAAACGCACGGACTGTGAAGTAGCTATTGCTCACCATCCACAGGCCAGCGATAAAATAACATATCATCATGGCTGTATTCCCCAGAGGGTTAGGCAGAGGTGTACCAATGTACACCCACAGTTCGCTGGTATATTTTGAGGTCCCATGTAATAGGGGGCGAGCCTATTGCCTTTAACCGGGCACAAATCCTAACTCCGAGCTGCTACTAAGAAATTCACAGAAAAACCCAATAACACTTTTTGCGCGACCGAGTGATCAAATTATGCCTGCATATAAATATTTACCTGATGTTATTATTCTTGAGTATCCCAAACACGGTGCCAATCGATTTCTTAGTGAACATGTACTGTGCCTCAACGGAGTCATTCTCTAACATCGGTAACCATGTTGTGGGGCGGGTCAGCTGCTCATCTGTCAATGGAGTTATAATCCTGTGATCCTTGGCATGCTTCTTAGAAGGCTTTGAGACCATGTAGAGCTCTTCGCATGTGTTGCAGAATGCTCTGTCTACATAATGACAGGATTTTACCTTAAATAAAAATAATTAATATTGATTCAATAGGATTTTTAAGCATCATAGCTATACATATAAAAACCAATTGACTTCCGTTAGTCTCGCAACTTGAAACAATTTTTTTTTTTGCATCAATACATTCCTGTTTCAGTAAAAAAAAATTTGGTGGTACGAAGTGCGCCAGCTCACATAACTTAAAAATAAAAATACCGCAATAGGCATGTCTATAATTCTATACTATTAAAAAGATAAGTTATGTAAACCGGTTGTAATTGTTTATATTCAAAACTAACCTCACTAAAATTATTCCATGCTGCAGCTTTGTCAATCTTTGGAATCAAATTGTAGTACTTTTCGTTACGTTTCCTCACTTGTTCCTTCTGCCAATCTTCTTCGTCTATGTGAACTGTACATTCCTTATTCCTACACGAAGCACAAGCGAAAAATCGACCTTTCTCAGTAGAAAACAGCAACGTAGGCCCATGCAAACACAATGGATGTGAAGTTACATCTTCTATAACCACTTCTACAGGTAAAGATTTCTGGGTATTGGTGTCATTTGTTTCTAGTTTATGTTTTCTAGGCATTTTAGTTACTTTATTATTCGAAAATAAACAATTCAAGATTTAAAAAACACACGTGAAAGTACTGACTGACAATCACAGTGAAAAAGAACAACCAACCGGGTTGCAAGCGCTATATTCATATTTCTCCAATTTTCAAAATTGACCGCGATGTCCAAACGTCTGTATTATATTATATATAACAAAATATTTCTTCTCATCCAGAACTCCATGCAGTAATAATATATTTGTTATGAGTAACCATTTCAAATGTCAAGTTCTGTTTTTCATTTCGTGAGTAAAAGAAATAAAATCTCCTTCCTTTTTGTTTCCAAATAATTCCAAAACCACTTCTATAAGCATGAAAATTGCACATTATATGGAACGTGTCTACCTGCATTGCTGGTAACACTTAATCTATGTGTCAGTAGAGTTGCATCTAGTGAAAAGGAATTCCATTGTATTTGCCGAAGTTTACGGTTTATTTTTAGTAACCATCATTTTAGTATATTGACATTCACGATAGCTAACTGATTCTATTAAAAAGCAACACAATTCTATTTTATTTTCTCAGTTGGCAAGATCAAAGTTCATTCTCAGATCGGCGGCGTTCTATTGTCTTTCTTGACATTTTTTTGAATAATTTTCACGAAACTTAGTGTCACGTTTAGAGAAATTTAGTAAAAATGAATGGACTAGGGAAAACTGCCCAACGGGTAATACAAAATTGCGTCAAAACCACAACATTAACGGGTGCGTTGGTGTCCCGGGCACAGGCACCCGTGAAACGTGATTTTACAAGGGGAATATGGCACATGAGCTGTTCAAAAAGGCTGGATGGGTCTGCAACCACGTCAACCCTCCTCCACAACCACTCCAACACATGCGGCTGCGGTTGCGGTCTGAAGGCGTTGCACACGAAAGGTAATGAACTCGTTGGTATAATTTTGAGGTTATGTAGTTGCACCACACGCAAATATCGCACCGGTGTTGCTCCTATTACCATGCTTGTTTTGCCGTCTTGGTTAGGGTCTTGCAGCGTCACTTTCGTGGTCTTGCTTAATATAATTTGCTATCATTTCTTCAGATACGGAAGTTGACCGTGCAAATGCACAGAAACTCAAGCCCCTTGGTGAGTCCTTTCCTCTTTCCCTTCCTACGCAACATTTTCGAGATAAGGTGAGCTTCCTTGGCTTTTGTTCACACTGATCCCCTTATGCTATCGGTCATTTCATTTCATTGCCTCATAATTCCAATCTCATATTTTGTTCAACATGGTTTTAGGTAGTTAGATAAGTACTATGCCCTGCACTATTGCCACACTGTGTCCTCCAATTAGGAGAGGCACAGAGCCAGATGCAGGGGACAGTAACACCATGCTCACATCCAGGAACATGGACCTGTGTCTTGTTTCTGCATAAAAACATGGGACATTATGGCACTACTATTTAACCTTAAATATTAATTAGATTTGATGTTGATTAAATTAGTTAAGTTAGTTTAGTTAAGTCATTGCCATGACAATCTGGTAAATAAATTTCCATTAGCCTCTTAATCATACATAAATAAAAAAAAGCAAATTGGTTCCTTCTTGCCAGGTTTGATCATACTACCTCATTCTAGATTAACTATCTGGCCATCACAACATGAAGACAATAACAAAGAAAAGAAATATAGGTATATATATTCTGTATTTTGTCAACTTAATAATGTTTAATAATACAACTCTAACTCATTTGCTTGCTTAAAAGTACTGATTCACAGATTGGTACAAAAACTTTTACAACTTCTGATAATGTTGCATCATACATATGAATACTGATATAATTTGTGCTGAAACAAAATATACCGTCAAACGGGGTGAATAGGGACGCAGGGGTGAATCGGAACGAAATTTTAAAAGGGATTTTTACTTTGAAATAATATAGTTTGTTACCAAAGAGATCTCTTCTGTTTTAACTAAATTACAATTTAAGATTTTAACGTCCTTGCTGGTAACAAACTATATTATTTCAAAGTAAAAATCCCTTTTAAAATTTCGTCCCGATTCACCCCTGCGTCCCTATTCACCCCGTTTGACTGTACCATCTAACATTATAGAAAATATTACATTAGAAACCTCTGATAAGGATATATTGTCCTTTTAACAAGAAACAAAAATCTAATAAAATGTAACTATAGTATTATTTTAGCCCAAGTTTCACTGGTTCATTTACACCTGGCAAGATTTTAAAAATATTTAAAAATAACACATTTTTCAATAACAACAATCACAGAAAAAAATATATTTCATTTAAAATTTTTGTATATAAATTGTAAAGAAGCTTTTGAAAAATAATTTGTCATATTAAATCATGACTGGATAACAATTCTAGGTGAGAGGGAACTGGTCGAGTTTCTGACTGAGGAAATAGTAGCTGAACGCAAGGCACAAAAGGTGAAGGTCCTACCTATGGAACTGGAAGGCTTTGTTGTGTGCGGAGATGGCGCCGAAGTGATGCTTACCAAAAAACTGAAGGATGAACTGTAAGTGTGTTTACTTCTCTTTTCCATTGGGCATTCGAGGGGCAAGTGCCCAAGGCCCCAAAAATTGACAGCCGCCATTCAATGCTGCGCATTATTTGTCCCTGGTTCAGTAACAAAATATTTCTGATCTGTAACCCCTTGTTCACACATGTTTTTTGCCATCAAAATTGATTTATTGGCTTAATCCATTTCTCTGAGTCTATAGTATTCTATATAGCTCTAATGACCATTTGTCTACACACAACTAATAATCCATAGGTTTTGCCAGCCATTAACACATTTATGAACAAGTGGCCTTATGACTGCAATCCATTTCCTTCATTCTATCCCGTCACAATTGCCACTCTCGACGTAGCCACTCGAAGGCATGTTCGGGTGCCGAGTGTGGGGTACAGTGAAGCAGTCAAGTAGAATACCACTGAGCCATATGCTAGTGAGTATGGAACAGTACTGCTACATACATCTACCATATTTCAGTAACTAATAAATTCTGCAAAGGAGCATGCAACTATTTGGACTCACTTTTCTTAACATTGCTCAACAGTGATGAGACCCATGTCATATGACACTTCTTAAGGAGTACTTCATTTCATTCTTTGGCAGCTCAGTTCAAATCCAGCTCGAAAATGGTGTTTTGGTACATTCTGACATTTTTGTGTAAATCCTGAGCGAAAATTCCCACACTGTAGAACAGTGACAAGTACCAATACACCATTTTCTGAATTTAGCTGCCATAAAATTAAATGAAGTACTTATTAAAAGCTTTCATATGACATATAACTCATCACTGTTGAGCAATGTTGAAAAGTGGGCCCAAGAGTCATACAGTTGCCCATGGTTCTTTGCTAAACTAACTTCTGAACACTCATATAAAATGCCCTTTTTAAAATGTGAGTGTTCTTGCTAAGAACACTCAAATGTTAGTAGTCAACACAGTTCTTAATTTCTCACGCAACCAACATTGCAAAGGTAACTATGGCAGTAGTAGACTTTCTTTTGGTTTCCAGAACGAAAATCAATGTGACAAATTAGCAAGTGTGCAAAACCCACTGTGATTGGTTGACAATTTAGCCAACCAGCACCAGCTTGACATCTCACATTTTTTTCAAATTTGTAAAACAGAGTAACTCCACCTTGCCGGGGCTGCGGGTTGTTCGTAAGAGATACCGCGCCCCCGGAACGCAAAGGGCACACGTAGGAACATGGATGGGTTTTAGTCAGTAAAAGTCTGACACTTCCTCCCGCCCCGCCCAGGGCGGCTAAAGTTAATATTAACTAATCAAAATGCTCATTATGTCTTCTTCTGCAGCATCAAGATAACATTCAACGTGAACCACACAGTTGACTCCGAGGAGGTTGAAGGCGAAGTGCAGCCAGAGAAGCAGGAGTTTGCTGAAATGAGGTCGAAGCCCCAGTTCGAGGTGGACGTGGTGCGGGGTGACACCACCCTCGGCTTCACTTGCTCCTACTTGCAGGAACCGTCGGCACCCGCCACCGCTGGTGCCGATGAGTACAGTAAGTATGGCTTTTCATAATTTTCAAACAAATCGCTATATCCATTGGTTCATCTGGTTCAATTCAAAATGATTATGCTAAATGGTGATGTCTTGACTGCCACTGACCGTCATGGTTTATTTTTAGTTGCTTCATTAATTATCCCCTCACAATTGCCACGCTCGACGTAGCCACTCAATGGCATGTTCGGGTGCCGAGTGTGGGGTACAGTGAAGCAGTCAAGTAGAATACCACTGAGCCTATGCTAGTGAGTATGGAACAGTACTGCTACAACTAATCTTTTATCTCTTGATATTCATCAATCATCTGATCTGACTGGGTCTAGATCTGTAACGCACCTACGATATAGAAGTACTTCTTAATGAAGAAACGTCTTTCGTATTCGCTTGACGCATGATTCGCGCCCCCGACTGGTATTTTGGGTACTGGTACCTCTCTTGGTGAGCCTAAATAAAGAAATATTTGCATTGTTTGTACAGATGACGTATTTGGTATCGACGAGCTGACTGTCTACAAAGGCGAGTGGAACGACAAAGTGTACGCTGTCGCTGGCGACGTTCTTGACGGGGTACGTTATACACAAACTACATAATATGTACAATTAATTATGTAGTTTAGGGGTGCCCTTTGTGTCTAGTTACTTAGTTAACATGTTTAAGACCTGCCTGGTGGCTTTAGTTTATAAGGGAAAGTCTAGTTAAGCAGACTCTATGGAGCTGGAAGCCATACCAAATAAAATAAAAAATCATTTTCTTTAACCAATGGCAGCTGACTTTTATTCGTCTAGTCTCTGGCCACGATACTTTTTCTCATCGTTACTGTAGTTATCTACTCAATTTTCCGATAAAATTGAACCCTGCTGTAAACTTTACGCGAGGGTCACCACTCTACCACGCTTAACTTCATAAAGCAGAAGAAAAAATAATCGACATTAATTTTTGGACACAATTTTTATTTGTAATCAACATTATTTAATTCATAGTAAAGTTCAAATTCACCACATTCTTGCATGTTACTTTAGCCTCGCGGCTTAGCACACCTACTCATGATCGTTTGGTCTCGGGTTCGATTCCAAGTCGCCCCATTTCTATGCCACACTTGATACTATCACACAAGTAGTTGTCAGGTGCCAAAATCGGGGTATATTGACGTGTTGAGGTGAAGTCGATCTTGCAATTATGTTTGCTGGATATTCACTGAGATGCTACATTTTTGTTTTATTTTTTTAATAATTGTAACTACATAATTCAAATGAAGCACTTTTTGTTGAACATTCTTCGAGTATGTTTTACTTCACAGGTCCTTTTAACTTATCTATCAGATAATTTCATAAAAATTCTTTTAAACTTTTATTATTTTATTTTACGGAGTGCTTGCATGATGAAAATGTCCTCCGTTTTTATTACCCAACTGCGCCAGGAGAGTCATGTTTGACAAAAAGTTGGAAATTCCTTTTGACAACTTTTTTCCATGTATTAATTTAACCCTATCTTTGTCCAACCTTCCAGTACCTATACGATCTGCTGATGAACTTGCTAGAGGAGAAAGGCGTCAGCAACGAGTTCGTGACGAAGCTATCGGACTTCAGCACGGCGTACGAACACGCGGCTTATATCAACCTTCTCGAGACTGTCTCACGCTTTACCATCGGGAAGTAGACACCTAAACAGCCTTCATGTTTAAGACAGAAGAATAAAGTGTCAAATAATGTAAAAAAGTTTATTGAAAATTCGAGTATTTTCAACATCTTCCAAATACAGTACTCGGCCTTTACTTTATAGAGTGACGTCTCTTTCATACAAGTATGATTGTCTCTGTCTAACGATCCAAGTTATCAATTGGGTACAGTAGTTGGATAAACTATTTATCGTTCATGTTATGTTTACCATAAAACATATTTAAATTGTCAAATTGATCTAATGGCAGTCCATTTTCGTTTGTCATGTTAGCCACGATTGTGAGTTATCATTTTGAACCGAATTGTAGACTTAATTATTTCGTTTAAAAGAGAATAATTTAGGTAGTGCACTCAAGTCACTCACAGCTCGTCAATATTGTCAAAATCTTAAGATATTTGATAAATTTCAACCTTGCTTCTATCATATTTTAAATGAATGAAATGTTAATGTTCATACATTTAAAATATGATTGTTGTAAGGAGTGAAGCATTTATGCTGTAGACAGCTTTAAAATAGTTTAGTTTTGTCATGGTGATGTTTTGTTTTATTGTTAGTTAATATGTTAGTTTCTCAATAATATAATTGTTCAAATTTATTATTGCTTTTTTTTGTTACTATCCCAAAGGGTAGCCTGCAACCCCATTTTTGGACTCGGGAACGACATAGAGCGCCTTCAAATTAGCTGCAACGCTGCTGCCGCGCAGCGATCGCTTGGTTCGAGCAATCATAGTGTTGTTTTTAGTTTCACGATAGACGACGAAACACTGCTGTTAGTGTTACTATTAACCCCTCGTATGCCAGGCGAACACGTATAAAATTCATTGTTGAATGTCACATAATTACAGATATACGCTCCGGCAGACTAACACTGGCTTATTTTGAGCGTTGATCTACGTTCCGGCACACGAGAGGTTAAAACAAACAAAAGAATTTGAAAAAACCAAAAGAAAGAAACCTAGGAAAACATTGTCGTTTTTTACTTCTTGTCTTGTTTGTAAAGTTCTCATTAAATATATTGCATATTTCTTCCCAAGCGCTTTTCTTTTCGGTTCTATTACTGTACTTGTCTGACTTCCCATATCGCTGGACGACTCACAACTTCATCAATAAATTCTTCAACCTGATTTTCGTTTATGGTTAGACTTGAACAAAAACTACGTGCGCATCGTCGATAGTCGATCGAAGAACAAATGCGCGGGTGTAGCGCTGCAGTCGTGCGTTTTTTATTTAGACGTATTAACAAAGCAGCGCGGCGGCAACCCTGCAACCGCGCGGCACTTTGCGGCAAATTTGAAGGCGCTCATAGAGGTATATACATATAATTATAAGCGAACGAAAAGGAACATAATAATATGTTTGTATTAGATGCTAGGTATGCATGCTGGGAGCTATCACAAAATTCTTCCTGTCTGTCATTCGCATGAAATGCAGCCAGTCTTATGAAACAGGCTTCTACGTTGACACGAACTACAGTAAAAATTACAGCTAGATAGATTTACGACAAAAGTGTTTGTTTAAAAAAAAACCTAGAACTGTCCATGGACTTTTATAAAAACATTGCTTTGTATTCGCGAGCTTCTTTTGGAGATATAATTAGGTGTGCCTAGTAGCCCACCTGTGGTCAGCTGATACTTGTCATCTTTTCCTACAGTAATTTTTGTTTCACGTTCTGAGTCAGCTCACAGCTGTTCAACTTTGTTTCATCCATAGTGTCAATCACAAACGACAATGTATCTCCATCTCTTTCAGAAACACTGATTCGTTTTCGGTTATTCGCTCCTTCCCTTTATCACTTCACTCAGTATCTACCGGCCAATCAGAAATAATCTTAATTTGAGCTTAGAAAACGAGCTTAAAATCAACCAATAGGAAAGCTTCATAGTACGTGAAGTTCGTACGGAATACAAATCCCTCCTTGCCACTGTGACATCGGTCGGTGGCGAGCAAATTGAATCGAGTTTTCATTTATCTCAGCAAAATGGCTGACGCGTCTTCGTCCGCGATGCGCGCAAAGAAAATACCCGATACTTTGTACGAGCTGTGCCTCACGAATTTAGTGAACTACTTGCAGAAATCTAAGTGCGACAGGAATGTGCTCGATGGGATCCCGGACACCATCCGCATGGATGTTTATTACAAGGTGAGTTATGCCACAGTTAGCTCGTCTTGCTCATGTTGATAAAAAATACAGTGTACAATGAGAATACCGTTATTAATGTCCGATATTGTAACTGTTGGCGATAATTTTGTTATCAGTGTTGCGGTGGATCGATAGTGGAGGGTGTTTAGTATTTGGTTTGGGTTTGGATAGTGACCGTGAACGTAGCAAGTGCGTGCACTCGCAGCTAGACTCACTTTCACTGGTGCGCTGCACCGCCGTCACACGATCGCTCTTTGTTACGACACACGTAGCTGTGCATCGCCAACGTGCGTCGATATCAATCTGCCCACTATTGTGTTCCACACGACCCTTACAAGTCCAATTTGTGGCTTTGTGTGGCAATAAAACGTTCGATTGCAGGCGAGTTCACAAGTAGGTACCTAGCCACATCCTCGCATAATGTCGATTTAATACTTTAGCTCCCGACGTTAATAATGCGATAGGAATTGACTCGCTCTCGGCATTATGTTAAGATTGACCCCCATTAAGCATTGATAGTGTCTATGAACTGATATTTATATCGATATTGTGCTCTAGACAGCTCTAGCAGTCCATGAATTTGGCACAGACACCTATTTAAAATTGCTGTAAAATTCGTAAGCAACCATTTATTCCATACTATTACTAACTACTATTCAACAAGATGAAGATGTTTTTGTTCTTGTGAGGACTGGTTTACCCAAGTACCATCAATCCCCAGACTATGGCCTTGTATAACTTCCAATGAAATTACTTGGCAGATCATTATATACAAGTTCTGTTCCATTTTTGAATATCTTTTATAATGAACCGATGAAACATTTGCATAAGTTCAACTAAGGAAAAGTCTAATAAGAATTTTAAGGATATGCAGCCATTAAGTAAGGGGTATTTCTAGATTTGGTTCTGTAAAGAAAAAGTCTGCGTTACTGTTTTAAGTGTACATTTCATTACGACTCACTCACATATTGTAATCATAACAAATTGGCACAATGGAGCCTGACGACTATAAACATTGCCTGCAGATGCGGTCTGTATGTGTGTAAATAAAAGAACATAAAATACTGAGTACTTTTTATTAAATATATTTTTTGGTTTGACCAATCAACACTTTTATTCTCTTCATACCTGTTTAATTAATTAATGTTGAGGGTTGTTTGTTATCAAACAAAGAGTATTCACACTAATAATACAAATACGAAAGAAGCTGTCCATCTGGTTTTTACACCATCACTCAAAAGTACTGATATGTTCGACAAAGAGATCACTTAGGATCTGGTTAGGGAAATAGGCTACTTCTTAATCCACTACTGTGTCTATGACCCCCCGATATTCATTTTGACAAAAGCCAGTTTATTTATCAATTACTAAGCAGCAAAAAACACCATCTTATCATGTACGGAAATAACTTCCATTAGGTAAACAGTAGGTTTTTACCTAACAGTCTTTGTAGATAAAATTATTATCATAACACTTATCGGACCACTTTAATGGTTATTATACTGAACAATTATCTTGGTCACCATTCAAGATTTAATTTTTTTATTGAAACATATTCATAAAGTTATGGAAAATAAAATATGACATTGAATGCCAACCTCAATATAAGTTCCTACTTATGTATTTAATGTAAATGTGCTTCTTTTAAGTAATTTAATTTAAATGGGGTGGAACAGACATTGTAACGAAAAATTTAACCATAAATATGGTACATGATTCAAAACCCCCACAGACAAAAGATTTTAATCAATTATTAAAAAAAGTCTGCTGTTCCATAGAGAAGAGCAAAAGGTATGGAACAGCTGTTGTTGTTTTTTTTTTAAATCACTCATGACAATTGATTTATCTAAGCCTTGGCACTCGCTTCAAATAAGGTCCCGCCTACACAGACGCGACGTTTCGGACGTAAACATGAGAGTCCGACTATTTGTTCATAGCTGTAAACACGCGCGTTTGATAAAATTAGTTTAAGTAGGTACGAAACAATTGTTGTTAAGTTTCGTTATTAATAAAATTCTGATTTATTTTTGACCAGTAATTACGTTTGCCATAAATAACTTAATTACACAGGATATTTTTTACTTGCAACTGCAAAAACACTTTTTAAATAAAAAACCAGAACAAAAAGGTTTACACTATGTTTATAAATACATACCGACTGCATAATACCAGTATTTGTAAACAAACGAGTTTAAGTAAATAATCAACGTTAAATAAAATTTCGATAACGGGGAACAAAAATATTGGTACATAATTTACAATGATTTTAACATCGACTACGAGAACGTTACGATGCTACAATACAATGTCATATCAGTTGACTGCCGCCATTGGCACGCCGGTCAATGACCTTCCATTTTTTATTAAATACAATATTTCATCAAGAAAACACGTTTTTTTGTACTTTATTTTTATTAATAAACTGCTAAGGTTGATCGATTTTGTCGATTCGATTAAGTGCACTTGCACTAAATCGATGTTAACCAATACAATTATTGCATGATTAAGCCTAAACTACTGTGACTGCCTCGTTAGCCTAGTGGTTCTATGCGCGACTGCTAGGCTAGAAGTCTTAGGTTCGATTACCAGGTCGAGCAAAAAGTGTTATTGGGTTTTTCTATGAAATTCTCAGTAGCAGCTCGGAGTTTGGATTTGTGCCCGGTTAATGGCAATAGGCTCGCCCCCTTTTACCTGGGACCTAAACATACCGGCAAACTGTGGGTGTACATTGGTACACCTCTGCCTAACCCTTCGGGGATTACAGGCGTGATGGTATGTTATGTAAGCCTAAACTTACGTGCGACTTGATGGACAATCGCTTGAACTAGGCGACAAAGTGAATCACCCGGCATGTCGACAGTCATGTACCCCATAATGCGATTTATTACCATGGTTAGAAGGATCAATAACAGGATTATGAAAGGCTATTTCTTACACTTAGTTCTGGCACATTTTAAGCCACGTATCTTATAGTCGAAGATCCCTGGACCTTCGATATTTAAGTAAAATATCTAGGCAAGTGAAAAAATGTACCTAGTGATAAATATGATGAATAATTTGTGGGAGTTACGCCTGTCAACAAATTGTCTCACAGTTTGGCAAGTAAGAATCTTGTTATTAACAGACTTCTTGTACTTAAATAAACATTTTTTTTTTAATTTGGCTGAAATTTTGAGCATAGTTAGAGTAATTAGCCTAATATTGAAAGTAGCAATTATGGAAATGTATCTTGATAAATATTTAGATACTGGGCCCTTTTTCAACTATCAGATAGAAGTGGGACATTATTCCTCTTATCTGTCCTCAAAATTTCAGCCGGGCTAAAATGAGCACACATCTGCTCTGTCTGGGATTCTAGCCCATTACATAGACTGACAAATGCATCAGTTATTGAATGCGGGCAGCGTAGGACCGGTCATTGTGGCGATCTTTAGGGGAGGCCTATGTCAAGCAGTGGGCATTGTTTGGCTGTTATGATGGTGATACCAAACTTTTACAACCAGTTAATAATAGTGCACCAACCAGAGTACAATGTGACTGCATTATTATTCTGAACCCTGTGGCAACTGTGATGTGTGTCAATCAGTGACAAGTATATGCATTACGTCTGTTTAACGATACATATTTGCATGTGCATAGGTAAACAGTGTTCATAAAGATTCACACCACATACATTTATTGTCAGAAATGTCACAGAATTTGACAGTTTCCTAGTCGCTAAGGCATTGTTGGTTTCTTACAGCACTTTTTCGTCTCATCTGCTGGATTGCCTGGTGCTATAGTCTATTTTATATTAAACTTTGCTCTACAAGGAATTTCTCCTGCATCGTGGGTGTATTTACAAACATAAACTCACAAACAAGCTGGAACTATCTGTAGGCCATACAAATATTAGTGCCGTGCGGGAACTGAACCCGCGACACGCAGTGCAGCAGCCAATCGCTCAGTCACTACGCCAACCGTTGCCCATCATAACCATATCAACCATTGTCATCATCTACCTAGCCTTTTCCCAACTATGTTGGGGTCGGCTTCCAGCCTAACCGGATGCAACTGAATACCAGTGTTTTACATGGAGCGATACCTCTACCTCTTGGTTAGACTGGTTGTCAGACTTCCTGGCTTCTGCCTATCCGTAACGACTGTCAAAGATCTACGAATTACTGCCGGGATCAACGACTTTACGTGCTTTCCGAGGCACGTTGGTGTCACACCAACAACTTCCAAACTCCGGGCTGCTACTGAGTAAATCCTAATGGAAAAACCCAATAACACTTTGCCCAACCTGGGAATTGAACCCGGGACCCCACGCTCATCAGTCGCGCTTGCGACCCCAAACACCAACGGGACAGTTCATATAAACCATTATATCAACCATTGTCATGATGGGCAATTCTCGCCACCAGAACGCTATCTAGACTGCTCTGTCCTGTGCCAAGGTCTGGCAGCCTTTTTTCAATATCAGTGAATGGCAAACAAGCCTACGACCCTGCTGATGTTAAGTGGGCCCCGCTGCCTATAGAAGTCTGCGTCAGCCTCCACGATTGTGTAGATCAAACAGTGATTGAAGTCATCAACACCAACGTTCTTCGTCCTAAGAACGAGGCTATTGCCTTTTGAACAATTTGCTGACTTTGAAGGTGACAAGGTGGTGAAGGTGGTATTATGGCACTCGCGAATAGTCTAGCCTTCTATTAACAAAAGCAGACATACATACTTCTAATAACCCTCTTTATAATATGTATTAGTATAGAAAATAATGTTATAGTATAAAAGACACTCATAGATAATCAAGAGTTTGACCCCGACTGCTTTAGTTTAACTTAGTGCTAGCTAGCTATTTGATATACTTAGTGGTCCATTGTGTAACTGCAGACGAACCACTCGCGATCGCCATGAAGTGGATACCAACAGCCACATTTCATAATTAATTCGAATGCTCACTAAAAAACAAAGGAATTATAATTTTCTTATTGTTAGAATAGTTCTTATCTATTTATTACTATGTAAGTGTCGTTTTGGTTCATTATTCTTCTTACATTATTGTTTATCGTCAAATTAATCTTGTGTAACAAGTAAACGTTATGTTGCTTCTTGCTGCCAGTGCCAAGGCTAATGATCTTGTAATTTTCCTGTTTTCTGTGTTAAAGTATTGAGAAATAAGACTTGCTATCAACAAAGGATCAGTTATTGTCGAAATTGTTAAGCACAGCCGAATATATTTTTAATAATAATAACTTTAAATTCTTGTGATCTTGAGACTAAGACATTGATAAAGGTCACAGATTTATAAATATGTAATTCAGTCTAAGCTTTTTAAAGCATTTTTTAGAATCTTTGGAACTTTAATGAGTGGTTTAAAACTGGTAAAAAATACCAGCTCGTGCCTGCGACTTCTTTGGTATTCAAGTTAATAATGTTGGTGTAATTTGCCGTTTTGGTGCTTCTTCTAATAACTTTAAAACACAGAAATATGTAAAACAATAAGAGATTATCGTCATCTTCCTGCCCTTATCCCATGTAACTTGGAGTCGGCGCAACACGTTTTCTTCTTCCATGTCGTCCTGTCGACCGCAATGCTATCACTGATTACTCCCTTCTCTTTCATATCATTCTTCACACAATTCATCTATCTTTTCTTTGGCGTCTCTCTTCCTCTCCATCCATCCACATTTATATTCTTTTGTAAAACAATAAAATATACTATACTTAAATTCACGGTATTTTCCAATGGGGGTAGGCGCTAGGCGGAAACCACAGAACGCCACCTGCTACGATCCTCACATACTCCTTTCGCCTCGTCCACGTTCATACATCTGGTCATACAAGCACGCCGGTTAACATAACAGATAGAATAATAATTAATAAAACAAAGTCGTAAAATTAAAATGTTCAAACATTAATAAAGCGGTTGTCGAACTGTCATGGCGTCAAATGGCATGGAACATTATAGAATAGAAATAGAATTTACTAGTGTTGTTAATGGTATTTATTTCAAAGGATTATGAATTTTAAATCGGAATTCTATTCTAATTAAATGTCTATGTCCAACTCCGCAGTAGATGTTTTTGGATCCTGTTACTAAATCCTTTTTATTTGACAAAAGAACAAAAATTTCTTTAATTGTTTAAATTATGGTGTAAGGTAGCAGTAGCTCACATCCTTCACTGTCGTCTCAAGGTATTATATCCATGAATTACCATTAAGTCAAACTAAATGTCATAAAGCAGTTTTCTTTTTTTCCTGCAAAGAAACGAGTGGAGGCGTAAAGAAATCGACCAATCATAAGTTAAAATCGCGTCTCTCGCCTCGTCTGTGATTGGTCAATCAATACTTGCACGTCTCGAATTCAGTGGAAACTTACTATGAATTTTAGTCCACAGATCTAGTCAAAATCTAGTTTCCCCCCTAACAAAGGCATGAACAGATATAGCTGTAGGTATAGAGATAGTGTATCCTTCAATTGTCATGTCAATCGTAGTATTGGCACCGCTAACGAACAACAATACAGTGACGCAACGGTTACCCAATGCGTTCAACGTCGTGCCCGAACGTTTGATATCTATTGTCGATTGTGTGTCTAGGAATCTACTGTGTGTTCATTATCTTGTCCTAGGAACGAATCTGACTTGAGTTTTTGGTGTTTTGGTCTACCATGCTATTATTTTCCCAGTAAAGAAAAGTTCTGGCTAAATAGTAGCTAGAGTCGCGTACAGGGACTTCAAAACACCTTCATAAAGGTTACAGAGTTATAAGTGTTACATGTTGGATTGGTAACAGAATCAAAAATGTAACACTTATAAATCTGTTTTTAACGTGTTAACCCAAAACACTTACAAAAGTGTAAACGTAAAGAACTGTTTTCGGTTACAGTTTGAGTCCCTGCCTAAAGCTATACTAAAACTGATTATTTCAGTTACACATATTAACACATATAAAAGGTTACAGTTTGATTCAGTAACATTACTGTATCTGTAATATCAAAAAGTGTTTTTCTGTTAAAACTGTTTTAAAAACCTTATTTCGGATATAGTTTGAGTCCCTGGTCGCGTACACATACACACAAACCTTAAAAGATCAATACTCTATAGGTCAGAGGGTCATTGGCAGTTTTCGTTCGTCTTTTGTTTACGACGTATATTGTGCAATTAGTGCAATGATTACCTATGTATTTCTTTTACTCTGTCACGGAAACTTAATACAGGATCAGATAAGCCAAGGTCATCGAGCATCATATTAATTTTCCATAATGGTGTTAGAATTATAAAAATTAGCAATTGGAGTTCATTGACACCATAACTGGAATGAAACTCAAGATATCTGGCAAGAATGTCTACCTTTTCCAAGGCAGAGAAATGATTGAAAATGTTCTATAAAGATTAAGAGGTAGATTAGGCTTGTTAGATACCGCATAACCTAATGCAGTTGGCTTAATACAACATTATTCTAGCACATCTAGCTCACTACTTCGCCGGCATAAAAGTCTACCTTAGGTACAACTTCTAACAGCGAATGAATTCTGGTAATCAGGCCAGTAATTCCAAATTCAACCTCCTTATAATAGTAATCAAGATTTCATAAATAATTTAACCTATATTAACTTTCAACTGAGATCGAAATCTTCCGCTCAACCCACAGTATCCTGTTCTCATTTTCCTCAAACAGATTTGCAAGTAAGAAAGTCCTTTGCAAGCCCACCGATACCTACAGTACCTAACCTACATGAGCTCTCGAATTCGCGAAACTTCGATTGTCATGCGCGTGAGCAATCCCATCGAAAGTGTCTACCATACAGAATACAAAACCAAAACGTTCTCATTTTCTTCGATAGAAAGTTATTTAATACGTAGCGAGATTAATATGATAATCCTTGGTGATGTAACACGGCAGTAGTGTGGTTGATGATGTAAAATGTTATGAGACGTTGATGCTACAGCGAAAGTTATTTTTGTTGTTGCTGTAGATTCCGTTTTTGTACTACGGCCAGTCTTGGATGATCTAATCTAAGGTGTCCGTATGTGTCAACATACAAGCATATCCTTGACTATATGGGCACTTTTTGGGAGGCCTTTGTAAGAGGCGGTCGATCTATATTTTTATCCTTTGTCTTGTGAAAAGTAATATAATATTATATGGTTACACAGTAGTTTAAATTAATACAAAGTGAATTCACTAAGTACATAATATACGTACGACACGTCCCTTTAATTGTAAACCCCTTAAACTTTAATGTCTCATGAGATATTACAGTTTGATCTCTAGAATGGTTTAGTTATTGGCTTATTTTAGGCACAAGTCTAGTTTTTATTATGAATATACGAAAATAACTAAGTTGTATTTGAGGAAGAAAGATGTTTGTATTCCATCATTTTTGTTGGCAGATTCCAGCTTCATATGTAAAGCCCATAGTTACTGTTTAAGTTATGTAGGGACTATAGTGGTTCCTATCATAACATGCCTTCTTTTGTTACACTACACTAGTTTAGTAAAGTAAATTCTCATAAGAGGAGTTCTGATAACGATGAGTGGCACACGTACTTATACACGCCCAAATTTCTTTTAAAATTGGACACACAACCGCGTATGTTTCAAGCAACGATTCAAGTGTAAAGAGTAAAACAGGAAAAAATAAAATGCTAAGTTGGCTTTAGTTCAATGATACCTACTGTATTTCCTGTACTTTTTATTTCAAGGACTGCAATCATACTTCGTTACCGAATACCTTATCAGGAAACATGTGGTACGGTACAGTCACATGTAAAATGATAAAATTTCTACTTTTACAAACGATTCTAGAACCAGGTAAATATCCCATTAAAATTGTATAAAACGGCGCCATATACCATTGACACGTGACTCCGGCGACTTCCATCTCAAAAGAAACGGCCGCGTGACATTTAATTTATTTGTATTTTGTTTTCCTGCATGTTTGAAACTCACTTAGGAACAATCTACGAACCGTGCGCAACTTGGAAACCTTTGTGGCGCTGAAAACGTGACACCGTCCAAATGGCACGTTGCCGTTGGAAGGGAAATTAATGAAGTATTTCATTTACCTCTTTTATATGTATAAATAGGAGTATTATAACATCCATTATAATAAGAGCTGTTGTTTTGAATAAATCAGAATGGCCGGGCCGGGGATAAAAGAATTTAGTATGTAACAGAGATTTGAAGATGGGTTTGTGTAGTAATTATACTGATCAAAGTCGAACTACAAATCAATTATTTCAAATAAACCATTTACTTTTCAATTGACAGCGGATCGGTCAGTCAGAAAGTTGAACAGTAGGTTCGTATAGAGACAGAACGAGAAAGAAACTCCTTAGAAACTCATAAAATATTACAAAATTAGATCACATTAACATTACTACTTTTAGATGTAAGTACTAACACTAGTTTCTAAGTTTTGTGTTGTACTAACCAAATGGACTTTCTGTCTGAAATAAAAGCATTTTATTTTTTTATTTTTTTTATTAATACATTTTGGATTTGAATCAATGGGTACGATGTAACAAGTCAAACAGAAATAGGTTTACAGCATTTTAGGAAAAAAAAAAAATGGTACTCTAGTGAAATTGTTAATTTTAACTATAGACATGCGATATATGGATGTGGAGAGTTCAATCAAAGTGAACTAAGGATGGTATCAAGAATCAAGGATAACGTGACGGTTACCAGAGAGCCTAGAAGTGGCAGCACACTCCTCATTAAACAGATCTAAGGCAAGCAGAAGAAAATAACAAGTAGAGATTTCCTAATTACTATTCAGATAACCCAACTCTTCGTTGGTTTCATTAGCTCTGTTTGCACCCGTTGATAATGTAACATAAGTCCACATCCACACAGTCCGCTTCAATGTTTGCATGTCTGATTGCGGTTTATCTCGTGAATTTTAAATTGGCTCATATCCATTATATAGCTATTTGTGGTACAGTTTTGAATCGGAATGGCGATGGCGTCGTGTTACTTAAGAATGAACACCTGTTTATATTGCTCTCGATAATTGTTTATTAAGTCAGGATTCATGTTATAATAATACCACCCTGTTATTGTCCTACTGCAAGGCAAAGGCCTCTTCTCGTATATAGAAGGCATGAGCATTAATCACCACATATCAAGGCGGATTGGCGATTTCAAACTTCATTATAAGTCCACATTTCCTCAGGATAGTATCCTTCTAGATGTTCAAGATTAAATAACAAATTTATTTTTTCGATCTCCAGTTTTGTATAGTAGCTGCCACGAGTCGTGAGCACAAACGTCAAGTTAATTTTATAACGGAATCCAATCTGTGCATGATCTGAAAAAAAATCTGTCAACACAAAAAATCAAACAACTTTTTTTTATTTTACTTTCTCTGCACATGGACAGGTTTTATCGATATCTGGCAAATAATGACGGCTAGTTTTTGTTTAGGCTACAATCAGTTATGGCTGATTCCGATTCGGACGTATTTAAACAACAAGGGAGCGGAGCAGTAACAAAATACAAAACTGAACGCGGTTGAAGCCGCGGGGTGTTGCTAAAATTAATATTTTGTCGTTATACTCCGAGGATATGATTTTTCAATTCCCAAGAGATTTGAGATGGTACTCGTATCGTAGCGTCTCATGCGTCACGTCAAATGCCAGCAAAAAAAAAACACTTTCTCATATTGAGGCAATTGACTCAAAACGCTTGACATATCCTCTTGAACGAAAATAACTATTTATCTATTTAGTTTCAAAGTAAATAGATGCGCTGTTAGTGAAAGACTGTAAAAAAACTTAGCAAGTAAAAGTGTAAACAAATGTAGAAAAGTACGCGCAGTAAAAGTATTTTTTTCCACATCTTTGACGAGAGAGGGTCGGTGATCAGACCCACGTTGTTTTTATCTGTACAAATAAAAAAAATTGAAGTATCTGTTCGTAATATTAAAATAAGAGCTAATTACTAGATGCATTAAGGAATGTTTACACGGGACTTAAACACAATTTCTTGAATTGTCTGGCCTCTTCTCATACATAGAAGACACAAACATTAATCACCGCGCTTGCTCAAGGCGGTACCGGTATGGCGATTTCAGACTTATATTAATTACAAAGTCCAGGTTTCCTCACAATGTTTTCCTTCACCGATGTCAATGATGTCCCAGACAAACTTTAAAAGTGTCTACATTACCTGATGCATGTGAGACGGGCGCCTTAATCACGAGGCTATCACGACGTTCCCCTCCCCCGAACCACCCCCCCGACCCCGAGTCTTTACAAATGAATTCAAGGGTACGTATACGTATAGTATACGGCCTTACAGTTGTCGAGCTTCACGTTCCGTACAGTTAACATTTATTAATAGTTGAAGCTGCCAGGTCGGGCTCAGTGAAGGACACCATGAGCCAGCACCAATCCCACTATTGCCATTAATTCCGAGGATTTGGTACTTCACGAAGTGTTAACCTTTATTTGCTTACCCATCCACTTGAATAAGATTAACATTATACAGCGTTACTATGGGCAAAGACGAAGTACCTTAATTTAACACCGTCTAGCATAATTGCGAATGAAGTGTATAAATAGAAATAGTTCGGGGCTAAAGAAGCTCGTAAGTAACACCACCAAACCTATTTCTGCCGCAAAGCAGCGTTGCTGTGTTCCGGTTTGAAGGCTATGGGTGCCGGTGTAATTAAAGGTACACGAAACATTTCAACTTTGTCTCCGGGATGGCAGCGCATTTGCAAAGCTTCTGGTATTGCAGATGTCTAAAGGCCACGGGGACCACTTCACATCAGGTGGGAGTCGGCTTGTTCGCCATCCAAGGATATAAGAAATTAACAAAATTGTGCTGCTGCATCTAAAGTTATTATTGCTGGCACAGAGTATTGAAGTCGTAAGGCGATTTCTCCAGGTGATACGTATTTATATCAGATGTACTTACGGCTGTGCGTATTTGGTAATGCACACTGTTATTGGAGAAATGAGGAAAAATTAAAACAATATTTGAATGAATCGCACCCAAGTGTGTGTCAGTACTGGTATCGATATCATTTAATATCATAATACAGATGATCGATTTAGTCTGCAAATATACTGATATCTTTTATTTTACTTAGCACTGGTTTTAAGTAAACTTACTCTTCTCTAAATAAAGTTGATTATAATAGAAGTCGAAAGATACGCTCATGTTGTTCCCACTATTGCGATATTTTTTGTTCTGGCTGGACCATACCTAGAGTCCTCCTTCTGGCTACAAAGATATTCGAGGTCAAAGGTTTTACGAATACAGATTTTAAATGTTTTAATAAAACCTTATATCCTACACGGGCTACACGACTTTAATACGGTACTGTTGCACACACAAGGACAGTGTCCTGCGTGCTACCATGAACAGTTATTTTTCACATGGAAACTAAAAGTCATATGATGAACACTATGCGCAGTCTACGGCTATGTGATGTGTCTTTTACACCTCATGAATGTGGTTATTGTTGTTCCCAGGAAGTGGATGCACTGTTAATTACGATACAAAATCGAAAGGAAGATAAGCTTCTTGAAGAAAAGTTCCGAAAATTCATAGAATTCATGAGAACGTAACCTCCTCGACTTTCATAATTGTAAAGAAGTGACAAATTACCATTCACTTCATGTCCTCTTTGGACACCTATGCGATAGATACATGCTGATTTAATTAAGTGTTATGGGTTACAGGGGGAGTTGTTTCAATTAAATATTTTGTTTTTATTATTATTTGTCTTGATTTAATTATAATGTCATATGAAAACATGTCATAATGAGATCAGACAGAGCTACAAATGGCAAACAAACACCAGTTACGGGTCTGCAACATATAGTATTTTATGAAAGAATCACAAACACACGTACCATCACGCCTGTATTCCCCTAAGGGTTAGGCAGAGGTGTAACAATGTACACCCACAGTTCGCCGGTATGTTTAGGTCCCATGTAATAGGGGGCGAGCAATAACACTTTTTGCTCGACCTGGGAATCGAACCGAAGACCTCTAGCGTAGCAGTCGCGTTTAAGACCACTAGGCTACCGAGGCAGTTCAGTAAAGAATCATTTTTCTAATATTTTAAATTCTAACTGATAACAATGTTGTTAAATTTAAAACTGGGTAAGCCACATCTGCCGTATGTCAGTCAAAAATAATTGAGCGAAAGTTGCAAATAATCCAGAACAGTAGGAAGAGGCGCGCGGCGGCGCGTTATGCCCAGGGAATGGCGAGACGTCCTGGACTCAAACCAAACGCATTAGGCTCATGTCGCAAAATACTGATAGAAGTGAAACTTTTGTCCAGCAGTGAGATGTTGGACACAACAGGCTCATAAAAAAGCAATGTTTCAATTCAGTGAATTTGTGCACTTGAGCGTAGTTGCCAAATATCGTTATTTACCTATATATTCATAACATCAATTGATGAGTTTATTTAGAACATATCTGAGCTTGTAAAAAATCTAGAACGAAATATTTGTGCGTAATGGGGTAAATCGGAAAAGTTGCCATTTTATTACCACTTAAAAACAGCGATTTCTCCGTGCCCTTAATTGATAAGATCAGTAGGTAACACGGGCCGCAAGAAACGCTGGTAAAACTTCGGTCGTAACAGTAAAATGAGTCATTTATCACATTTTGTGTATACTTCCACCTTTTTTATATCTACTTTGTAGTACCTACATATACTGTAGCCACATCATCAAAACCTTGTAGGTACCCTGACTTTTGAAAGCTCAATAAAAAAAGAGATAAAGTGAAAAGACTTTGTGAGTTTGATTAATAATGCTGTGACATATAAAATCTTTAATACCTTCCGCGCGCTCCGGTTCATTGTGATGTCCACAGATTATAAATTCTCTCGTGCCTTCAATCGCTCGTAAAATAGTCAAATACCGTGTGTTGCCAGTTTATTATTAAAGTCCGTTTTATTTCTCATTTTTAATATTGCTAACACTTTCTTTATTTGATTATTTTGTTTTCCGTCTCCCCATCCTTACTCATATTTTCTAAGAAACTCAGATGTCACTGGTAAAACCTGACTTACGAATTTAAGCGACGTCGTCATGTCAATGTTCCTACAAAATGTTGTTAGGTGTGTTCGTTTCTTGGAGGTTTGTTCAAGAATCTGTTATTGTTAACAGTATATGTACCTACTTCATTTATTTTATCGTACATAATATGAAATGTCTTCTTCGTGAATTTTTTTTTTTACCTATCTGCTTCAGAAGGAGATTTACGATTTTCGAGCGTCGACGAACCCTTGTCAGAACATTCTCTATGCCTGATTAAAAGAACAAATTCTCTTGTCGTGTTATTACAATAATATCCTCATGATTATTTGTTGCTATCTAAGAAACAGATCTTGTTTTTAATTAATGATTTCATTTAAATATAATTATGTCCCCCGTCTCATATCTTTGTTATTCCAATCTAATCTTCTAATCACAGACACTATTTTTAAATAACAAGAATATTATGACGTCATCCTTTTAAGAAATATTTAAAAGTTATGTATCGTATAGTTTGTACAATATTTGAAACGAAAAACTAAATTACATTTTATGTCAAAAACGTAACCAAACCCTTTGTGACACGGACAAAAGGTGTTATTACAAGATTTCCTTTTGGGTTACGGAACCCTAAAAGGTTTGCGGCTTACATAAACTGTACGGAAGGCATGTCTGAATGATCCGGTCGAAATGTTAACTGCCGTGGAAATATTAAGGCGCGATTCCACTAACATTGTGTTCAGACATTTTGTGCAGAACTCCTGAACATTGTGCACTGCACTCCCGTTAGTCTTGGTGTCCACTAGTAACTGTGTTGTAGGCGTATAAAAATGTTTTCGCTCTCAGCTACGGAAGCAAGTTGGCGCGTTACACGCTGACGGGACTCCACCGCTTGTTACATGTTATTTTTGTTTAAAGAATTTATTTATTTCTGAAAAAGAATAAACATAGTTCACTTAAAAATAAAAAATAAAACAATAATATTCTTAGATCAGTAGCTGTCGTTCGATCTATCGCTTATACAAAGTTACTTTTATATTACGCACATTTTTAATTTACTTGAATAAGTCCACCGAAAGAAACATTTGCGCCGTACACTGTGCAGTGCAGTGCTGCACAATAGTGGAATCGCACCTTTACAAGCAATCCTTTACCGTTAGATATCAGCCCGGCCGTCTCGGTTACCGCTACAACGATTAGCATTTTAGGTGAAGGCAAACCGGCCATGTGAACTGACCGAACCGATGCAATGGAAATACCACCTTATTTTTCTCCTTTTAAAGTAGGTATTTGATTAAACCGCGGTTTACAGAAAGAAAGTAGATTATTTACAAGAAAAATAATATTGATTTCAATGTGTTATGTCTATACCATATTAAAAAAAATGTCTATGGTGTTATGTGATGTTTGTCTCATTGGCAGTCGATAAACAAGACGTGATTTTGTAAACTCAATCGATGCCAAATAGGTAGGATTTCGTTATCCAAAACATCCAAGTTGAATTAATTTTCATCTAATTTAGATGAAAGATGATTTGCTTATCTAGTTTATTGATTGTTGGATAAATGAGTTAACGTTAATAAAAATACGTCATTGTGCAAAGTCATATCCGTCTAGTATTAATATCACTATTTCAACTTTACACAAGCAATTACAATATCAAACACTAGCTGGTCCGGGCATGGAAGACAAGTACTACAATACTACCTATAAAACATAATATTGATATCATGTTATACATAGTGAACGGCTATGTAGCAGTTAGCTGCGCATACGCACACTGCCCATCAAACTAATACATTGAGCAGAAGTTATTGTTGAGAAACGACTGTTACTTTTGGTGTGAAAAATCATTATAAAATTTGTGGTACGGGCGCATTCAACAGTACAGGATTCGTGGGGTACTTAACGTTTAAAACCTATAGAAAAAATAATTCCCTTTTCCCGATGCCGGTGGGCTACTACTTTTTATATTTTTAAATGTTTTTACTTTTATATTAATATTTAAAATGTAATTTATATGTATAAAACATACCATCACGCCTGTATTCCCCGAAGTGTTATTCAGAGGTGTAACAATAACACCTATAGTTCGCCGGTATGTTTAGGTCTCATGTAATAAGGGGCGAGCCTATTACCATTAACCAAGCACAAATCCTAACTCCGAGCTGCCACTGAGAATTTCATAAAAAAACCCAGTAACACTTTTTGCTCGACCTGGGAATCGAACCCAGACGCGTAGCAGTCGCGCTTAGGACCACTAGGCTATCGAGGCAGTTTCATGGTGTATATAGTGACTAAAAAACGAGAATAATATTAATAAAAATGTTTATTTGTACACATAGAAAAAACATACATAAATACACACATTTTTCGGCATAAAAAGTTGCCTGTGTGCTATTCCAGACTATAATCTATCTCTATGCCAAATTTCATTCAGATTCGTTCAGCCGTTCTGGCGTGATTGAGTAAAAAATACGAAAGTTTGGATACTGATGTTCAGTATCCAAACTTTCGTATTTTTGAAGTAGTAAGATTGTACCTACTGGCTTCATTCTCATGAAACTTGACCGGTTGACCCTTAGCCACTGCAACTTACGATGAATTCTTCTTCTGAATGATCAGGGCAGATTCTATATAAACTAGGACGAAGATTAAGAGGATAGCAATAAAGTTCATCGCTCCAAATCGGTGACTCATCAGTGATTTGTCAGTAGGTATTGTATCAAATGTTCCTGCATCTGCAACGGTACTTTAAGATGCTAACCGCTAAAATGCACGACCTACAATCTTTGTGATGATTTTGTGAAAGTTTCAGACTGTCTGATATTTATCAAGTTTATTGCTTTTATTATTTTTAAGTTTCATCTTGGAAAATGAAATATAATTAGTTATTTCTTATTGGTCACCACAAAACACGTCGGCGATCCGGACCGCAGTCCGCCATTTGGTGACCCCCGTTTGAAACTGTCATTTACCTCATCATATCAACCGAACGACGTCCACTGCTGGATTTAGGCCTCCCCTAAACATTTCCGCGACTTCCCGCGACCTTTACCAGGTCTACGGTCCACCTCATGGGGGCATTCCTTCCTTCGAGCATGTCACATTGACCCAATACATTGCTTAGCAATCCCTAATTACGTTCAATTATAGCAAAATAAGATGTGTAGGTTACACGCCTAAAAATTTCTTCTAGTTTTCAAAATAATTGTAAATATTTTGGATATCTCTACTGCTGATTCATTTTAAATCTATTTTATGGGTTTTGGTTCTACATTGAAGTGTTCTTGCTGGATAATACTGTAACACTTTTGGCATATCTTCAGCTTTATTATATTAGCATAGAGATCAAAATAAACACAAGTTGTACATCATGTAAAGTTGTATATATAATAATATTTTGCGTAGGTAATTAAACAAAAAATATATAAGACGCTTGCTGTAACAGATAGGAGGGCTCACGTTTTTAAAATTCCGAGGTCAATTAATAAATCATTGTAAAAAAAAAAGGAATATTAATAGCTACATGGTGATAACTGCTACATAATTATTATTCTGCATGATAAGATTTGTTCCGGATCTGTTTTATAACAAAGCTGTTTCGCCTGTACTGGTATAGGCAGTCAAGTAAGTGTGGACTCGGACGAGGACAATGGACAGTGAGTCCTCACTCACTGTGCAGTGTCCTCCCACGTGGTGAGAAGTATTATATTCATAAATTAAACTTAGGTCTACCAATACGAACTAACCCACATACAAGTCTCTTCCAGTTGTCGAAGTAACTGTAAAGATTTTTAGATATTTAACGTTGATTATTTTTACATCATAAGCATAACTTTCAAGATGTACGTTGAACTGTTATTGCTGGATAGTAATAATATCACGGTAGTAATGTTATGGAAGTGTACGTTTTACAGTTTTGCTCACTAGTTTGTCTATCTAATGCTGTGCTTCAGGGTTGACTGGACCGCGATCCATTTAACAAAAACTTTCAAATTTGAAATTTAAAACTTGGCTGACACAAAGGAAAGTTTTTATAACTGAATTAAATACCCAGTTACCCATTTATGTCATTGTCATGTCAATTTTCTGGGCCCACTAGTGGAGCGCGACTCATAGTTTGGGAATTTCCGATCTAAAGTATTAGGTACGAACCAATAAAATAGAAATGCACCATCACATACAATATTTAATTTAAGCTCCCTTCAAGACACCCAAAACAATTGAACATAACGTGGGTGTGCTCAAAAGCTATCATCGGCTACCTTGATACCCCTTTCTACTGGTTTCGGTTGGAAACTGGTTGTCGTTCGGAAGCTGCCTACCTACAATCGAACGAGAAACACGTGATGTGTAACCACCTTTCGCTTTTCAAGGGGAATTTCTCTAGCAGACAACTGTTAAGGCTCAGCGCTATCCGAGTGCCTTAATTTCTGGTCTACTTAAAACATAGAACTGTTTTGCATGCAGCTTGGGTTAATAATATAAAGATAATTTGCTCTTGAACTACTACTAAGAGCTGTGTCGTCTACCGCCAGTTCCGGGTATACACGAAGTTAATTTCTTAACTTACCCTTGCCCATCATTAAAATGTATGTATGTATTACTTACAATGCTACAAATGGTAGGGGTTGTCCTGTCATAGTACTGCAATTTGTCCCTTGAGTACATACGAGTCAGAGTGAGCATTGATCGTTACAGTCGCCACAGTCGTTGACTCTTGGGGTGGAACGAGACGGCAGTCAATCGGCGTTGACTGCCTCCTGAAACGTTATTTATGTCAGATTCTGAGGTCGTCGAGCAACCGCTATCTGGTTGCATCCTTAGCCAATTCCAGGCCGTTGAGGGTCGGTTTCCTCAAAATGACTTTCCGTCATTCTTTCAATGTAAAGCACATTGTAATTTCTTGAATAACATGGCTCTGTAGCAACTAAGTCATAATTATATACTTTGACTAACCAATACTGTCCATTTAGTATTATGTCCCGACACCAAATGAAGCAATTACTGTGGTACTTAGGTAATTGTAACTGGCTATTTTTGCTCCATAGCGAGTCTATTGGCTCTCAAGGGCAAAGACCTCTCTATTCGAAGTTATCAGCGCAAGATAATTGCGACCGGCGCTGTTTCCGACCGCAACTTATTATGTAGGCGAAAAACAGAAAAATAAACAAGTTATTTTGTAATCGTTTGTTAAAAGTTCATAATTGTATCTATTGGTTTGTTGTTTTTAAGAAAGTAAACTTAATAATAAACAAACGGTGGTATCTCAATACCCATTGTTTATCAGAGAATCGGCTAAAAACAATGAGCATTCCATTTCCCTCAATTGAGTCCAAACATTTTCCGTTGTTCATACCTACAGAAAAACATTACCCGCAGCGAGTTTCAACTATTCAAGGATAAATAACTTACAATCTGTCGGATAATTTCCAGTCGTTAGGCAATGCACAAACTTTCGCATTTATTTGAGACGGGTGTATGTCGCCTTAATGCACGGTGCAGGTCGCGCGCGGCTCCGCAAAATTTCACTTTCGCTTGCTTACATAAACCATGGCGACCTTTTATCGACGATCACGCGATTTGTAATTTACGCCGCGTCTGTGTGCAACTTTATACGGCGAACTTCGGAAAAGTAATGAGGAAAAACACTTTGTTCCTGAGCCATATATTAAAATTGTACATCGATTTTTTAAATTGTTGAGGATAAAATGTAAAAGATGGACTACACTGCACGTTTAAATTGCGTTGCAAGCAAGTTGACCTACATTATATAGAGAGCCACTGCTTATATTTTGTTGCTTGTTTACAAAAATCTAGATTCCTCGTTACATTGTTACGATCTCAAACGGGGTCAGACAGAACTACAGAAGAGATACAATGTGTAACAAAGTAATTAATTAGAATAAAGATGGATTTTTGGCAGCCATAGATATAAATTCCCGATTTTTGAAACGTAATTGGATCTTACTGTCTGGTTGTTGTAATTTAGACCTAACAAACAACTAAACGAGATTATACAAAACAGGTTTGCTGAACAGCAGTGCTATTCTGTAAAAATGCCTCGGTGAGTTTGAGATGGGTTGTTAATCCCTCAAGTACACTTCGACGCCATTTTTATTTTATTATTTTTCATTTCGAGGCAGACTGTTACAATATATCACTTCTGGCCAAAATAGACTGCGCTTCCTTCCCTGAGCCGTACATAGTCTCAGCGAAAGCAAAGTAATACGGTGATATCGTTCAACATAAAGCAGTTCAATTCATTCTACTTCGACGTTGTGTACACTCGTGACAAACTAACAAATAATGCAAAGATCTCACACACGCCGCGTCGTTGTATCAGATGATCACACATAATAATATACACATCATGCTGTATAGCGATGATAATGCTAATGATATTAATTTGATAACGACCTTCTGTATTGTTGTAGTGGCTTTCCTTCTTTGAGCTGCGTGTGCGCAAACTCCTTTTTTATCACTACGTTATTCTTGCTTGTTTTGTACCAACCTAGATCTTCCTTGTCATCGGTTTTCATGCGGACTTCGATCTCATTCTCTGTTTCTTCAGGGATCTGCTATCACCTGACTCACCACATCTAACCTAGTAGCACAATCATTTAGCCTGTAGCCAGTCCACGGGATGTAGCCCTCTTAAAAGTTGCGCCACAATACCCGGCTCTCTATACAACATACAGTCTGTCCTGGACGTTTTTTTAAGATCGTCAGTCTACCTAGCTATTTTCTTTCAAACGACTGCCTTTTTTGTTCCATTTTGTGTTTGAAGTAATTCTGTTGTGTATTTTTTTTGCTCACCGGTACACTCAGCCCTGGTAGGTAACACCTATCTAGCAAGCCCTACAGTGTACTAAAACCTAGCTGCTATCTCCTCTATTTAATTTGGAACCATAAAAACGTATATTATGATTCTCCGGAACGATTCACTTATATTGAATCATAAATTGGTTATAACGCTAGTCATACATACTGCAAGCAGTATATTAATTACAAGATACAAATACCTGCATATTTATACGGACACATATTATCATATCATATATAAACAGACGACCATTGAATATCAGGAATACTTTATCTAGAAATAGCAGTATATAAAGGTACTTGTGTAATCACCTATCAATGTATATGATTGCATTTCCGATAACTTTGTTATTGATCCTCTCTATACAAAACTGTTGGATATGCGACCTTCTTGTCATGATCGTCATAGGCATAATATTTTATTTTGATGTACTTGTATAACAAAAAATTATGTTATCGAATGTCCACGAAGTCGGCGTATTATTAATAATATAATTATTATTATTGCATTCTTTGCAGATTATTATTTTGCGTTTCATTCATTTTATGTGAATATGGATGGACATAATATAATGAAACAATATTATGTAACTAGTTATACGTTAAAGGCACTAGGTAAATTCAATTTTGTTATTATTAACAATCTGTAATAATGGGAAAAATTACCTATTACATTACAATTATGTTTCGTGTTTTACATTTCTCATAATAATAACGAGAATATATAATTAACTCCGATTTATCTTCTAAAACTTGAATCAGTCCGCAAAACTATACGTAATTGAAAATGTCGAATTAATTAACGATTAATTATGCATATAATCATGATAAAAATCAATTGCCATACGTTACTCTCAACAAAACTTGAAAATGGCTCGACCGCATAAAATATTTTTTGTTCTGTGCCAAAATGCTTTAGGTAAATAAAAATTAGAAAAAATTAAAATCCTAGGTGTACGAAGTATACCGTATCGTCTAGTATTTGTTTGTTAAAACGCGCTAATCTCTGGAACTACCAGTCGGATTGAAAAAAAGGAATAGTGTTGGATAGATAACATCGCGCTACGATACACGGGAGCGGAGCAGTAACTAATGACGTAGGTCGCGTGAAACCGCGGGGTAGAGATAGTTAATAATAAAATATGTACAATAAACTGGTACAAATTCGTCAATGTATAATATTTAGCGTTATAACAATGGTACTTAGGAGCTTTAACTTGTCAGGCTGTGATTCATGGTTTGCAGTCTTTATTTATTGGAATGAGGTATGACAATAAAAATGTGCGCAACTTACATACATGCTAATGTGCTGTGACTTTCCTGGATAGTTGTAACATTGCCAACCCATTTACTTTAAAACATTTGACCAAAACTTTCACTAAATACCAAACTTGAAACTTGAATGGGATTGTAATTTAAAGTATTTAATTTTGACTCTAAGCAAAAATAGACGACTTACAATGTGCTAAGTGATATTCTACCGTAGGGGTGGGAAACAATGACGTGGTAGACTATGGGTATAGTCCATCTCACCTCATCACTTCACCTCTCATAATTTCGTAAAACGAGGAAAACATGAAACAACTAAAACATAATAAATGACTGGCTTCATAGCAAGAAGTACTTTTATGTATCTTGAAATTCTGAACATTCTTGTTTGGCAATATCCAGCAAACATGAACATCACTGTTATTTATATGTTGCAAAACTTACTTCTGAAGTACAACACAGTCTGGTT